>JAKZGU010000141.1:0-100327 GCA_022837005.1 Calonectria pteridis
GTACTATAAGAGCTAATTTACTTTAGTTCTCTAATCTTATAAATAATATAATATTTTTTATTATATTTCCTATATAAATTAATAATATCTTCCTTAAAGTAATTAAAGTTTATAAATAGCTTTTAAGTCTTTTTTTACTAGGACTTTAAGGGATTATAAATAAAATTATTTAAATATAATTCTATATTATATAAGGCTTTTTCTTTTAGATAACTAATTATAAATTAGACCTTTATATTATCTAGTCTAAAGTATTATAAAAAGTAGTAAAAATAAGATCTTAGGGATATAATCTATTATTATAATACTACAAATAAACTATTTTACTTAATAAGCTCTAGAGATCTTAAGACCTTACCTAGGTCCTTTTTATAGTATATAATTATTAGCTTAGGGAGAGCTAGTAATACCTCTAGGGGAGGAGCAAGTAGCGGATTATTTTATATAGGTAATACTTTAAGAAGCTATTAAAATATATCTTATATTTATATAAGGTATTAATTACTTTTCTTAATATAGTACTAGTTTTTTTTATTATAGTACTAGGAGTTTATAGTAAGCTTTTATATAGCTTTATAGAATTATTAATTTTCCTTCTAAATTACCTTTAGTTATTTATTATTATCTTTATTAAAAAACTTAGCCTTTTTTATACTTTTATTATTTATTAGGATTTTAAAAGTAATAGCTTTCTTTTCCTTAGAGTAGAAAGGGCCTCTGAAAATTAATTAGGATATTATTATAGTAATATTACTTAGGGTTAATATAGGTAATCCTCTAAATAAGAGCTCTTAATATATAATAACTAGGTCTAGATTAGCAAGATAAACTAAGAGATAGTAAAATCTTATTAACTAGGCTATAAGTAAATAGGTATTATTTAAAGGTTAAAGAATAAAATAATATTATATTATTAAAGAGATTTATTTATAGGTAAGATTAAGTATATTAGATTAAATAATATAAAATAATAAAGAAAATAAGTTAATATCTATAGCTATAAAATAAAGCTATAATTATTATCTTAAGGTATTATATCTAATAATAAATTAATTAAAGTATATATTAATTAATAATAACTAAGTTATATTAAGAACTAAGTTATACTCTAAGTAATAATAATTTCTAAGATTTAAATATATAATTATATAGAATAAAGCTTAGGGCAAAAAAATAAGGGTTTTATTTAGGGTAATTATAGTAATTATTATAATTATTATAATATTAATTACTTTAAGCCTAAACTAGTAGCCTAGGGCCAAGGTTTTGCTAGGCCTTTGTTTTATTGGTTAGTATTAATATATCCAGGCACTAAAAGTGGGCCCGATCTATGTAGTCTATAGGGTAGCCATCCGAGTAAGGTCCAGGTCGTAACATTAGGTTATAGCTAGGTATAATAGTAAAATAAGTAGGTGTTACAGATCTAAATGAGTGTATGAGGTATGTTATATTAAGGATCTATAGCAGCTAGAGCTGCCTTTTATAGGTAATTACAGCCCCTGTCAGGGGCTGCTACTAGTAGCCCACAGCGGCCCACAGCGGCCCACAGCGGCCCACAGCGGCAGCCCTGGCGGCAGCCCTAGCGGCTACAGCTGGTATAGCTACTAGCTACTACAGGATGTATAACAGTAGGTCTCTATTATCTATAAGGTTATAACTAAGTATATTTTACTAGGTATAACTGCCTTTAGCATACATAGGTTATAATATTTTATATTAGTAGTTATATTAAAGGTTTTTTTTAGAAGATTATTTCTAATATATTATATAAGGCTATTAAAGATATTATATATAAAAAAAGCTATTAGGTATTACAGCCTAACTATATAAACCTTGCTATGTAAAGCTTATTATATTGACTTGGGCCATATTGGACCTTAAGGATGATAATAATAATAGCGCTTTATCTTGGGACCAGGTCCTGAGTCAGCAAACGAGGATTTAGTACTCAAAAGGGGAAGTGGAGAAACAACAAGGGTGCTCCGAATTCTCGGAACGTGAGAAGTTCGGACATGTGTATTCCGACAGACAAAAAAAGACGCCACCGATCCTTCAGTCGTGGTCAGTAAACGAAAGAATGAACCTAGCAAATATAAATTCATGTTGCAAGGGAATGGTTGTGCGAAGAGAGGATAAGATTTGTATCTCTCAGTGCCCACCTACCCTGCGGCCCCAAACGTCCGTGGAAGAGAACATGATTCTCTCATTGATAATCACACATAAGAGCTTCGGGAAGTAAGTGTTTTTAAACCGCGGAACCAAGTTGAGCTGCTATTCTGTTGCAGCGCCTCTGACTTCCCTGTGTGCAATGGAAAGGCGGTCCATGTGTTCGGAACACCATGTGGTCCGATCCCGAACGACTGTGCTTTAGTTACCAAGCCGATAATTATTTCTCGATTTCTCATAGTATTATTTGCGCATAGTTAGAAGTACAGGGCATTCTTTTCTTCCGTCTTCTGGGGAAAAGATCAAAAGGCCCAGGTGAAAGATTGAAGCTCATGCGCTAGTAGAGAATCCAAAATCTTTCATTCATCTAGTCCGTTTACTATCCCTAAAGCGCCTAAGTACAACAAAATCTATTTCGCACCAGATGTCAATTAACGTGTCACCAACCAAGGTTTCTGACAGTGTCAGAGTCGCTCGCCTTGAACTCGCTGACAAACTTGAGAAACAACTTTCGAATGATAAAAAATGGTATGAATTTCCAAAGCCACAAGATTATCGGGAAGCAAGGGCAAACGGCACACATGGTTTTAAGAAGCCAGTTCTGAACTGTCGAGCACGGTTGATACATGCCATCGGTCGCGAGAACCGGAAGATTGAAATTCGAGTAATTGATCCACGACAACAGTCCAAGGGTGTTTTCCTACATTTCCACGCAGGTATGTAAAGAACTATCAACTGAATCAGTATCACTGAGCTTATAATCCTGTTCATTAAGGTGGTTTCGTAGTTGGAAGCAACTCGTCTTACGATCTCTACTTGACGCAACTGTCCGAATCATTGAGCTTGACAATGGCCTCGGTTGAATATCGATTGGCACCAGAACACCCTTTCCCAGCAGGGCGGAATGATGCAGTGGATGCTGCTCTCTATACACTTTCGAAAGAAGGCATGCATGCTCTTGGGGCCCCTTTGCGAGTGCTAGGCGGAGAGTCAGCTGGTGGCTGGTATGCAGTCACCGTTGCGTTAGCTCTGAGAGATGAACACGGCATTGACGTCCAGTCACATCTTGCGGCCATTTGCGCTGGCTATGGAATATACGACCTCACATACACCCCTTCTATGTTCTCACACAGAAGGAACATCGTATTGAGTGTTCCACTCATGATCAAGTTCGTAGAAGCGGCTTTTGGTCACATTCATGCAAGTGACAGGAAGAAACCTGACATATCACCGCTGTATGCCGACTTGAAAAACTTGCCTCCAGCTCACTTTTTAGTTGGTAATATCGAGCCGCTTCTCGATGACAGTATATTTATGGCTTCGAAGTGGGCAAATGCCGGCAATCATGCAGAACTGGATGTTATTGAAGGGGCATGCCATGCATTCACTCTGATGCCAATGGGCGATACCACAGAAGAAGGACTTCAAGCCCTAATCAATTTCCTGACACATCAATTGCAAAAGTTCGGTATACACTGAGATACTTGTGTGTGATGAGGTAGGTCTACTATGGCACGGGGTGTTATATCAAGTTCAATTTATGGCTTCATTTATTCTTAGATAAATAAGTTAGCGAATGACACCTAAAGTTCAGACTTCATGAATATTATCTGTGTGAGTGAGATAAGTAGTCTACAATGTAGACCGTTCAAGAGTGTGCATGTAAGTGGATGTAGAATCGAGGCGCCATTCTTTAACTATGAATAATGTTATCTCGAAGGGAACTTTCAGAGTGTCCGTTGACTGAAAAGGGCTTGTCGACTACCATTCGGTATCAATTGCAGTATGTACAACTTAGGATAATTTAGTTCACGGAATCGAGTCTTAGACGCTGGATCAATGAAATTATTTGCCAAAATTTGGTATGCACCAAGCGGAAGGATATGCTAAATGCACCGTGAGACATGTAGGCACCTCCATAGACCTTATGCTTCGGACTCATATTCTTTCAACCCATTTATTCCATTTACTGTCTCAGTCTAGAAATTTCATTGGTATTGGGATTTGGCAAGACTAGCCATTTAATCGCGAGGCTCAAATCATCGTCACATCTTTGAGCTGAAGGCAGGGTCTTGAATGCCATGAAACCGTGAGGAACGCCATCGTAAATGTCGGCTTTGATCGGAATCCTGGGAGACATGTAAGACGTCAGTATTCACTTGGAGTTTTATATAGCAATAGAGGTAATTTGAAGAATATCAAAAGAAAAATGCGCATGCTAACCCTGCTTGATGAAGCTTTTCCGCATATGCAAGTCCGTCATCTCGCAGCGGATCTAAACCGGAGATTTGGATGTATGTTGGGGGTAAGCGTGTGAAGTTCTCCGATAATAAAGGCGAAAATCTGCTGTCAGTTGGAAGGGGTTTGTAAAAGTTAATAAATGCATACACTGCAGCCGTTGGCAATATATCTGCATTTTCGTTTTCTCCATAACTAGAGAAGTTGAAATTGGGAGGTTGCGCATCCCAATGCACGACCATTGGGTTTCGTAAGATCTGGCCCCGGAATGAGGGTATAGATTCGGAAGAAAGCGTATAACTATCTTTTGACTGTAATTGGGCTGATCTTTCTGCACATACAGCCGCCTTAAGGCATTTTTATCTTGGTTAGATACATGGTACATTGCACCGGCCTTTGGACTCACCATGTTTGCGCCTGCGCTGTTTCCAGATATAATAATATTATCCCTTTGACCACCTAAAAATTCGATGTTGTCAAAAACCTGCATCAGATTTAGTTCCGCATAGTGCCAATTACGGCCATATAACCTTACCCAACATACACCTGCCCAAACATCCTCCAGAGGGATTGGGAATGGATTCTCTGGAGCCCTGGTTACCATTAGAGTCAGAGACTCATATGCCACCAACAAGTTTTGGATCTTTTCTCACTTTCTGTAATTCAAAGAAATCACAACTACATTTGCATCGCGGCAGATTTTGACACAGGTGCTATGCTCTGAGTCAAGAGACCCAACGGTGAAGCCCCCTCCGTGAATACTAAGCGCCACAGCCAATTCGTTAGTAAAGTACGTAGCCTTAATTGGACCCACTGCTTGGGCATCAAGGTACCCAGTGTCAGGTCTAGGATATTACCGATGTAGCATACTATATCAGGACCGTGCGCCCCAAAGCAATGGGAGTGGGTTTGTAAAGGCGAGCTTTATTTTTAAAACTGTCGTATCCTGGAATGGTGACTTCCCCAATTAAAAGGCCTGAAAGATCAACCGGGGGCTTCATTGCCAACAGCTGGTCTCCAAGGGCTCTTAGCTCTTGAGGTGAGCCGACTAGCTTTGGGAGCTGTACACTTTTCCTTAACTATTCTCATTAGCAATCTGCCATGAAATTTGTTTTCATTTGTAGAAAGGCACGTGTTGAGGTATATGATCACCTACATGTGCCCATTCAGGACTGGAGGAGGAGGACAGGGCAGGTCGCGATAGAGACATTTTTTCCATGAAAGACTATTGTAATTCTTTAAGAAGCTACTGAAGATGTTTGAACCAGATAAAGGACAAGGCAAGTAAAATATGACCGACTCGGCTGATCATATAACAGCACGAAAATTGAGAATATCCTTAGCAAACGCTCTGATAATGAAGCCACTGGAGACATTCCTGAAACCGTTCGCTTCGGTCTGGATCCCGACACACATTGTTCCGATTCGGAATGCGACGAGCCCTCTAAATAACGGAAGTGAAAGTGTTCCGCGGCGACCAAATTTCGGAATCTGGCTGTGACGTCTGGAGTTGCGGAGAGGCTTTCAACCAGCCTCGGTAGACCCACTCCAGTCTTAAGATTGAATGGTCTCAGCGTTCGCCTGTGCACGACTCTAAATAGAGAGATTCTTCTTCAGTATCAGAAGCCATGTACTTAAGGACATACTATCTCAAGCTGACTTGAACCTGGACACAGAACCAACCAAAAAAGCAATCACACCATATTCTGAACATTATGACTACGCAAGCAAGAAATGGAAGTATTGACGGTGAATCCGCCATAAAGTTTAGTCCACCCGAGGCTACGACTACTAGACCGGGAAATCTCCTCCTAGAGCAAGTGTCAGATGAATATCACTCGGATTTGAAGACAGGCTATTCCATCCCGCTGATAACTTACGGTGTGGCCCAAAACCGACGCCTCAAGGTCATTACTATCGGTGCTGGGTTTTCAGGAATTATGCTTGCATATAATATTGACACACGCTGCGACAATGTCGAGCATATCATTTACGAAAAGAACTCTGATTTGGGAGGAACTTGGGTATGATTAAAGTCAAAATGCCTGCTGGTGCGATCAGTACTTACGCTCGGCAGTTTCAAAATCGATACCCCAATGCTGCATGTGATGCTCCGAGTTGTGTTTATCAGATGAACTTTGCGTTGAATCCCGGTAATTTCCCAATAAGTGTGCAACCGAACAGGTTTTCAGATTGATGCTGACCTAATTGGAAATATGGAAACAGACTGGCCAAAATTCTATTCCGAATCCGAGAGCATCAATGACTATATGACAAAGGTTGTTGACAAGCTCGATTTAAGGAAATACATGAATTTCAACTCTGAGGTCATTGCAGCTAATTTCAATGAAAAAGTCGGAACCTGGAAGGTCATAATCAAACAAACTCTCGCCGATGGATCAATCAGAGAAATTGTTGATGACTGTGACTTGCTTCTAGGCGCCATTGGTGTCTTGGACCGGTGGGATTACCCCAAGATCCCTGGCCTCGATACATTCAAGGGAAGAATCGTCCATACAGCCGGGTAAGACCACCATAAACACTCATAATAATTACTCGTACTAACGGATATAAACACACCAGCTGGGACAAGGGATACGGTCCGGACCAGTGGAAGCAGGAAACGGTAGCGGTCATCGGTTCCGGCTCTAGCAGTCTTCAAACTGTCCCAGGCATGCAACCCTACGCGAAAAGGTTGCATGTCTTTGTACGGACTGGTGTATGGTTCTTCTCTCATGACTGGGACGAGTCAAAGCCAAACACAAGGAAGCCACAATCTTATCGATGTAAGTATTTGCACTATATTCGTTATCCTCACCATCTAACTGGATATTGAGACACCGAGGAAGAAAAACTGGTGATGCGAAATGACCATCAGATATTACTGAAGCAGACTAAGCAGGTCGAAAATCAATTGATGATGGTATGTGAATTGCAAACAGATTGCCGTCATCATTTTGATTCAGTGCCTCTAAATATTGCATAGCTATTCCATTACATGGTTAAATATCCGCCACTTTATCCTCAAATTAATCAGGTAAGTCAGGCTAATTGACACTCTTCCGCCAAATTTTCATTTCAAATAGATAGTAATTTTCCAACTTCAGGCACTGGAAAAGCGCATGCACAAGGTATTCCAAGGTAATCAATATCTTATTAAAGGATTCACTCCCAAATTTAGCGTTGGATGTCGCCGAATCGCTCCCGGAGATCCATACATTGAAGTGTAGGTTTAGCGCCACACTTTTGCATCTTCATTTGCTTATATTTCCTGATAGTGTCCAGCAGCCAAATGTCAAAGTCCATTTCACTGGTGTGTCCAAAGTTGTGCCTGAAGGAGTGGTTAGCGACGACGGCCAGATAACGGCATGTGATATGATTGTTTGCGCTACTGGATTCGGTGAGTAGCCGCAGTGCACGCGACCCCTCTCTTTGTGATTCCGAGATAACAATTTCCAGACGTTTCTTATCAATCGAGGTTCTCTCTTGTCGGACTTAATGGGACCGACCTTCGAGACAAGTGGAAGATCAAACCTGAAGGTTACTTCGGGGTAAGTTAGTCGACTTGTAACACATAAAAGCATTTCTAACAATTTGCCAAGCTTGCTTGCCCCGAAATGCCAAATTACCTTAGTATGTATTACGACGCTAGAATGATGAAACTTGAAACAAATACTAACAGAAAGAAGCTTATATTGGTCCTAACTGGCCAGTTGAGAACGGTAGTATCATGGGTATGTATCGGAATCGTGCACCTTCATGAAAGCCTTGTCATCTAAAGATACCATCAACTCACACAGCTTTTGCGATCAATAGGACCTCTTACGTCAGTGATCGAATATACCCTGAAGATCATCGCAAAGATGCAGACAGAGAACATTAAATATTGGGTTCCTAAACAATCTGTCACTGACGAGTTCAATCGACACACTCAAACATGGTTCAAGGGCACTGTATGGGAGGAAGACTGCAACGCTTGGTGTATTCAAACCAGATCTCACTTGAAATTTTCTACCAGCCGACATGAGACCAGATAAGAACCGCGAAACGGGCCATGTAAACGCCATATGGCCGGGAAGTGCCTTGCATTATATGGAGTGTATCAAAGAGCCTCGTTACGAAGATTTTGATATTGTATATCATAACACGGTAAGTAATCTCAATTTTGTTAGGCTCCCTCAACGCAGCATGTGGAATATGCCTTGCCCATCGATCATTATACCCGTGTTGACATTTATAGCAAAACCGATTTTCTTTCCTTGGAAATAGGTTTACAGCGACGGATCTAGACCTTTCTGAGGATTCAGACCGTTCACCACATTTCAGCCTCGACAAGCTAGAGCCACGCTACTATAACTAAAGAGACTCATCTTTTGCCTAATGAACCACAATCTAGCACGATGGTTGTGCATCAAACCCCATAGCCAAGCAATCCCGTATCCGGATACATTGCTTGTCTTAAATCCATATCAGGCAATAAATTAGCTAGCAATGGGTCGAAATCAGAATCAGATTCAGAGATGATTTTTGACAAATCTTTCGGGGCGCCTTTGGGTGACGACCGAAATCCTTCCTCTAATGTAGTGACATCGCTTTCCATGCAAAGATTGAAGGTGGCGGTTGTACCTGAAAGGCCTTCGAGTGGATCTACAAAGTTCAGTTCTCGACGAACTTCGTCGAAATCAAACTCGAACACGCATTGTAGAGCCTTGAAAGCTCTCGCGGCCGGCACAATGGTATTAGATAGGGCCTGCATAATGTTTTTGGCACGGATTAGTGCTGTTGCTGAGGTTTTTGGATCATTTGCGATGACTCCCTCGCGGCTTCCAAGCGTTATATAGTATACGGACTCGACCAGAGAAGACGTAATGATGTATCCTGAGCTTGGCCTTGAGCCCCAACTATTAAGATATTTCTCGATTACGTCCAGAGTCTCGATAGCGATGGCCAAAACATGACTCTATCCTTCTGACGTTGGCTTCATGGGGCTTCAGTGTCTTGTGTCTTATGCTCAATCGTAGGGTTTGATATCTCTGCATTTTATCTAATGAGCGAGAATGTCTCAGTACTGCAACACGTTGGACTTACTAGAAAGATCACAAGTCGACGTCGCACAGATGTTTCCGCAGCCCCACTAGCAATGGCATCATCAATCAATTCTGCACTCCAAGCAAGCTGCCGAGGGGTCTGTTCCCTCAAGGCTATGAGCTTAGCATCGAAGACCTGAATTTCGACCCAATCAGTCGCCATAGAAGCATTCGGGGCAAGAAAGGTATCCCATATTGTGGCCCAAAGTCGGGCGTGGCTAAACATTATCTTGATATATGCCTTGGTGACAGCATCAATTTGGGTGCCAGTCCTCTGCTCAATATCATCCCGCTTATATCCATTCCTCACAAAGTATGATGTACCACAGTTTTGGGTGATTCTTTTGTCTAAAAAGTCAAGCATTACCCACAAAGCTAAAGGATCTGCAAGTTCCTCGGAGATGGTAGACACTTCCCCCTGGCCTAAGCCAATGCTTATCGCAGAATGAAGGCCGTGAAGTACATGAACTGAAGCGACCCGTAATCGCTCTGCTGAGAGGAGATAGGTTGCAGAGACGGCATGGTAGATGACGTAGGTCGTCTGTGGCTCATTCATACCTTCGAAGTGCTGTATGATCTTCCTGCTCTGCCAGTAAGACTGCGATCCTGGCCATGACTCCAATGGATCTTCTTGAGAGTCATTTTGAGGACTAAGAAGTTGCCCATACGCGATTAGTATCAGCAAAACTGCGATAGTAAGGTGATGCGGGGCAGATACAACCAGAGTATTATCGCGAGAGGGATAGTCCATCTGGTGAAGAGTTGTTGAGATTGTTTCAATCACTCGTCTCCCGTGCAGAGCTGGAAAGTAACAATCCAGCTCAATCAATGCTGCTTTGACCGCCTTCGTTAAATCTGCGGGGGAGGGTAGAATGACGGTACAACTTCCGGTTGCAATTGCCGTGGAGAGAACAGGGTTCGCGCCCACGCTCGATCGCAGAGCGCAAATTTGAGATGTAACCGCAAATCGGCTTGTCCACTTGCTTCCAGGCAAGAAAGTATCTGTCTCGGCATAGGGGCGCTCCATCAATTGGTCATTATCTTGGCCATAGTCAGCTGGTTTGTATTCTATATCAGATGGAGCATTTTGTGAAGAGAATATCCCACAATCTTGTTCAACCAGGAAAGGGTGTTCCTGGGTGGATATCGTGATATTATCCGTCAAACCTGGTAGAGTGGGAGATGCGGTGGGGCCGAAAAAGTCGAAGTTGAACGACTGCTTCATTATCAGGGTATCAAGTCCTTGCTGCAATCGTCGAACTTGTTCCTTGAGCAGCTCGGTGTCACTGGATACGGCAACATCGCGTTCAGGAACAGGACGCTTTCTACACAAATGTCAGGGTCTCAACTTCAACTTTGTGACAGCGCAATGCACAGAGCCTCCCAAAAAAGATGGGTCAACATCAGGTCGCAAGAGAACATGGCAATCATCATACTAGTTCACATTTGACGAGGATCCTCTTCTTTTCCTTTTTCCAGATGCACCGTGTGATGCCGAATATGTGCACTCAACGCCCCTGGCTTCGCAGTTGTGGCATGGATACTGACCGGAGCACTGTGATTGGAATGTTGGTATCAGAATTTCGCATAATCATAGAGTCCAAGGAAAATAAGACGGCACTCCGACGAACCTTGACCTTGCGGCGCTGGCATTCACCACTGCATTGATGACGATGAGCACAATTGGTATTGAAAATAACCATTTTCAGGAACCCACCAAGCGTGGGGCGTATATACGTCCCTTTTGTTCGTTTCCTTTGTCGTTCGAGTTGCAGACATGACGATACCTCATGAAGATTCAGCGAATGTTGACATGGAGGATCAAAAACGCCGGAGAAGACCGAATTTCACATCATTTTCATTGCAGGGCATTGTACCGAGGCAGACCCACACTCGCCCACACCCATCCCTGACACTTGCCCTTAAAAAACCTTGTACGGCACTTAACATTGGCCAATACCCTAGTCACCCCGCGTTGATTCACAACGATTTAGTCTGTATGGTGGGGTAAGATAACACTGATTATTAATATATCCACATATTCCGGGCTTTCCGGCCACGAATAGGCAGACATCTGAGCACCTACCAACTCTCCTACCCTCAGTGTACCTTTGCACCATACCAGTGGGGGATTTTAGTTACAAACTAATACTAGGATTGGCTAAAGTCACAAAGCGTCCCTATATAAAAGCCCACACTTGAAAGACCTGATTGGTTGTCGGGGAAAGTAATTGGCAATGACTTTAAATGTGGGAAATGAGACGTATTCTTAGAGCTCTTGTTTTTGAAAGACTGCTCTAAGGAGGCGAATCTTGAGCGTAGAATAGATCTTTTCGTATATTTAGGCAAGGAATGAAGTGGTCTTCCTCTTGGCGCTTCCCTGCGCCTGTTCATCTCGCTTAATGGTTCACCGCCCTCTTTTCTCCGACTACCCTATAGACTCAGGCCAAAACCTCACGGTTGTACAGGTTCTTAGAGATACTATTATTAGTGAAACAGGCGCATTAGGCGAGTTTGAGAACCATAGGCATTCAGAACCTAGAGCCAGTAGCAAGTTTAGGAAAGGCCTTGCCCAGATAAGGTTTGCCGTTCATAATATTAACCTAGACTCTGTAGGCATCAAGCCGGCTCTTGATGTCAATCGCTGCCACCGCAATCCTCGCACGGCCATACTTTCATTTGGACATTCGGCGGCGTCCACTGTCGCGGAGTGACTTTATTATTTGCGCAGCATGGGCTTCTAGTACCGTCTACCCGTCGTTTACTGTCAAATTCAATCAACTTGGCGGCTTAGACCCGCATGGCACAGTCGCGGCCCCAAAGCTGTACAGTAATCCTCGGAATCTCCAACGATTGCTCAAGATATTTTGGCATTCAATGGAGATATAGCTTCACTGAAAGGAGGCACTAGGTTAATGGCAGATTTATCCACAGCTGGCACGGCTTGGCAACATAACTCTCTTGACAATGTTTTATCTTTGCAAAGCTGCTCTTCTTGACATATATTTACACTTCTTCCTAGATTTCATGGTGGAACTTCAGATGCTACTTTGGGAGGTAATTTTGCTCGTGATCATGTGCTACCTGACCACTATTCTGCTTGTATTTGTTATCTGTATCCCATTAAAGTCAAATTCGTAATCCGCGACCTGTATTATTGGTGAACACTCCTTTAACAGTTTTACTTAGGGATTTTCGTTCTAGCACATGCCCAAAGTGGCGTCAGGATATTTTCTACAGTATCGGCTTCACTTCGCCAGCGATGTCATTGGCGAACAGGGATCAGACAACCCATAAAGAACTTGCTAACTATGATATTCTTTGCTCTCACATGGCTCCTCTTTCCTTGTTTAAAGCTCCAATTGGCTCTACAAGCAGGACTGTATGTCGTGTTCATGCTAGGCCTCATCAGCATATCTATGTGTACTATTCGATACGTTGCGCTCAAACACGCCGGATCAGGTGGCTTCCAATACTTCAACCTAGCTTTTAAGCGATAATCTATCGGCATATTAAATCAAGCCAAGGGCTAATACTACTCTAGTACTACTTTGTCTACTTGATCGTAGCACAAGTGTTCTCATCGCCTGTGTGCCGTCTTTGCGACCTTATTAAGGCAAGCCGGGGTCAGTGTCTACTCAAAGACTTAATAGCTATTCAGAGCCTTCTGCTGCGAGATAGCTGCGGATACTTGCCATCTAACTCGAACGTTGCGAGAGATTGATGGAGTTTTACTGGGAGAAAAAGGAATGGTTCCCAAAACTCCTAAATTGAAATCGAAAATTAGTCTCATGCATTTAAACTGCTGTGAACGTCTTGTCATTATGCCTTAAATTTTATTTAATTCCCAGAAAGTCCAAGCTGCGAGGGGCTTCTACCTCAGCCAAAATCTCCTCTCTGGTTCGGCCTACATCCCTTTTTACCAGCTCCGAATATAGCTGCTGAATCCTTTCAGTGACTAATCCACGCTTTCCGTCACCAACAGAACGTCCATCAACCTCTACCACGTGAATCTGCGATGGAAAAGTACCCGTGCAAAAAGCTTCGTCGGCGCCATACACTTCGGTTAGAGTAAAGTCCAATTCTCGGATAGGGATGCCATTCTCTCTGCAAACATCGATGGTTTTTTGCCGAGTAATACCCTGCATTTGATTGTCTTTTGTAGGCGCCCAGACCTCGTTTCCTCGCACAATGAAGAAATTTACCGAGTTGCAAGTTTTAACAAACCCTCGTAGATCCAACATCAGCGCCTCGTCCACGTTCATCACATTTGCGCTAATACAGGCCTGGACGTCGGTGGCTTTGGAAATGTGGTTCCACTGCTCATCCTTGACATCCGGCGGGCCGCGGCGTACCCAGGTCGTTCCCAGCCGCAGTCCTCGAGCCTTAGATGATGGGTCAACAGCCTTGATCTCGGGAATAATCACGATGAGCGGTAATCCGATGTTGACATGTGGGTTTTGGTAGGGCGTCGACTTGAGGCCTCTACTGACCACAAGGCGGATATGGACATGCTCCTCTTCTCCCATGTCGTTTGCGTCCAGGGTTTGGTGAATGAGAGCCAGGAGCCCGGCTTTGCTTATTCCTAGATCCATATACATGGCCTTTGCAGATTGGTAGAGGCGATTGATATGATCACGAGCAAACTGAACACGACCCTTGTTCGCGCGTATGCCTTCCTGCATAAAATTAGCTCGGTGCTGGGTGGTCCTGGCCTAGACACCGTACCCAAATACCGTCTCCGATAAGAAAGTTTGAGTCAAACACTGAAACAACAGCTTCTGCGCGGGGGACAAGCTTGAATTCCCCGGATACGCCATCTCGCATGCCAATCTGTTCAATTTTGCGTCAGTCTGGCACAAAGAAACGGAGAATATGGAGACGTACCAAAATTGATTCATTTTTGGCATTCGGTACAACGGCGTGGGTTGAGGTTTCTCTACCCCCGTTACTTGTGGTTTGGGCTCCTTGTGTCAATCCCATGACTGTTTTTCGTTTTTGGATCCGAGATGCGGATATTTTGCGCAGCACCTACTGAGAGAATCAGTGTATGCAGGAGAGTCATTTTGTCTTAAAAGTATGCGCTCACATCGCAAGTAGTGAACCAATGCACTGACCCATAGCTCGGTCATGACCGAGGCTTTCCGGTGGTGACCGAGCAAGATCCACATAAAATAGCGGCTACTCTCATCACGTCAGTCAGTTCGCACGTGATAGTTATCTCTCACGCTACGGACCCTCCTGAGAATTATATGATTGCCCCCCCAAGCACTCCTCGGACTCCTGAAATGTTCCCCACAACAGCCATGGATCTGGATTGGGACCCTGCTTTTCAGCCTTCCATTTCCAAGGCCTGCGGCAGATGCCACGCACGCAAGGTTAAGGTAAGATGCTTCCACTAGGGTGATGTACGCCGACGCGAGTATTCATTTTTTTTTTCAGTGCGACTTGAAAGTTCCCCGGTGCTCCGCTTGTATAAAACACGATGAAGAATGTAATATTACAGAATGCGTTGCGTATCCCTACGCAGTTATCAAGCGGCTTCTAGCCGAGAACAGGGATCTGCGCCAGAGATTAGAAGCCGCCAGACTCTCAAATAGTCAAGCATCAATTACCCAACATCCTACCTCTGCCCCAAATAATTGGCCCGGGGTACATGGGAAAGAGGCTGAAGAAATAGGAGTTTTAGCGATTGGAGGTCGCAGTATTCACTCGGAAACTAAATATGGTATGGCAATGCACGTTCGTAAATTTTCGTTGCTAACACAGATTAACATGCCAGTTGGCAGTGCTGCAGGCTCAACATTTGCTCGCATATTCTTCAAGCAATTAAATCTTGGTCATTCAGATGCATCGGGTCAACAGGGTGGCTCCCTAGACCAATGTCCATCCCAGAGGCTTGCAGCGTTACCGCCACCAACAACCGCTCGATTGTTAATGAGAAAATACATTGCTCGGGTCCATGCATGGTGGCCATTTTTACAACTCCCGCTTCTTCGAAAGACTTTCGAAGCCGTCTATCAAAGACCGAACAAGGCAAGTGATAAGGATAAGTTCGTGGTGTTTGTGGTCCTGGCACTTGCAAGCAGCGAGTGTCAGGACGATAAAGACTATCAGGCTCTAATGGATGTCAATACTCCAATATCGTACTTTCAAACTGGTTTGAGATTTTTTGCCGACTTCCATGACCATCCAAGAGATTTGTTTGGCATACAAGCTGCGATGCTCCTGACATTATGGATGCTGAATTCCAGCCTGAGTAGCCACTGCAACGACCTTTGGCATCTATCAAGATACATCATGTCAGCAGCTGTTGAGGCAGGTCTGCATCGCCATAATGGAGACTGGGGCTTTTCAGCGGAGGAACTAGAGACTCGCAATCGCACGTGGTGGTGCGCGTATAATCTCGAGAGGTTCGTCCAGCGTGTGATGGTGCGCACTTTACCCATGCTAAAGTCTGCTATTTAGGCACGCCGCTATCGTAACTGGACGCGTTCTTTCGATCAGGGATCATGCAGTCTACGCTCTTCAGCCAACACGGCAAAGCTTTGATGCCCTGAATAGCTCTGAGGCTTCTATAGCCCCAGTTTTTCACACCCATAACATGCTTCCGTTTCGCTTCATGATCCGACTTCGTCAAATCTCAGGCCGTATTCTTGAGTCGATATATATCGGCAGGGGACCCGATGGTAATGCACTCAACACCTCGTTCCAGCGCATCTGTGTCATGTCAGATGAACTGCGTCAAGACCTAGAAGTATGGAGAAATGATTTGAATGCCGTAGAGTTCAAACCATCGCGCGAGTACTCTGAACTCAAGACTGAGTATTGTCTCCTCCAACTACTATTGAACCGACCTAGCCCAACTTTCATGGTCCCTTCGGGCCCAATGATTGGGGCATGTTCCAAAGCGGTATCCAGTGCTGTACGCCAGTGGTTGAAGATCGAGCATGAATATGGTCTCTCCGCGGTGTGCCGATGTTTCAGGCAGGTGCATGCAATTCTCCTCGTGGGGCTTGCAGGCTTATACTGTGATTGGTTAGTTTACCTACTTTTTTACATCTGCCCAGGTGCCTCAACTGAATCGTACTTACTCAAATGGGATAGGAAGACTATGATCATGGCGCCAGACCTGGGCGACGAACACTTGCGACAAAGCTGTCGTCATTGGAACGATACAAGTGCATGTCTTGGGCTCATCCGCCGAGCTATTGCAAACATGGAAATTCCAGGATTGGTCAAGTATCAACATCTTCTTCAAGCTGTGAGAAATAAAGTCTACGCCAAGTCCCCAACCAATGTTCTTCCAGGTCCAATTACCCAAACGCCGGCTGCCTCATTTTTCTCTGGCGGGGATTCTTATGATTCATTTTCCACTGAAGGATTAGATTTGGACGCCTCATCCGGTCTGCTTTTTGCTGGAGAACAAGACATGGAGGTGTATCGGAGTCATGTGTCTGGTTTCTTCGATGGGGGCATGGTGGAGATGGATGAGGCTCTCAATAACTGGTACGAGGCTATTATGAGAGATGGATAGCACATAAATCATTGCGTCGCTTTAAGAAGTAACTAGACGTAAAATCGGGATCACAACTTTGCGCAAGCCATGCTCAAAGTATTGTGTCGACAAGCCAAGAGCATGATTATCCACCGTCCCATCCTACCAAGCTAATGCGCGTTTTATTCGAGTTTGTCTTAAATTTATTCTGTTTCAAGGTTGAAATATCAGGAATCGTGTTACGTTAGATTTAGAAGATGGTTGTATTCATTATGCTTTCTTTACTTGATTCTGTATGGCACCATCTTGCTCCAAAATCACGTCGAACAAGGACCCGATGGCGTTTGGCGGGTCCCGTAACGTGTGGATCCTCGAATGAAGAAGCCTAGGTACTCGAGTGAGTTTGGGTTTATTCATCAGCTTTTTATAAACTATTCTACGATGGGCCTTTCGAATTTGGAAGACAAATTTGGCCAGTTTTGTCATCGAGCCTCAATCTATTTCACCATTCAGAATCACGGCACGATGGTTTATTTACTCGTTCGTACGACATCTGGTGGGTACACATCAGTCTCCACTTCCAGATAACCCTGCCACATGAGCTTCGGTATCCACCGAAGACGTGCTCGGTGGCATCCGAATTGGCACCAGATAGTCCTTGAACATCTTGGAACCTTGCAACCACCATGATGCCTTAAATTCTTGATGCCTTTCCATTAAAATTGGATAGGAAACCGGAGTATGTAGACGCGTTTTCGTCTCTCTTTCTTCTTCTGACAATCGGGGACACGGTCATTTCCCCTCCTCGTTCCGCTCACGGACCACCTCCTTAGCTCCTCAGCACATCAATCATGTCAACACACTCCAAAGACCATGAACCAATCGGTCCCAAAGATGAAGCCAAGGAATCTTCCCGCCAGATCGGGTCTGAATCCATTGGGCCTTTGGAGAAGGTTACTAAGGCTCAGGCAAAGAGGCTCCTCTTGAAAACGGATCTCGTTGTTATGCCCCTGGCCATCCTGAGCATGACCCTGGCATTTCTGGACAAAGTACGTGAATTCACTATGCAGCTTTTACGGTATCGTTTGACTAACCCTTTCGAACTTAAGAATGCCCTAGGCTTTGCTGCAATCTTTGGAATGCGGGAGGATGCGGGGCTCAAGGGCCAGGAATACAGCTGGCTGGGCAGTATTTTCTACTTTGGTTATCTTGCCATGGAATTCCCCAACCTGTGGTTGATGACCAAAGTCCCCATTGGAAAGTACATTGGTGTATGTCTTATGCTTTGGGGCATGTCCCTCTGTTTCCTGGCACTCTGTCACAATTTTGCCGGCTTGGCGACGATCCGATTTTTCTTGGGTATCTTTGAGGCAGCCGTTTTGCCCTGCATGATGATCGTCAACTCCATGTGGTACCGACGAGAAGAGCAGCCTCTTCGAACTGCCTTCTGGTGCAATACCTTTGCTGGCGTTTTTGGTGGGATCCTCTCCTATGCCATTGGCGGCATCAATGGATCCTTGTCGACTTGGAAGGTGGGATTGCAGGAATACCAGACCTTTTTTGGCTACGAGCTAACGCGGTGTGTTCAAGTACATTTTCATCATCTACGGCGCTGTTACAATCTTGTGCGGAGCTCTAGTCTTCTTTGGTCTCCCAGACTCTCCATCCAAAGCTTGGTTTTTTAATGCAGAGGAGAAAAGGCTGTCAGTTGTCCGACTCGCAGAGAACCAAACAGGAGTCGAAACTCACAAAGTAGGTGGTTCGTGAGCCTGGAAATCTACGCGACTGTCGCTCACACCTATTTGCAGGCCTTCAAGGTATCGCAGATTTTTGAGGCGTTTCGGGATCCAAAATGCTATTGCATTTGGATATGCGGTCTGGGCTATGCTATTTCGAATGCTGGCATCACCAATTTTAATCCCCTCATCATATCGGGCTATGGCTTTAGCAAGACCAAAACCGTGCTCATGGCGACACCTCAAGCTGCAGTTGCTATGGTCAGCGGTGCTGTGCTGACGGCTATTTCTTACTTTGTGCCTAATGTCCGCTGCATTTTCTGGATCGTCTCGGCCGTGATCGGAATGGCTGGTGCCATCATGGTGCACGTTCTCGATGCTGAAACTCAGCGAAATGCGTCTCTGGCTGGTGTTTACATCATGGGTTTCTACAATGTGCCTTGGGTTTTTATGCTCAGCCTTTCGTCTTCAAATACTGCAGGAGCAACCAAGAAGAGCTTTATGGGAATATCGATCGCGATAGTATATGGCAAGTTCCTGGATCATAGCTTCTTCGTCCGAAATACAAATTGCTAACTGCTACTTGTGATACAGCCGTTGGAAATATTGTTGGACCTCAGTTCTTCCTTGAAGAACAGTCACCGCACTACCCGCTGGGAATTGGCAGCATGCTATGTGCATTTGCCGTCATGGCTGCTTCCGGTATAGTCTACTATGTGCTTTGCGTAGTCGAAAACAAACGCCGTGATGCCAAATACGGCAAGCCAGAAGATGCTATCAACGTGGGGCTAGAAGCAGAGAGATCGGACAGTACGGATAAGGAGAATCGAAATTTTAGGTATACGTACTAAATCTAACTATTCGCACAATGCCCGGCGATTTTCTAATTTCTATTTTCCCATTTTTACACGTCGTTTTTCTATAAACCCTGAAATTGTTCAAAGGCCTCCCGACCTATGATCTAGTTGCATACGCCTTTTTGATGAGCGGTAAACACAAAGCCAGGCCTAGGCCGGCCAGTCCAATGGCCATGTACAAGGCACCGCGAAAGCCTTTCAAGAGGTCGTGATGGCCGTTCTGGATTCCGACGTGAACCTCAACGGTGCCCGCAATTCCCAAACCAATTGAGATGCTGTAGTTGACGATGGTGCTTGCCAGACTGGCCGCCACGCCCTGGTGCTTGGCCTCGACTGCATTAGACAGCATCAAGGTGGCAGCGGGGAACGTCATGTCCATGCCGAAAGGCATGATGAGAACGCAGACGAACGTTTGAGCCCAATATGTCTGGTCCACGGGCACTGTGGCGACTAGAATAGTGCCCACCAAGAATGCAGTGAGAGCAATGGTCATGACAAAGGCGGGTCGAACATGCATTGGGCCCATGATGATCCCCGTCAACACAGCCGCCACCACACCCATGGGCGCCAGCGGGCTGAGCCACGCAACCGTAAGAAGAGGGGAGAGGTTTCGAATTTGTTGGAGAATCTGCCACAGGTAAAACAGCCAGATGCCAAAGTCGGCCCATCCGCAGGCAAGAGCAGCCAGGATAAGCATGTTTTCGGAAGTCATGATGCTGAGCGGGACCAGCGGATATTTTGCATATCGAAGTTCTTGGAGCATAAAGGCGGCGAAAATTCCAACGCCGAGGATGAGCGTCACGATAACGGCGGGCGAATCCCATCCCGACACCGGCGCTTGGTTCCAGGCAAAATTGAAGCAAACAAGCGCCGTGATTCCGAGCCCGGCTCCGACAAGATCCAGCTCTTGTGTCATGTTTTCCCTAGTGAGTGACACGGCCCCATCCCGAGAAGGGCTTGGGATCGTGTAGTATCCTAAAACCCCGAGAATGGCCAGCGCAATGGACAACCACCAAAACGCCCAGGGCCACCAAGCCAGCTCGAACACACTCGAAATGGCGGCACCAAAAATAGCACCGACAGGAGCAGCAGCGCCAAATACGGCAAATATCATGGCCTTGCGGTGGCCTGGGGGGTAGGTCCTGCCCAAGATGGCCAGCGCGTTCGGCAAGCACAACGCTGGGCCGATTCCCTGCAGCACGCGTGAAACAACAAACATGTCGTAGTTTGCGTATACTGACACACCAGAGAGCATGGTCCAGATGGCATACCAAGCGTATCCAACCAAGAGCAGCAGCTTATGTCCAAATATGTCTCCGAGACGGCCTGCGAAGAGGATAAAAGTGCCCGTTGTCAAACTATACCCGGCAACGGCCCAGCTTTGCTCGCCGGGATCATCGACGCCGAAAGAGCGCGTAATGGGGTGAAGAATAGACAATGTCTGGGTTAATCCAATCTCTACACTGCAAGTCAGTTCAAACATGTATAAGCGCCCCTTTCCGTTTGCTACCTACGCGTTGTCAACTGCGCCAGGCAAAGGACGCAAACGAACAGCAGCTCATGGGGACCAGACATGCCGATACCGGCTTGACCTTCAACGTCCACATCTTCCCGCGATTCCAGGGACGGCGAATCTCCTGATGTCGTTTGCTCGTCTTGATTGGGCGTTGGTGCAGGGACAGGGCTGGAAGTTCCGATGCTCGAGTCGTTTGTATGCGCCTTTTCCGATTCGGTCGAAGCCATCTCTAGTCTGTGCTGGCGCAGGCAAGTCGCTTGCGTCCATCAATACGGTAAAACTGGCGTACTCGCGACGTGCACCTGCGGGAAGATGTGCAGCTTCCCTTTCAGCCTCTTCCGCGCGTCCTTTTGGTGTTTAAGCATATCTGGCAAACCTTGGCTCGGGGAACAAGCCGGCCTGATTGATGATAACGTTCCATGGTTCCACTCATTTGGTGACAGGGTAGTTTCCGCGGAAGTGGAGGGCCGAATTGATTGCGGCGGGGCCGTACGCTGTGTCCAGCGGGGCCGACGATGACGATAGCTCATCTAGGAGACTCAGGTAAAGGTCCGAGAGGCAGAGAGGCTTCTAAGGATATAAAGTTAGTGGCAATTTTTCTCTTTTCAAGGGAAACAAGTATTCGCATCATTTCGCATCCATCGTGCCAAGCTTCCTCCCACTCCACCCAACCCTTGTGATTTTCGTGATAACAGAGTCTTTGAAAATGTCCTCGTATACAGTCGGATCGATCACGGTGCTTGAGGGGCCGGCTAAGACGCCACCATGGTCCGTCAAGGACCCATCGCGTACAGAACTGCCGGCGGGTCACAGGCGTTTCCCGGAATCTCGAGCACTGCCTGTGCCAATCGTATTCGAGCAGGACCAGATCTTGAGGCTGAGAGACGGCACTGCAATTCGCGTCGACATCTTCCGCCCCGCTGATGACAGCGCTGTCGTCCCTGCGATAGCCATGTGGGGGCCGTACGGGAAATCCGGGTCAGGTAATGCGTCCTCATCTGCTGATGCTGCACAAGTTTGGATCTGATATCCGAATCTAGGTTTTTTGAACTTGGACAAGTTCCCGGCACGAGCGGGTATCCCTGCTCATCGGCTATCCGGGTACGAAAGTTTTGAAGGGTATCTACTCCTACATCCGTATTTCCGGACATGACTGACTCCCATCTCAGACTCGACCCGGCAGAATGGGTTCCCAAGGGATACGCCATTGTCAACGTGGACACTCGAGGAAGTGGTGACTCTGAAGGTGATGTCAAGTTCTGGGGCACCGCTGAAGGTCGTGATGGACACGATGCCATTGAAGAGATTGCCAAATTGCCATGGTGCAATGGGAAGGTTGCTTTGGCTGGAAATTCATGGCTCGCCATATCGCAGTACTTTATTGCCGCAGAAAACCCACCCCATTTGGCTTGTATAGCCCCCTTGGAAGGATCTAGCGACGCGCTGCGAGAAACAATCTGCCGTGGTGGTATCCCCCAAGTGCCCTTTGCCGCAGCTGTCAGGAGCACACTCTTGGGTACGTAGCCTGATGCCAAGTCAAAGCTGGATATGTACTGACGACCCAGGCCGGGGAAATGTGGAGGATATGAGCAAAATGATTATGGCCTACCCTCATACCAACGAGTACTGGGAGGATAAGCGGGCCAAGTTCGACAAGATCAAGGTGCCTGCGTATATTGTCGGCAGCTATTCCAGCGGTCTTCACTCGGTTGGCTCATTTCGTGCCTATGACGAAATCCCCCATTCTGAAAAATGGTATGAACCCCAAGTGACTTAGTCATAGACCAGCATTGACATTACCCTCAGGCTCACAGTCCATGCATCGCAAGAATGGCATGACCTTTATTCTCCAGAGCGCACTGCCGACCTGCAGCGCTTCTTCGACTTTTATACCAAAGACCAGCAGAACGATTGGAAGCAAACCCCAAGCGTCAGGCTGTCTCTTCTTCGGTTTGATAACAGACCATCCGTTACCAACCAGCCCCACGAGAACTTGCCCTGGCTTTTGGAAAACACCATGAAGCAGACGCTCTACTTGAACCCCGACAACACATTGACCAAAGAGCCAACACAGCAAGCGACCACTCTCGCGTACGATCCAAACGGCAAATCGACGGCGGGTCTCGAGTTTAAGTACTCGTTCCCCGACGACACCACCCTTGTTGGCCCATCGAAGCTCACGGTGCACATGTCTGCGCCCGACGCGGAGGATTTAGACATCTTTGTGCATGTCTGCAAGGCCGATAAGGATGGCAGGGGACTGACCCATGTCAACCAGCCCTTGGCCGACCTGGGCGTCGATTCCATCGACAAGGTTCCCGACCTGGTCGTGAACAAATATTTCGGGCCCACAGGCATGTTACGCGCATCGCGCCGCCAGGTTGCACCGCAGCTGTCCAGCAAGCAGTGGCCTACGCTGTCGCACGAATCCTCAGACGTGCAGCCTGTAGTCCGCGGAGAAATAGTGCGCCTGGAGATTATGATCTGGCCGACGGGCATCCTGTTCGACGCGGGAGAGCAGCTGGTGGTCCGCTTGGCTGGTAAGAGTCTGGCGCTTCCTGAGTTGCCAGGCTTGCCGCATGCGCCCACGGTGAATCAGGGCAGCCACAAGGTGCACTTTGGCGACGGGTATCAGAACTCAATTGAGTTTTTTTCTTTGTAAAATAAAAAAAACCTATTAAAAAATGGAGTAACTAGCTGCTGGACGAGATTGAATCATGATGAGCCAGTGGTGAATTTCGCGTCCAAAAAAAACCGCATCCGAGCCGTGCTGGGCTTGCTTCCTTCGTATTCCATCCGAGGTCTTGTGGGCTGGCTAGGGCCACGTGCGTTGTGTGTCCCGCTCAATGGTCTGGGGTTAGCTCGTCTGGAACCCCGGATTGACGCCTCCAGAATATGGGGCAGCCAATGAAATATTTCTCGGTGCTCTGATCTAGCAGCCGATGACGGCTTCCAATCATGCAAATGGAATCTAGCTCGGCTGGGGCTGCAGATCGTTTCAAACAGCAATGGGGAGGGTCCAAAGTCAAAACACAACCAATAGGTAGAAACCGGCTAAAGAGCGTCGGCGAATATGCGGAGTTACGCCCTCGAGACGGTGCCACAGGCCGCTTGGGTGACCTTTTCCGAGCAGCCATTTTCGCCTGGTGGCACAGTTCCGCCAATGGCACTCCAGACTTCGTGAGGGGTGCGTGTGTGCAAGGGACCCGTGTCACGGACAGCTTCCCATAAAATAGCGGCTGGTCCTGGAGCCCTACGCTACGTCAACAAAAAACCCTGGCAAGTGCTCCATGTAAGGCCATTCAGAAGTTTGCGGGGAATGCCCACTTACGCGGCTGGGCTCACGTGGACCATGCTTCCCCAGTATCAATGGGTCCCATCGCAGACATGTCCGAGCGAGCGAGCCATCAGTCTAGTTATCCCCGAGACGGGCGCTTCCATTTGGAGCCCATGTTGGCCGCTCATTTTGAGAGTGGACTCTTATCTCCTCTCTTCGCCCCCCAAGTTTGGTTCCGGCCCGTCAACTGTCTCTTCTCTCTCGCATTGACACCTGGGATATTTTGAAGATGGCAGAGAAACAGGATCTTGCTGCTTCGGTAGCTCTTGACAGTGATGCCATCACGCCCGCTCAACAGCAGCCAGCGTCTGCAGCACCTGGCCAGAGGGTAGACAAGGCTGCCTTATTCTTGGCCTCTCACGGGGAGGTGACATACGACTACGAGGAAGAGAAACGTGTGGTCCGCCGAATCGATCTACGAATCCTGCCATTGATTCTTGGCGCGTAGGTAGTATTCTGTCGAGGTTCAGCTCCTGGGACTAACTGAGCCTAGGTACTTGTTCCAGCAGCTGGACAAATCAAGTCTGTCCTATGTATCACTCTTTGGCATCATTGACGATGCACACCTTGTCGGCACTCAGTACTCTTGGCTCGGATCAATCCTCTACATCGCTCAGCTCGTCATGCAACCATTGGCCGCTTTCTTCCTCGTAAAGTTGCCAACAGGCAAGGTAATTGGTTCCGCCATTATTTGCTGGGGGTCTTGCCAATGTCTCCTGGCTGCTTGCACCAATTTCAAATCGCTTCTGGCCATGCGATTTATGCTCGGCGCCTTCGAGGCCATGATTGCGCCCTCCTTGCTCACAGTCACGCAAATGTGGTGGCTTCGCTCAGAGCAGACGCTGCGCACATCTTACTGGATGTCGATGAACGGGCTCACATTCATCATTGGTAGTCTCATTACCTACGGCTTGGGCCACATCGAAACCCATCTTCTTTTCAAGTACCAGATCATCTTCATCTTCTGCGGCGCTCTCACGGTCATTTTCGGTGTCATCTTCATCATCTTCATGCCCGACTCCCCAATGGAGGCCAAGTACCTCACGGAGCGAGAGCGTACCATTGCGACGCAGAGACTGCGAGCCAACCAGATGGGAATTGCTAGCCGAGCCTGGAAGTGGGATCATGTCATTGAGGTGTTTTTGGACGGAAAGACCTACTTGTGGTTCGTCCTCATTATCGCCATCTCCATCGCAAGCGGTGGTATCAGCACTTTTGGCAACCTCATTGTCAAGGACTTTGGTTACACAAACTTCACAGCCGTTCTCTTCACTCTGCCCGCGGGTGTGATTCAAATTGCAACTATCATCGGATCGGCCTGGCTTGCGACTCGATTCTCGCGCAAGGGTTTCATCATTGCCGGCATCAGCGTGCTGCCTTCTATCGGCGCTATTCTTATGCTGACGGTTCCCCGAAACAACAAGAATAAGGGCGTTCTGCTCCTCGGTTACTACCTCGTTCAGTGTATGGGTGCAATCACACCAATGATTTACGCCTGGTCCGCTCAGAATACAGGCGGTGATACCAAGAAGAAGATGTCATCTGCCATCTTGCTGATGTGAGTAAATATGTCTAGACTCAAGTAACTTGACTAACTCAACACAGGGGCATGTGCACGGGAAATGTCATTGGCCCATTGTTGTACTCTACGGATGAGGCACCCCTCTACCGCAGTGGTCTTATCTCCAACTTGGTCATGTTTGTGCTCACTGGAGCTCTGGGACTGTAGGTTGCCTATGCATTAGAGATGATCCAAGCTGACTTTGAAAGGTTGATCCCCATGTATCTCATGTTTTTGAACCGAATGCACGCCAAGAAACGCGAGCAGCTTGGTAAATCTGCCAACATCGTTGACGAGTCCATGTTGAGAAGGAAGGATTTGGCGGAGAGCAAAGCGGTCGACCTCGAGCACACTGAGAACACGCAAGCCAGGGATATTTCTGAGGACAATGGACTTCAAGATCTTACTGATCTCAAGAACGAGGATTTCATTTACGTTTATTAAACATTAATGCCGCGTTTGAGGCAGTCAGAGCTGGGTTAATGTGGTCCAGAATTATTAGAGCAGGGAATGTGGTCGCTTTGTACAATTTATTAGGCGAGAATTGCAGTTTTCCAAGAGATAAATCAGTTAGACCAAAATGTCAACCTCTTCCGTGACCATTTTCAAGATTTGACTGACAAAATCGCGTGATAAGTTTGACATCTCCATCACCTCCCAACAAGGGTAGGATAATGCCTTGCCATGTACATTTGCAAGTTCAACAAAGTTGGCCTGCAGCCTTGCCACAATCGAAAGCTACCCTAACCCTGGTCATTTTATGGTGCTGTGTTGGCGTCGATGCACAAACCACGCCACCATTGGGTGACATGTTGGCTATGGCTGGAGACCCTTGCAAGGCCTCCACTTGGAACTGATTCAACAAAACTGTCCCCGCATCCTCGGTACTTTGACGGGTTGCCTAAATAGGCGGAGATCGGCAACCGGGAAATGAGGAGGCGAGGAGGCTGACAGCAAAAGTATTATGTAACCTGTGCCCAGGTGCTTTGGCTTTGGTGCGACGCAATGCACCAGCATTTCAAGAGATGAAGTTGTGGTTTTGAGGATCATTCTCAGATAAAACGTATGCTTATATATACAGATATATATTGTGTTGAAGAGTTATATATGCTTTCTTTGGCAGGGAACCGTTTGTTTGTTTACCTTGAAAGCCAGTCGGAGACCGACTTCACCCAGCCCAGGTCCTCTGAGAAGAATGGAGATAGATGGCATAAGAATGGGCAAGAAAAACAAAAATAAGAGAATGGAATACCTTGTACTTGCAAATAGCTATGTAAAATGGCACTACATTCTGGAGTACATTCAGATGACGTAGTAGAGGATCCGACTGAGGAATCAAGACGCCATGTTCCTAAACCACGCGTCGGCTCCGCAGCAACACCAAATCAACGCGGCCCCGTACGTCGGTAAAAACAGTAGCGGCCCCGCCAACGGGCCCGCCGCAAGACACGTCGAATCTCAATTTCGAACATCGGATGCTGTACACTTTCACAAATGGGGAATTGACATCGTGAAACCCCTCACTGGGCAACTCGAACATCACGGTGTTGTCTATTAAATAGTCAGCCATGCTCCTACCAATAGGCACTAGTTAGCTCGAAACTACCATTCCGGTGAAAAATCACTCATCGTAATCTGTATTTCACAATGACATCTCCATCCAAGTCTCTCAAAGTTGCCGTTCTTGGTCCAAAGGGCCAATGTGGCCAGTGCGTCGTTGACGAGCTCCTGACACGAGGCCACCATGTTGTTGGCCTTTCAAGGAGCCCACCAAAGGCTTGGCCCAATGCATCGGCGCACGGCGGTAGTTATGAGGGCAAAGCAGTGGACATTAATGAAATTTCGCGGCTATCGGAGGCCTTTTCCGGCGGCTTTGATGCTATTGTGTGTGCTTTTGCGCCTCCATTGAGCGACATGGCCAATCTCTACGAGAATGGTGTTGAAGGTCACGCTAAAATCAAGACGGCATTGCTGGCCTCTGATCACAAGGGATCATTCCTTGTCATTGGTGAGTAACATGACTTCATTTTAGCGGCAAGTTACTAATTATGATGCAGGCGGTGCTGGTTCCCTTCACGGTGCGGGTGGACTGCAGCTGGTTGACACTCCCCATTTCGCGTACAGCTGGTGGTGAGTAGACCCAAAGATTGGATTGTAGCTTTTACTCACATCGAAATAGGTACTCCTGGCCCGACGAGCATCTCAACTACATGCGCGTTCGCATGACCGATCACGGTTCTACATTCCTCTCCTGGTTCATCAGGGGATTCACATGGGCGAGAAATAACGTGGAAAATCCCGGCTGTAAGCCACTCACACCACTCATCTGTCTCTCGAAAGTCTAATTGCTAATCAATCAACCAGGGTTTTCTTGGACATTCAGGCCCTTTGCCTGGTGGTACCTGCGCTGGGCCAAGGGAGTCTTGACAAGCTCGCAAAGCCGTGGCTTGATCACTCTCTCGCGCATGGCCCTGGTTATTTGGGAGGGTGTCCGCGACAAGCAATGGACATTTCTTTCGCCCCCAGGTCTTTTACGGGACAAAGGTACACCCACGTGTTCGCCCAGACTCGAAGCGGCGCTAATTCAAATGTTTAGGTGTGCGCACTGGAAATTACAAGCTATTTATTGACACTCCTAAGGATCCGGCCATCGAGGCCATCGAGCAAGGAATTTATAATGAAGACATGGCAGTTGCGATTGTTGATGAGGTGGAGAATAACCGCTTGGCTTTCAAGCACTGGAGCTGCACCGGTCCCATCGGCCTTAAGCAATGGTGAGAGAAGGTTGTTGAGCATTTGTGTGGTTCATGACATCTGTATTATAAGACATGGTCGAGAAATTTACGTTGTGTATTACTTGAAAATCTCAGCTCGCCAGGATACTGTGGTAGATCTTCATCGACATGGCCATTGGCTTCCCGATGGGCCACTCGCTCCGCGAAGTCATCATCCTCGCACCCTCGGCCATGATCCGATCAACAGCAACCGTGCCTACAATTGCGCCGACTCCTGCCAAATGAGCTTTTGTGTGCTCTGCTGCTCCTGTGATCCACTCTTCGGCAGCCGATTTCTGGAGACAGCGATCTAGGCGCAGCACTTTTGGGGCCATGCCCCCATTCATCGGGTTGTCGGGATTGCTCTTGTCGTCTTCAACAAGCTCCGCATACACCCACAAGGTTAGACATGAGAGCAGAATGACTCGGGTCTCAAAATATCCCCCAATCCGAGTTGAGCGCACCAGGCCAAACAGCCTGCCCGCGTGGACAACAGCCCGGCGAGCCGCAGAAACGCGCTTGATAAAGGCAGATTTGAGTCGCTCCCTGACCTTTGATACGTCAAGACGCGTGACACGCCAGCCGGAAAAGCAGAAAATGTCGCGTGGAGATATTTGTAGGACAATACCCACGCTGTGCTTATGTTGTAGGAGTGCCGACTTCAGACTTGGTTCTGTTGGTAGGACCAGGTCGTCCGGACATAGGATATCAAGATATTCTAAAACGGATTGAACGGCCTGCTGGTCAAGAGCTGCACCTAAGCCGCTATTCAAAAGCATCATTTCCAGCGGGTTTGTGCTGCGAATTTGACGAAAGTCGCGATAGACGGATAGCATGAGAATCAAAGTCGCGTAGTCGCCGAGGTTTTCGCGAATGCTCTTGGACTTGTACAAGTGATTCTTTTCAGGCGTCAAGCTTCCGGGATGATGTAAATCTAGGTCGTATTAGAGAGCAAACTTTTCGTTTCTCGAGAATGTGCCCACCTGAACGATTTATTCTATCATTCCACGCCGCTGAACTGGAGGCTTCCCATATTTCCTCATGGCACGGAAGTGGAATCCGGATGATATCTGAAGGAATCATAGGATCGAGGTCAAAGAACAAGGCCCATTGGCTGTCAATGATCTAGAAGACGGCGTTAGAACGAACGAGTATCCGGGATTCTTTGTAGGCAACATACCCAAGTTGTGTAAGCAAGTCGTCTCAGTTTCTCACGCTTTATCCACGTATGCCACGCATCCTCAAGACCCTCTGCCTCCATGTGGCTCTTGTGGTGATTTTGCTGTTCGGCAACGCTGACCATCTTTCTCAGAAGCGTCGCGGTGAAACTTCTATCAGCTTGGGACATTTCCATGAGCCTCATGCTCCCCATTGTTTGTAAACATATTTGGCTTAAAATGCTGCATTGCAGAAACCACGGCTCATAAGTCATGCTGTATTCACGCTCCATCTACTGCCATGTTAGCGGAGAGTAAAGCGATGGTTGTTGGAAAGGCTACGCACAGTGACCCTGAGGGCTGTCTGAAGAAACTGGTGCAATGGGGCTATGCAGCCCAAAGCACCTGGCACCTCGGAGAAGCGAGAGCCCATGGTCGCTAGAGCCAAGTTCAGAATCCAATGTTCACGGGCAGTATCAAATGTGGGTCTGTGAAGGAACGGGAGAAATGGGTGAGCTTGTTCAAAATATAGCTGGATGAATGCATTGAGTGCCTCCAAGGGAGGCAATTCGCCCTCAGGGAACCGCTGGACGGAGCGGCAGTCTTTTCGCAGTTGTGTGTAGTTGTCCCGCATCTGTTGGTAGGTGTGTAAAGGGAGGCGCTTCACATGGCCAAAATCCTCGGCGCCCCAAGCGTCGGGGCCTGATTCGCTTATTTCGGCAGGAAAGCAGTATGAATTTTCCAAGTTGTCGCCAAATCCAGGCATAGCCTTTCGCAGAAACTCGTTGAAGCGAATTTGCTGGCCATCGTGGGGGTCAGGATTCGGTGGAGCGCCAAGAAATGTGACTGGGGGCGATTCGGAATCCCCAGCAATATCGGACAGCAAGTCTTTTTCGCTTTCGGCTGCATCATAAGCAGCAAGCACGAGTGTATCGTTGGTGGCTGGTAGTGAGCCGGTGAAGGGCAATTCCATAAACGGCAGCATGAGATTTGAAGCGTCTAGAAATGAGAGAGGGTCCGTGTGGTCAGTGGAGAGCAAGTTGAACACTTGGTCACATTCCGTCATGGTAGATGACTGGGTGTCGAGGAGGCTAGCAGAGAGTTGAGTGTCAAAAGAGACAGTTGATGGCGATGCAATGCCCGCAAAAGCAACCTGCGTGTCATTATTCAGAAACGAACCATCCAAAACTGGCTCAGAATCTTGGGTGACGTCATTTGCCGGCGAAGCGTGCAGTCTTTTCTCGGCGGTGCGCTGACGAGATTGCGAAGGCGGATACCGACATGTCAAGCCCTTTGTGCCACAGCGAGCACAAGGATCGTTGCCATCGCAGCGCTGTTTCGCCATGGAGCAACCTCTACAGGCATGACGAGTCCTATTTGTTGGTCGTCGACGTTGGCCAAGGTCTTCTTCACCGAAATGCTTGTGAGAGACCATGTGCCGCTGCAACGTATCTCTGGCAGCTAATGAGCAAATTGACAGGGGATGTCATCAAACGCAGATTCGACCTACTTGCGGGAGAAGCGCGAGTCGCACCCCGGGCATGAAAAGGGCTTGTGGCCCAGATGGCGCAAGCAGTGTCTGCTCAGGTGCTCAGGGCGCGTAAATTCGGCGCCGCACACATCGCAAGTGTGACGCGGCAGTGCGGCGTCCTGGTTGTCATTGTCGGCGTGGGCCGACATAGGTTGATACTCGACGCCTTGGTGAATGGGACGAGGCAAAACGAGGTCAGCACGATCTCACTAGGTGTCTCCGGAAAGGGGACAATTGGGACGAGAGAGCAAATGCTGACCACCATCGGCGATATTTTTAGCCTGGTTTTATTGCAGGGTGCATTGGCCCGCGTTCAACATCCGAGCTGGCCAAGGCTACTTTCCCCGCACTACGCTAGACCCAAATGCTGCAGCCTGGTGGGAGGCAAGAGTCATTGTCAAATTATACCATGTAATATAGTGTGGCTCATCAAGTATCGGCGAAGGGTCCGAGAAAGCGAAAGCGATGCCAAGTAGGCCAACTACAGCTCGGAGGCTGACACGGAGACGGGGACTGTCTAGCCAGCCCGATCTCCGCTTACATCAGCATTTTGTCCCACTGGCATGGTGTTTCATCTCCTTTGTCCCACCTGACCAATCGGCAGCATGTATGCCAGCCAGTCATCATCCACTGCCGTATTGACCCCGGAATTCCATGCCGTTCGGGTTTTATCTGCTCGGCGCTGCGAGGCGGGCCACCCCGTGCCAAGACCAGTCCCCAGTTTTTGTACCACAGGTCGCAGGGGTTAGAAATGTGCACTGCATGAGTCTTCGGGAAAGGTCCTTCTGATTGGTTTGGCTTCGATCGTTGTTCTTTTGGTTGGCCTTACCCGGGGCACCCGTCAAGAAAAAGCATTATGAACAGAGTAGAATACTCCAAACCAGAGCAAAGTCAGTCTTGACATAGAGGTATCGCTACATATGATACTTATACAGTGCGCATTTCTAACCCCTGCAGCCTGTATCGTCAACCGACGTTCAGCAACCCATGGCGTTTCCACCATACCCTCAGCGTGATCTCACTATGGTGGTTTGAATACGCGGTCAGACATACGCTTGGTGTCTGAGCTCCGGTTACCTGAACACAAACATAGCGATCCAGGCTTGCCAAACGGGGTGCAAAAGAAGACTTTCGCAATCAACACAGACTTGCGCAAGATCGACATAGGGTTTACTACGGCGGCAGTCAGGCACAATAGGAAAGAGACCTAAAAAAAAAAAATCTCGCATCCCATTCCAGGACGGTAATGAAATGTGCGTGATCTGGGAATCGAACCCAGGGCTCCCCGACATTGCTCGGATGGCAACGGAGAATTTTACCACTAAACCAATCACGCTTATCTAGATGTCAGTGCAGTTCTAATTTGAGATTAGATTGCGAAAGTGCGTGGCTGCACAATTTTCTCTACCTACCCTAAAGACAACCTGCTCGTGGGACGATTTCCTACTCGATGTGAAATGGAGGCAAAAGCCTGAAACCCTAGGAATAAAGGTTTTAGTAAAGAAATTTATCGAAGAATATTGCTATGGAACAGCTCGTCCCTTCGTTCATATTGAGAATGAGCAAATTTTCACAAATCTGCCTAGCTCTCTGGTACACCGCTTCGCACGAAAACAAGGTGAAAATGAAAAATGCTACTACTTAGTTCCATATACATTTGTACTCACCCCCATGGCGCAGTGGTTAAGCGCTTGGAGGCCACCTTAGGCAGCCAACCTGAGGAGGCGGTCAGTTTAAATCCAGCTAGGGCAGGGTTTTTCGTGAACTAAGAGTAGGGACCTATAGCTTATACTAAACCCAACCAAGGTCTACCCATTGGCCGTGTTGGAAATTGTGTAGAATTACTATGTAAAGCTATTAGAGATATTATATAAGAGGTTTCTCTTTATTAGGCCTAGCTTAGCCAACTTTCCTATAAAAGGGGATTTGATTCTAAATACTAGGGCCTAGGCCAGAGGTTTTCCCCTGAAGGCACTATCTCGTATGATCTAAAAGCAAAGCAAAGAGGTCATACATATCATTTGTATTTAGTCCAGTGCATGGTTCCAAGAGATTAGATAGAAAATGATAACAGACGAAAGTCGCGATCATGATACATTTGTACTCTTATGGAAATATTATTTGAAATTTCATGACCTTTCCATCTATACTACATTTTCCACCTGCCTCAAACGATGCATGCAATATTATTCAAGGCCGTAGATGATACCCTGCACCGCCTTCTGATCAACATTAGCGCCACACAAGACAATAACGCTCGTTTGGCCGGCGAGTTTCCCAGCGACCTTGTTAAATCCAGCCAGTGCAAGAGCAGCGGATCCTTCGACAATCATGTTCTCATCCAACGCTATAGATCGCAAGGCCGCCGCAATTTCCTCCTCATCGCAATCAATGACGTGATCTACCACCGAGCTTGCCAGCGGGAGGGTGATTGTGTCCTCGTCAATGCCACCGGCCACGGCTTCAGCTATTGTGTGCAGGTGTTTTGTTTCCACGACCCGTCCAACAGCCATAGATGCCGCGAGGGCTTTCGAGTTAATGGCCGATACTCCGTAGATCTTGGTTTGAGGCCTAAAGGCCTTGATGACGGAGCCAATACCGCTGATTAGCCCACCCCCACCCATGGAAATAAAGACGTTGTCGACTTGACCGCACTCCTCGAGGATTTCAAGCCCGATTGTGCCCTGGCCAGCCACAATTTGAGGGTCATTGTAGGGCGAGATGTACGTGTAAGCACCAGAGGCAGCTAACTGCTGCGCGTGTTGCTCTGCCAGACCCGATTCGGCTCCATGCAAGATGACATCTACGCCGTACGACCTGATCTTTTCAAGCTTCGCAGTCACTACCGTCTCGGGAAGTACAACTGTGAGAATTTTGGACAGAGCCTGCGCCGCCCGAGCAGCACCGATGCCATGATTGCCTGATGAAGCCGTAATCAGCGGGCCTTGAGCATTCTGAGCCGAGATCTTCGACATGGCGCCTCTGATCTTGAAAGACCCCGTCAACTGAAAATTTTCGGCCTTGAAGAGGACCTTAGCTCCATATTCTTGTCCCGCTTTCCTGGAAGGGATGAGAGGAGTCTGGTAGATGTGGGCGCCGATTCGGTTTTTGGCCTGCACCGCGTTGGCCGCAACTTCATATAATGAGATGGACATGGCGGAATACTTTGAAAGAATATTAATGAGACGGGACTGCGTATTTGTATTCTAAGAGGAAACCCTGAGCAGCATTGGCAGCGTTTTATGTTTGGAGTTGATTGTGCAACTTTGTGTTTGAGGCGAATTGCGCTACACATGAGTCATGTCGATAGCGCCCTTTGTCCAGTCAGGAAGGGGACTCCGAATTGACCCACATTTAGCGCGATGCGACACGCCTTTCGCTTGACAGGATTGATGAGCTCCACACTACAAGTTTGCGGCCGTTGCCCAAAGAGAGGTGCTTACTTGATGCAATGCAACGCGATTGGCCTTATCACGGTACTGGATATTGTTTTGTAAGCCACAGAACCCGAGGCTTGTCGCGTTCGGCTGGGAATATTATACTCCGTGTCGCTTGGCGAAAGAGTGCTCGGAAATATTTTAGTACATAAGTATGGACCATCTCCAAATTCAGCAAAAAATTCGTATCGTTTAGTTTCTCGACGATGTCATTATGTATATGAATATGATTTACATTCTTGTCGGGATAACTTGATTTAGCTGTTGGTTTCGTGAATTTGGGTAGGGATAAGACTAATAAGACGGGTCTGGGTGATCTGATTGGAGACGCTTCATTCACTAGCATCCTCAGCTACATTGTATGTCCGAGTTAAATTGATTGATCTTGTGGAGTAGTATCTTTATGAAGAGCCATTCACATTCACACCGGCCAATTCTGATTGATGTGCCCGTTCATTCCGACATGACCTTCATCCATGACTAATTGCAAATACAGACCCTATTATTCGTTAGAATCGGATAAAGTGATGGAACGGAAAATTCCTTACGCGTTCTCATTGCAATGGCCGCCATGGAAATCTCCATGCTGGATGTAGCACTGTCATTGAACTGTTATTATTTCTCATTGTTCAGATACCAAGAAGTTCATACCGAGGCCGAACAGGCAGCATTCCCCGCATTGAGAGGCCCAACGCTGCCTAATTGGCATGAAGTGGCTTTATCTCGAAAGACCAATGGCGAGCTCGTCACTTGGTTAAAGAAGAGTGCGAAAACGACGGGGAGCAGGCAAAGCTTCATTGCGAATATGTTTTCATAAGTTAGAATAATTGTGTTGTGATTTCGTTGCAATATTGAGCAATATCAATACACGGAAGAATCGGCAGGTATAAATACATGACGTAGAAATTTTTACAGGCCGTGTATCATCATTCTTGACATATACGGGATAGCTTAGTGGTGATGTCTCGGCGATATTGCTGTGGAATTTGTGGCTCACACTGTCTGGGACTCTTGGCAAACATTCCAGCCCTGCCATCCTCAAAAGAAGTAGACCTTTTTGCACATGAAGACAATAGTTGAAAATTATCTTTTAGATGTTTAAAGAAATAAGAACTAGAGTGTAGTTTCTAGTGTTACTGTGCCTAACAAAACCTCCGTCTTCTGACAAAATTGAATGACAATCAAGCCATGGTGATGTGTCCCATTGCTGACATGAATTTAATCAAAGCAAGAATCAGGGAACATGGCCTTGATGGTTTAAGACAACACCTTTTTGATAGACTTTGGTGTGGGTCTTATACAGACCCTTCATTTTCAGCCTAAACGCAAGGATATTGAAGCTTCATTTGCTTTAATATGCCTCATTCCTGCGCCCCGCCTTCAACAATGTGCATGTGAGCAACCTTAACTGGTTGGAAGATGGATTTTACCTAAAAAAAGCTCAAAGACATGTCTGAGAGCTAAACCAACCATGATAATCAAGGTTAACACGTGTCTCACCATCCGGGTAAGCATTCGGACGAGGGTTATGCCGGTTGTAATATTGACTCCAGTATTATGAAAACGAGGAATACGAGGTGTGAAACCGTTCCAGGTCAGCTAGAAACCTCAAGCATTTATGCAGATCTATCTTATCAGCTGGATTGATTGACATGTCTGCAGTCTCAGACCCAGAGTTCTAAATTGAGCGGTGAGCTATTGGCCTGAAAACTTTTTTGGCATCCATTGAGTGAATAGGTTGGTACCATAATATTCTTTCCCTGTGAAAAGGGGCATTTAGTGTTATCAAAATAGTATATGGACTTTGACGTTGAGCCGAATATGTCATCTCCATTCTAATGCAGCCACTGCACAATCCTGTGTATTGTGTTGGTCGCATCAAGAAAGCGCATGAGTGCTTTGTCAGACTTTTCAAAAGATATCAATGTTGGCGATATCGTAGGTTTTTATTTCTTCTGCCTTTGACCCCTGCGTCTAAGACCCAGGAGGGAATCAATGTTGGAGGTTTTGACATCTATATACAACACCTCAGACCCCATTGATACTGGGTTAGATCAGAACGCCCGAGAGACAGCCATGTCTACTTTAGTGTCTAACCTCAACAAGACTGCTCAGGGTTTGACCAAGACCCCTGTATGCGGCCAAAGCAGCGGCCGCCTCTGGCTTCTGGTATGCGGCCTTGACCTCCTCAAAGCTGTTCCATCCGATCAACCCCAGACCAACACTGGGCCCATCCCCGATGCTCTTGCCACCGGCCCACGACGTATTGCCCAACGCCTTGACCAGATTCAACCAAGCTGCCTTGGCCTCCTCAACCTTGGATGCATCCTCTAGAACGATGGAAGAAAACTGAATGAATGCCTTCGGGCTCGCTTCCTCGGGAAACTCGGAGATGTCGAAAGTTCCGGAAACGGCCTCAGAGCCGTGAAGCTCCTCCCACTTGATCTTGCGCTCAGTAGCCCAGGCTGAGGTCTTGAAGGTCTCAAAGTCTTCGGGAGATTTGAATGCTGCATGTTGTTAGTTGAATTTTCAATGACCCATCCTTGCTTACTTACCAATGCACTGAACCAGTCTTGATTCAGTAGACTCATCAATCTCCTTACCATCCTCCGCCACAACAGTTCCACCGGTAAGCCAAGCAACACCAGGCTGAGACTTCACCTCCTCATTAAAGCTGGGCCATTTGTCAATGTACTCCTGCTTTTCTGCCACGGGGATCTTGGGGGCGATAATGAAGAAGACAGGCATGGTTACGAGATTATTTGTTCACGCAAGTTTGTTCAAACTAGTGAGATCAAATTAGAATATTCACACTTCCCTTGATGCTTGGAAACGTATGTGTTTATATACCGGAGAAGGTTCCCTAACCTTACATCATTTGGCTTGAATGACATATCTCGGGCCTGGCGCAAAATCCGGGGCCGAAATCTAGACTATCGGTCACCGACGTTTCATGTCAAAAGTGATCGCCATGGTTCTAAGCTTCGGATGTGGATCACAAGCTTAAAGCACCCTGTCAAGTGCCCAAAGACCTCAATGGATCAAGTAACGCTACTATTTGGGCTTGGGAGGGATGCCACGGATGATCTTAGCGTTGAGCCCGAATCTTGCCCAGAAATGTTATAGAATGTATTTACACCAGCGGTCGTATGATTCACACCTCTTAAGCATGTCGTGATATGGATATGGAACAATTCTTACAGCCAGGCGCATAGTGCAAAGTAATGGAAACGACATCGCCGTATATTAACTTTCTCAAATCCTGCATAATTTCCAGCGAAGTCTAATTCGACATCTGATGTCTCGTGGCCACTGAGTCAGCACGACAGCAAGCCGATCGATCCGTGGCCAATGAGAGTTTGTCTTTAAATTTCGAGGACCAAGAGTCTAGCATTTATTTATTCAAAGAATCAATCGAGCCCTTGGCGCTAATTACTCTGTTGGCGTTGGGCAGCAACAAGGTGAAGACATGTTGTCAGTACTACTTGAGCCTCCTTCGACCGGAAATTTTTCACCAATAAAAGTACTTGATGTGCAGTTGTACATGCTGGGCGCGAGGTTGTCTTTTGAACACGTTTGGCATCCCTGTTCTCTAGACTGACGTCATGTCGAGAAACCAACAGGGTTCATGCGAGTATTATTCCGCGGATTAAATTTAGACACCCCGCGCGATTCCGGCCGTTCCATAGACTGAACTTGGAGCATAGGCTTTTTATAAGTCAACTTCGCCCAAACGATGGATATGGTTGCGCTTAAAATCCAAGGTCAATACATTTATTTTTGCGAACAGGCGTGCACAATCTTGTACGATTGCCGGAGATTTTCTTCTGTGTTGCATCTCCATTGTGTGGAAAATAGGATAGAATCCATTAGTTGGAGATACATCAGGCATTCTTGAGTAAAGAAATATCCGTCGATGTCGTTTATTGTGAAAGAAACGCAGGTAGACGCACAGGGAAGCAAAAACATTGTTTGCATGAATGCAGTTTCGAATTGAGTGTAGTGTTTGAAAGCACCTGGAAATACTAGGGCTTTATGGATGTCAAGATGCAATATCATAATATATGAGTCGAAGAATAGTCCAATAATTCATATCTATATTTATTGGCTGTACGGCTGATCCCGATTGTTCCCTCCCAACCGGGTGGTTATCGGTGCTTCATTTTAATGTTTGCACACCAACTCGACGGCTATCAACACGGGAGAAGCTTGTTTGAGTGGCTATAGGTCTCCAAACATTATCTGTCATCTGCTATTAAGTATCAAATTATCCAGAATTCGTGTACTAGTTCCATGTGTTTATCTAACACCTTTCAACCTCCTGGCTGCATGGAAACTTTGCATTGCAAATTTCACGGCATGAACACAGACCCACATTGTTGGGATGTTTATGAACAGGTTGAAATGGAATTTATTGATGGCCTTGATACAAATGTAATTCTTTTACCAGCTTTCGTGGTGTTCCGCGAGGCGTTTTCCCCCAACACCCGCACTTGGGAAACAGTGACAAGGATCGGGCAGCGTAGGCATGGATTTAATGATTGGTAGCAAATCAGCTATCTGATTTTGCCAAAAAAAAAAAAAATATGGATCCGGTTAAATTGGTCCAATTTGGAAAGAATAGGCACTCAGTCGTTGCAGTTTTCGTACTAAAGAGTACCGGGGGCTTCGTCATCTCCACCACGCTTAATTTACCCGGAAGTAAAACCACCACCACTCAAGGTCGCACCATCCATACGATAGGTACGGGTAGCACGACCCAGGCAGCGTTGCTTGTATAGATCTCAGTTGAATTCTAGGGAATGGAGTTGATAGGTGTTAGATCACGAATGAACTCCACCCCAAGCCTACCCTTGTTCCTCCCCTGATGCCGCGTCAGCAGTATCATGCAAATTGGCTCTTATTTGTCGCGATTTCCATGCATCGAAGATCATTCATACTTTGTACTGCGTTATAGATTTCGATTCCGCTGGCAATGATGATGAACGATCGGTAATCACCCCTCAGGGCAACAGAATGTGACCCACAACTCTAGATACGACCTGCACACACCAAACTCTGAAGCTGAAATTGAAATATTTCCAAAATAGAGGATTTTCGGAAACAGCTGGCGAAAATGGGACAGCCCGCATCTTTACGCGTTTAATCCTGCCTTACAGGGAAATTGTTCACAGTCTCATGACCCAGGGAAAACCCCGGCCGCGACAGCAGCGTCCGGAGGGCCAGGTTGTCTTCCGCTCCGGTCGGAAGCTGATGCTATTTGTTGGTGCTCCGAGTCGAGGGGACTAGCAGCAGTATGGGACTGGGGTTGAACTGGGGAAAGTGGAACGAAATCCTTGTTGCGGGGAAAAGCGCGGGGATGGTTGCAGCACTCGGATCCGTTTAGGGGATTATATATTTGCGAATGCATCTGCTGGAGCTGTCATCGTCTTGGCTCAAAAGATTCCCTATGATCTTGCCATCGGGTCACAGTACTCGTAAATCTGTCCGTTGACCATGGGTTCCAAGGATGACCAAAAGCGTGGAGATGGGGTGACGCAAATCGAAGATATCGTCCCGGCTGCGGAAGCAGCATTGCCAGTCAGCACGGCAAATGAGGCGCTGAAATTTCGTGACTTTTGGGAAAATCGACGCGTCTTGTTCTTTTGTAAGTTGGCGATTGACGTCTCAAGTGATTGTTGAGACTGCGACTAACAAATCCCTTCATGGACACAGGCCTTATTATTTATCTTCTCCCCATCAACTTTGGTTACGAAGTTTCCATGATGGGAAAGCTGCTTGCCGTCACTCCGTTTGCTGAGAGGTTTGGATACTTGGTCGCTGGCGAATATGTCATCAGAGCCCATGACCAGCAGATTCTGAACGCGGCGAACACGGTCGGCCTATTTGTCTCTGCCTTTGCCACGGGTATCGTAAGCGACTTTATTGGCAGGAAGAAGACTATAATAATTGCTTGTACGATTTGCATTAGTGGGATCATTGTGCAGTATTTCGGCACATCAATTATGATGCTCTTTGCTGGCAAGCTGGTGTCGACGTTCGGCTTTGGTTTGGGACACTCGCTTGGCCCAGTCTTTGTCGCCGAACTGGCGCCAGTCAAGATGCGCGGCCTGTGTCTTGCTTTGGTGGTGAGTTGGCATCCAACACACATCAAATGCACAGTGCTAACATTAATAGAACACCATGATCGTGCTTGGCCAGTGGCTCAACTCGCTGGTGGTGTACGCTTGCAAATCGGACCCAACCAGCATGGCGTGGCGAGTTCCAGTAATCACTCAAGTGGCTCCTCCGTCTCTGTTACTCCTTTTTATTACTTTTCTCCCAGAATCACCCAGTTGGCTACTCATCCGAGGCCGCAGAGAAGATGCGGCAAAGGCATATCGCCGATTTAATGGGGACGACTTTGACGTGGATGCCGCAATTGCAGTCGCTACCGTTGCCATTGCCAAAGAGGAGGAAGCAAAAAAAGAGCAAGAGTCCAGTTCATGGATTGAATGCTTCAAGGGCACTAATCTCCGCCGAATCACCATCATTGTCATGGTTTACCTTTCGCAGCAGTTTATTGGCGTGGGTTTCATTAGTGGATATTTGACGTAAGTGTTATTGATGTGTGGTTGTCAAGAAGTCTGGCTGATCGCATTAGATATTATTTCCGTCTTGCGGGCGTCAATGATCCTCTGGCTATTGGCCAAGCAGCAAACGCCATTCAGCTCGTGGGAAACATGGTGTCATGGCCATTGGTAGATCGATTGGGACGACGACCGATGATCGTGGGTGGCTGTTTCGTCATGACGGGTCTTCTTCTCGTCATCGGAGGCATCAGCACTATTGGAACTGGTTCGTCTCTCTCTGCAACCGTGGCTTTTATGGTGATTTGGGGGTTTCTCTATCAGGTAGGATTTGCTCTGTGTTTGTGAAATGAAGCTGTGACTGATCAAGTATAGGCCACGTTGGGTGCGGTAGCTTACAGCATTGGTGGGGAGACTGCAAGGTAAGTTTTTCAACGGTACATTTTCCCCAATAAAGGCTGATAGAGAGACAGTGTGCAATTGCGACAAAAGACTTACAGTATCAACATCATGGTATCTACTGCAGTGTCGTGCATGGTCACTCAGGTCTTGCCATACCTCATTAATACAGACCAAGCGAATCTTGGAGGTAAGATCTGCTTTGTGTATTTCGGCGCGTCTGTTCCGATGTGCGTATACCTTTACTTTTGCCTGCCTGAGCTCAAGGGCCGAAACTACGCCGAGGTTCAGGAGATGTTTGAGAAGAGATTGCCTGCGAGAGAGTTCAAGACATATGTATGCGAAGTTGGGCTTGGTGGCGAGCTTGAGGAGAAGACTCGTGATGTTTGAGAACAATAGCCTTGGATCCAGTATCATTGGGAAAGAGATCCAGTTCAACGTCGAAATGCCATGGGTGCGCGTCTTAGTGAAACTGCCAGTCACGAGTCTACCTTTGCAACATGGTGAAACATGGTATGCCAAATCGCTGGCCCGGAAAAAAAGTCTACGAATTTAGCTCAGACGATAATATGCACTACCTAAAATTCCATTCATGATTCTGATACTCTTTGCCTTAGTACTCTATGGAAAGGGAGAAAGTCTTACCGCCACTTGACGCGGCTTTGACGCGTCAGGTGACAGGTCCCGCTTCGCCGGAATGTGAATTCCTGTCGTCTGGGAGCGGTTAATTTCTTGCCGTGGGATATGCAACTACCGGGGACACAATACTGGGTCCAAACCACCGCATGGATGCGAACACCAAAGATTCCAGGGGGATGATTCCTTTGCCAGTCTCGCTGATTTGTTGGGGACTAGGCCATTTCCAAATATGCAAATATACGCTTGATGGTAGGGGGGCTTTATGCCACAGTCACCCAGCCTCGACAAGAGATTTGTCATCTCCCACTCGGATGACTCAGCCTATCGTTTTTTTAGTCAATTATTTGCTGATCTATTTAGAATTGAGGAAGATTAATAAAACGAATCATCAGGTTTTGATCAAACAGTTCTTTGATTATGCCGAACTCTGGCGGAGTTGACGGAAACAACGCGTGTTGTAGCCTCGGGAATGCATCAAGGAGAACAAATCAGTTAACGAGGTATTCATCAGTCGCCTCGGTGCGGCCGAACTTACCAATCACGCCGCCAACGATGCTGTCGGGTTTTTAGCTTTTTGGTGACGGCGAAGAGTGATTCTAGTTTGGAATACCTATTTCTTACGTAGAAGACAATTACAAATTTGCTTATGAAGCATCACCCGTCTTTCCCACCCCATTTCCCCTAGTGCCATCTATTCACGACCAGGGTCCAGTGAGGATGGAGGCTCCAGGCAAGACTCGAGGGCAAAATTCCTCATCTGCTGCTAAGAAGGGCCAGAAATCGTCGAATCCCAGAGGAAAATATGCCTGGCGCGCGTGTCAAGAGTGTCGGCGGCGACGAGCCAAAGTAGGCGTTCTTCTCACTTCAGTCACTTCCCCGCTTTCCTATTGCCCGTGTGCTAACAAAGCCACGATGCAGTGCGATGGAGCCAAGCCTTCGTGTTCGCGTTGCACCAGCCAGCAGTCCAATTGTGTCTATGACACCGGAGACGACCACAGAGGAACTGCGCCCAAATCGCTGGTCCGACTTCTCCAGGCCAGGATCAACATCCTAGAGCAGATCCTACAAATGCACTCCATCGACATTGATGAGTCCGCCGCAAAAATAATGGCCAAAAGTGTCCTCCCAGCGTCTGCAGCCACCGGGACCCAATCCGTGTTTGACCAGCTCTGCAACGAGTTTCAAGGTGCCTTGTGCTTTGACGAATCGGTGAACTTTGATCAAGATGGCCAGCCACGCTACTTTGGTCGGACAAGTGGGCGCCTCGAGTTCGAGACCCCAGAAGGTGAGTCTTGAATTTGTCTATAGATTTATTCATGACTTTTAGAGTGGGTGGCTGAACTTGGAAATAAATACAGTGACAGAAACAGAGCAAGTTCCGCCGATGAACACAGGGCGATGCTTCGATCTCTACTTGCAGTCGATACACGCAGAACCCGCTATTTCGGAAGAATTGACGTCAGAGCTCATTGATCTCTACTTCGAGTGGGAGAATCCGTGGTGCCAAATCGTGGATGAGAGGCTGTTCAGGGAAAGCACCGGTAACAAAGGGCCATATTGTAGTATGCTTCTTTTCAAATGCATCTTAGCTCTTGGCTCTCGTTATTCCGATGCACCTGAATTGCGTACCGATCCAAACGACCCAAACACAGCTGGGAAGAAGTTTCTAGAAACTGCCGAAATTCTGCTTCATTTCGACCTCAAATGGCCAAGCATAACAACCATTCAATCACTGACGCTCTTGGCTACATATTACGTGGTGAGACCCTTCTGCATTCCCGCATATTGGACGTAACTAACACACGAAGGCAATTGGATCTGATGCTGCTGGTTGGTTGCATCATGGAATGGCTATTCAGTTATCCTTGGACCGGGGACTGAATTTGGACCCGTCTACCTTGGCTGGGTCGACTCGGATACCCTGCGAAGAAGTTGCTCTCCGAAGAAAGATTTATTGGGTGCTCTATTGCAATGATAAGCTGTGGGCAAGCTACACAGGCCGCGTTTGCACCATGCTGGTTTGTACACCTTCATCCAACTCTTGCCTCGATCACTACTTGGTATGTAACTAACTATAAAATTAGAGCTCTCAAGCAGTCGTAGACCCTCCGCCACCAGCAAGACTGATGGAGGAGTCGGATTCTCCCCTCGACCCGGTCAAGTGTATGAATGTGGCGTCTCTTCACCATGCCCTCTCCACACACTGTCAAATACTAGAGGAAATCCTTGTCAATTTGTACGTAACTCCCACTTTGATGCGAATTAAAACGACCACTGAACATCTCAAAGCTATGCACCGAAAAGACTGCTACAAGTAACCCAAGCTAAGAGCTTTTTCGAGTCTTGTTTGGTCGCTCTTCAAAGCTGGTACTACAATCTGCCCACGGAACTGAAGGTTGAGCGGGCAGCCGACAAGAACAACACGATTCCACATGCCTATACCCTCTGCATGGTTTATCACACGTCAACTATACTTTTGACCCGGCCATTTGTTCCAAAGGCTCATGGGACAACTCCAAGCTCAAGCACATCACAACCAGATGCCCTTCAAGAAGACATTCTATCGAAAGCTGAGCGCTTGTGCATCGAAGCGGCCAAAGAAATTTCGCTCATCGGCGAAAGGTACCGCAAAACGTTTGGAAGTTTTAGAAGAAGTCCAATCACGGCAACACACTGCACCCTGACGGCCGCTTTGGTGTTGCTCAACGCCGAGTGCCTGAGCGGATGTGGCGAAAGCGGCGTGGAGATGAGCTACATCAATTCCTGCATCAAGACACTAGAAGAGCTCTCTGATTCGTGGACCCCGCCCCGTCGTTACTGGTGCAGCATCAAGCGGCTAGCTAATCTGAGACAACTGCCTGGACACGAATGCGAAGACAGCAAGCACTACTCCGAAACTGCCGGCCTGGTGGTTGGAGACACAAACATCACACCTGCTATGCTGCAAGAGAATACGACTGCTTTCCAGCAAGCCATGGGGACGTCGATGCTCCATGACGACTTTGTGTTTGACGAACCCTTCTGGCAGGGCTTCATGCCCGATCTTGCCATGGATTTGCAGCAGGACATACTGGAAGTTAACACGTTAGATTTCCGACAGTAACAGGTGGTCCTAGACTAGAAAAGGAGCCATTGAATCTGACATGATTGCCGTAAGATGTCTTAAATGGCGAGATCTATCACGCATGATTTAGAGGCCTTGAACCAAAAGGTCAGAAGCAAACACACAACAGATTGGATGTACTGGTTAATTTTTTATATGTTGAATAGAGATTCCTTAAATTTAGAGTAGGAGTTCATTGTCTTATTTATGTTCTGTTCTCGTTTCCGTCAACACTTGTATTGTAATTACTTCTTTAATCTCATTTCGCGGCACTTTGCTTTGCCTTCTCCTCAGCTAACCGCGCAGCATGGTTTTCCATGCTAGTAGCTGCCATGACGTTGGCCATCTTTTGGTCGCAAAAGTCCTGGATGTCGCGGAAGTAGAAATTTGTGCCGCTTACCTCGGCCGCGAGGCCGTAAGCCTTGTTTGCAGGAACAACCTTGCCCCAAGCATCTTTGACCTCACCACCCTCTTGGAACATCTCAACGGTCGACACAATGGTCGATACGGGGGTGAAGTCTTCCTCTTTCATCGTCTTCCATTCATCATTTGTCAGGATGTTGGTTTTTACTCCGCCAGGAAGGATGCAGTTGACGCGAATTCCGTCCTGGTAGTGATACGGAAAGGCAATCGAGCGAACAAAATTGAGAACACCGGCCTTGGAGGATGCATACACCGGTCCAAATTGCATGGGGTACTATGTTACACATGCGATTAGTCTTGTGATGTCAATGGTAACCCTTGGATAAAATACTCACCAAACTGCTTGAACTGCCAGTAATGACTAGAGCGGTATCCTTGCCTTTGTGCGGGCTTCGTCGGAAGAAGTGAAGCGCAAGATAACACTGATGAATCAGACCATACAAGTTGACGTCCATGGCCAGCGTGTTTGGAGGTGAGGGAATACCGTCTGTATCGGGGGTCTCGTAGAAATTGCTCTTCTCGATGACACCTGCATTGGCAAAGACAAAGTCAAGGCGACCGTCTTGTTTAAAGCTGGCCTCGAAGGCAGCAGACAGAGAATCCCATGATGATACATCTGTACGGTGGAAGTGGGCTTTGGGGATGCCACCGGCTGCGGCTTCGCCAGCTTCCTTGTTGAAGTCAAGAATGTGGACGGTCCAGCCCTTTGCGCCGTAGGCCTGTGCGACTGCGAGGCCCATTCCGGACGCGCCGCCGGTGATAAGAGCGACTTTGGGAGACGACATGGTCAATTTGTAGGCTGCGAGAGTAGATTCGAGGAAAGGAGAGGGCTGCGGCAGCGAATCGAACCTTGATTAGCTTCGGTGAGCGTTGGTTTTAAGTTGAAGACGGCAATTCGGGATGGAAACCGAAATCCGCTCGCCTCCGCCTGTTTACGCCGCACTGTGCCTCGGTCTGTGTCTTGGATCTACTCCGTTATATAGCTCCATCCTCATTACGCCTGTTTTGAGAGCCACCCAATGAAGGATGCTGGGGTAGTGGGCCGCTCCAGCAAGAACAACCTTAAACCCCGCACGCTCACAAGCATGCCTCATGATGTTGTCGAGAGGAGTGGTTTATACGATTTATACAAGTCACAAATCCACTAGCACTTTGTGTAATGCAAAAATACTCCATAAAGACAAGATGTATGCATGTTGTTTTGCAATGAAAGGGTGAGCCGATGGGGAGGAGACTCACGAGTGGACCAACTGCAACCTCCCCACCGCCGGCTGCCCCCGCATTGGTGAGAGGGGATCTGACAGGCAAGGATTCAAAGATCATCATGAGGCCTTTTTAAGGCTACAAAAGTCTTGTGGCTGTACTCGCGCTATATACGTTCCTGAGCATCCAATGAACTCGGTTTACTGAATGATTTGGCCAGTCACGCTAAAGCAAGAGAGCATCTTGTTGAGCGTAGTGGGGTGACGAGGGAGTCTTGCCTGCGAGTATAGTTGGAGCAGGTTGGTCCCATGTCAATCCTGGCAGAAAAGAGGATAATTAGAGAGCGAAAAATGCGATTCATTGGGGCCGAGGCAAATCGATGATTGAATTTGCAATGAGGCTGAATTTGGCGCGGGTCGCATTGACATGTACCATGACGCAGTTCTAGATGGCCAAGGTGAAGTGGTGTTGAGATCTCCCTAAATTTCATAGTCAAGAAATAATTTCAGCGCGGAACAGTATAATTGGGTATTTGGTTGCGAAGTATAAGCAGATGCCTTGCTCTTGTATTTTTCTTCACTTTTTCTTTCTGAAATGTATTGACTCACCTCATTGCTCGAGAATGAAGGAAAGTACTAGTTCACGCTTCATGTCTAACAGCTCTCGATGAGTTGTCACCCCGACAGTGACTGGGCTCCTTTGACGAGAGCTGCAATGTGGAAAGATAAGTCACAGGTCATGGTCCATAAGGTGGTCGAGTTAACGTCTGTCTGCTCCAGGTCAAGCCGGGCTAAATTGCTTCTATTTACAAATTAATCCTGGCCAATCAAGTTCACAATATGCTATCAGGGTTTGGGGCGGGCAACAACAAGAACAAGCCTCGAAAATTGTGCTCATTGGTGCATTTATGAATGGAGATATTCCTAGAAGTGAGTGATTCCTAGACTTGCGCTCGCTGAACTCATCCTGGCTTCAGCTACCGCACCGTGCGTTCGGCTTGTGGATCCATTCATGCCCCCATAACGAACAGACAAAGACAAAGGGTGTTGTTTTGGAGTTTGAAGGTGGTTGATGTTCCAATTAAATAATTTGGGTGATTCTTGGGCCTCCCACTAACTTCTTAGAAGTCAAGTCCCTTCACAAAACCGACTTGGGAGTTCACACACAAGATGGCACGAACTTTTTCTCAGTTTTGGGTTTCGCAACCCTCGCCCTCACCCAACCCCCTACACTCAAAGTCAACTTCCTTGGATTAACAGATCAAACATTCGATGCGTCGGTCGTCGGAGTCAGCAAGGCCACGACAACCTTGGCCTTGGAGTGCCAATCCAGCAGCTCTGGCGACGATTGCGACAAGAACGAAATTACATACGACTTTTCCACTCAGACATATGCGGCCACATACTCTGGAGAAGATATCTAGTAAGAATTTGTTCGCCTGTGGATTGAAAAGTTTCTAAGGCGCAATCCTCAACATTGAGCAATCGACAAGTAAGCACTCATGCATTATGAAAGAATAACACATGTGGTCGCGGTCTCTTTCTACAGGAAGGCTGTGTTTGGTAATTTCATGTTTTAAACCAAGTTTCATTATCGATACTCTACATCCAAGTCATTGTTTGCAGGATTTCTTCCTCGTTACCACCGAATCACTATTTGGGTATTCGTGAGGAATCTTTGGTGAAGAAACACACTTTGGCTCGTTGAAGAATGCTAGTATCTGCCTTCTTTACTCTCGCAAATCTTTCTAAAAACTTCACGAGTGTGTGCCCATACTTTTTTTGATATCCCTTCCTCTTTAAGTTTATTCAAAAACTTGCTATTGTCAATGTTCTCGCTCCTCTGGTTGATTGTGTATAGGCCCCCGGCGCCGAATCTGTCATTAGTAGCTATCCAAAGATGCCTCTGGCCACATTCCTCAACCGGTACGGTCCATGATTCAAACACCCAGGTGAATAGGCTCAGGCTAGACCTGAAGAGGCGACCTAATTCACGGTCTCCGTTGGTCTTGACCATGCCCGGGTGAGTGTGGATGAAAGAGATGCCGGAATTCTCAGAAACAGTAGCCAGATGATCAAAGGCAAGTGTAGTCATGGTGATTGCATTTTTAGTGGAAGCGCTCAGAGTATAATTGCGCTTGAGGGACAGATCCGATGTGTCGATCAAGCTTTCCTTGGTTGCACCAAGAACTGAGATCACACGAGCAATCTTTGGCGTTGCGGTAGAACCTGGGGTATCGGGTTGAGCGTTGGGGTCATTCAACGCGAGCCTTAAAAGCGGGAGCAGATTTTCGGTCAAGACCCTCTTCTGTTTCTGGGATGATTGTGAGCTGCTTTCCTTGAACGTCCTTCAAGTTGCACAAGATATACCTTCTCGTCCTCTCAAATGAAAGATACCTGCGCTCAGGAACAGGATATTGATCCTTTTCTCCTGTGCTTTGATCTGTTCGCACACCTTGTCCACATTGCGCAGCTGCGAGACATCAGACGGAATGAATTGTACATTGCTCGATGGATTTAGCTGATGAAATTCGTTTTGAATTCGGGTGGCTTGTTCCTGGCTTCGTCCGATCAAATACACTCGAGGATTGACTGAGTATCGTAAGAACTCTCGTGCTGTGCTTTCTCCAATACCACTAGTGCCACCGACTACCTCAAGCGTCAACTTTGGCATCTCGAACCAAGGTTCGTCCAAGCTGACCAAAAACTGCCACAAGACCAGGGTTGAGACTCCGTATGTTCGGTAGCTCTTCTCGAATGTGTTGAATAAGGGTCATTTCGTAAGTATTGGGCAATGCAAAAGGGCGATGAAATGCTTTAGCTGAGAGACAAGTTTTTTCTCAATGATTTCTGGATTGATACAAGCAACAGTTTTTGTGATACGGATGTGGTCTTACAATGCTTTAAATAATAACGACTACCACACACTTCGAACGCTAAGATATACGCCATACCAACCCGGACCCCCACTTGTAAGCCTTGTTCGTTGAGAATCAGCACACCATTTGACCTTGTAGAATCCTTGTGGGGCATGCCCACTCAGTCCTCGGCTCATCCAGGACAAGGGGGTAAGCTGCCTGCATTAGTGCAGGATTCCCGCCCCTGGTCATGAAGCCCACTGGACGGAAATTCCATGATAGAAGCAGTGAACATCAGATCAATGGTGATTGTCTGATCAAGGAAATGTAGAGGAATTAAGAGGTTCCACAGGTTAATATATGCATAATACTTAGTCCATCGTGGCATAGTTCGCACAGCATTTATTCAGGTTCTGCTCAAGATACTTCCTTGTCTCTCAGGGATGGTTCTCAAATAGCTATGAATAGAGTCTTTTACGAGAATTGTATCAAGGCCTTTCTTAATGCAATACCAATTAGTATGGTGCGTTTCCTAACACTAGATATGTACAAGATAATTCATGCATCCTAAGATTTGGCATCGCGATTAACAGACAGAGCAGGTTGAGGCCAATCCAGAGGCGCAACAGCAGCCAATATAGGGGGCGAAACACCTGTTGCCTTGGGATCTTCCCCAATCAGAGATAATGGAAAGCCTATATCAAATGGCTGGGCTCCTTCAATTTTCTTGATGTGCTCTGAGCTCAGCTTCACATCGAGCGCCTTCACATTGTCCAAGAGATGCTCGACTTTGCGTCCGCCAACCAAAGGAAACACGTTGGGCGTCTTGCTCATCAAATATGCCAGTGCGACCTGCTGAATGCTCGTAGCTCCGACTGCCTCAGCTACCTCCTCCAGAACTTGGCTAGCGATTTTCTCGGCTTCAGTTTGTTCTGAGCCGCGCATTGCGCGAAGACCCTCACCGGCTTGTTTGCGCGCCTCGACCTGCTTCTGAGATTGCAGCTTTCCTCCGCCCAAAACATCCCAGGGCACCAGAGCCATGCCGAAATGGCGGGCCATGGGAATAATGTCTCGCTCGAAATCACGGATCATGAGGTTCCAGCGACCTTGGTATGCGGAGAAGGGCGTCTTGCCGTGGGCTCGAGCATACGTGTTGGCAGCGGAGACGACCCACGCAGGAGTATCTGAGATGCCCAGATACAAGACCTTTCCCTGCTCAACAAGAATGTGCAATGAATCCATGAGCTCCTCGATGGAGGTGGTCCAGTCCCACCAGTGGACGTAGAGAAGATCGATGTAGCTTGTCTTCAACACCTTGAGCGAGTTCTCCACAGACAGGAACAAAGACTTCTTGTGGTTGCCCGCATAGTTGACAGTCTTTCCCTTTCCAAGCTCTCCCATGCGATGGCTATTGCTGAACTTGGTGGCAATGAACATCAAGTCACGGTTGCCACGACTCTCCATCCAGTTTCCGATGTATTGTTCCGATTGATTCTGTTGGTAGTTGTTTGCCGTGTCAATAAAGTTACCTCCGGCTTCGTGGTAGGCATCCATGAGCTTGAAGGCCTGTTCCTCATCCACGCTTCCCATATCACCGGCCCACGCCGTTCCGAAGGACATGGCTCCGAGGCAAATAGGCGAGACGCGGACACCAGCGGTGCTCGATAAGACTCGATACCGGCCCAGCTTGGTCTTGGGCTCAGGAGCCGGAGTAAACATGTCAGCAATAGACATTTTGGGCAGTGGGCTGTTTCGGGGCTGTAGTCGTGGTTCTGGTGCTCGTAGAGACAGGAATTCAGCTGGATGTACTGTTCTGCTTGCTTGGATTTAGTGATGAGAGAAAATTATGCGAATTGTTGTGTCCAAGTGACCTTTTATCTATTTGAAACTCCGAGTTCGTAGATCAGTGGGCTAGTTTCTGACACGGACTTAAAGGGTGCCGACGATGCTGCAGCGAATTAACTTGTACGAAGATGTCAGAGCGGGGTCGAGCAAACACCCTAGCACATCGCATGGCTCAATTGAGACACATTCCGGATGGTTCGGTTGAGTGAGATCTTACTGACGAGTGAGTATATCGAACTGCGGCAAGATCAGTTTGCGGAGAGTGTGGAGTGTGCGGACATTGATGGTTCTGGAGATATCTGGAGATAAGATGGAGTAAATCCGCGACGATCATGTCGACAGGATGATATCCAGGGATCCAAAGTAAGCGATTTATGGAAATAACTTGAGGCACAGCCCCCACCTGAAGGTGCCAGGTAGGAATGTGCCAGGGTCTTCTGATCAAAGCAATACTCGTATTTGGCCTTGGTCGATGATTCGCTAGGTCATTCCCCAGCTTTCTCTTTTCGCCTGCAAGGTTTGACAGGGTAGTAAGCAGCTTGCTGGTGGCCCACTAAAAGCCCCGTGGGATTGGCCAACTGGGGTAAGCTCATGCATCGCAAGTTCCTGATGATAGCCCTAGCTGCTTCATCGAGGGCGCAATCACCAACAGAGACAGACTCCGGTCCAGTCAAATTACAAGCGCTAATCGTCTTGTGACAAGTATTGCATATTGTATTACTGCATTTACGTGCGCCAAGACCCCGATTCGCGTGGCTGATCAATGCGATAAAGCACCTCGGCGAGATTGAACCACCCTTCGTACTCGACCTCGTCCATCGTCTCGTCCAGGTCCCAGTGGTAATGGCCACCTCGCTTCTCCTTTCCTGGCCCCTCACCTGCAAAGCAGTGCGTGTGCTCCATTCTCAACGCCAAACCTTGGTCGTCTCCAGTGTGCAGGACGCTCAGACACACCAATGGCGCGTCGGTGTCGTAGTAGCGCATCCACGCGTTAAAGTCTTCCTTGCTCTGGAAGGGCTGCTTGGGAAAGTCGGGCATCACATGCAATTTGGCCCTTCCTGCACGAATGACAAAGACGCCTCCCAGACTCACGAGCTTTTGGCCGTACGCGTCCTCGATGCCCCGCTGGATGGCGTCGGTGAAATTGATTTTTCCAGTCCTGCCCTTTGCCGTGATGTGCAGCACCGGGCCCGGTGTACCATCGCACCCAAAGAGGTTCCCCATCAGGCCAAACTCTGTAGATTCACCAATTCTTTCACACACCACGCTCCCATCCTCGGCCACCTTTGCGTAGTGGGTGCAATTGTGCACATCTCCGCCAGGTCCGGACCCGTAGGTAATGTTTGGCATCAATTCAGTGTTGCGACCGAGAACATGGAAGGGCCCGGCAGAGGCACCCAGCAGCATCCCCCCATCGCGGGGCATCTCCATGATCTCGGAGACTTGGATCAAATCGTATTTTGCCTCGAAATTAGGCTCTGGTTTTAGGTTTGGGGGGCCGCCAACATCGGCGATCCGTGTGTTACCAGACAGACCCGCGCCAGCCAGGTGGAAAGGGCTCTTCCGGAGATCGGGAGGCGTCTGGATGGAGACATTGGACGTCGCGAAATTGGCCTGCACCGCGGGCCTAATTGCGGCAGCCACGTCCTCAAGGGGCGGCGGCGAAAGTGTCACCTTGTGCGTTGGCCACTTTGATTTGTCCATGGCGCTCGGAATGGTCTTGTGATCATACAGGCACAGCAGTGAAAGCGGTGCGGTTAAATGGTTGACATCACGTCAATCGTTACCCCGCGTTTCCAATGGCGAAGGCGGATAATTCCCGAGCAATTCCCAATGGCAGCAGCTGCACAATGGAGTTTCGCCGAAACCGAAACCGCAAAGCTGACCCACTCAGCATGAGGCGACACACGGAAAAGCCAATAAATGCCGCCGTGTTCCTTGTTGGATGCTCGGTTTCGGATAACCACCAGAGAGGACGGATGCAGGCGGCACGGCAAAGCGCCGATCGATCTAACCTTTAATCAGAACACAAAGCTACACAAATGGAGCAAAACTCCAAAGTCCGAGTGCCCGCCATACCGGTTTTATAATGACTTTAGGGACTACGTCGGGCGAGCTGCACCTTGGAAATATCCAATCGCCGCCTGTAATTCAGCCTCTTTCATGTTGAGATGCACTTCGAGTAATACACAAATGTAAATTAGACCAAACATGACTATCGAACTTTTATCTTGCGTAGAGCCGAACTATAAACCTATCAAAATGTTTACGCAAGTCGGCAAACGTAATAACTGCATCCAGATCCATCTCGCCAAGTATTCTTTACCATTCACTCCTTATTTATTGCCAGTAGAAACTCGTAGCATGATGAAATCGGTTGTAGTCATCGAGTCAAACCCTTTCGCCATTCGTTTTACGCCATATACAGCCAAGAGCTTGGTTCACTATGGCTGCCCTGACTTGGACGGCCCTCTTCTTTTTCTGTCTGCCATCTTTAGCCTTCCCCATCCACAACTTCCACCAATTCCATGTTTGCACGAATGAGTCGGCTGTGAATCTGTTGAAAAACCCATCATTTGAAGATGGATCCGAAGGATGGACAATGGATGGAGGAGACGTTGAGGAGGGCTACGCCGCGGATGGTTCATACTACTTGTGAGCGACTTCAATCTACCTCTCCCTCGGTCTTCATCTACTAACCACCACGGACAGGGCTCTTCCTCGTCTTCAGGAAAAGGTTCTTTGGCAGGCCAAGCAGGACATCACCGGTCTGAAGACCCGCAAGGAACACACGGCGTCGGTCAGCTTTCGGGGCGCCCTGGACCCGAATTCCGACCTCACTTCGGCGTCTTGTCTCATTAGCATCCTCATCAGAAACTCCAACTCTTCCACGTTTGTTTCTACGCGGGAGCAGGAGATCACAAAGACACCGACCGATTGGGAGAGCTTGTCGGGCACCTTTGTGCCGCCATTCGCCTACGGCACGCTTGAGCTCACTGCGACCTGCCTCCGGCTCAGACCGGGAAATTGGAGGCAGAAGCCTGCGGTTGAGATACACCTGGACGACGCGAAACTTGAAGTGTCGCCACGCAAGGTATGCGAGGGACTCAGAGCTTACAAGGATCCGAGAATCAAGGCCCGTCGAGCTGTTGTGATTGGTGACGCATCGGAAACACTTCAGTCAGATCCAGAGGGATTTGCCATTCCGAAAACCAAGAAGCCAAACCTAGAGCCAGAAGTGGCGGAAGCGGCAGCTGCCGGCTACAACAGTGATAAGACTGCATCAAGGCCACCAAGCGACAATCCCACAAAGGTCTTCTCTGACCCCAACTCCCACCCGCCCGTTCAAGAACCCAAGCCTACTACCACGAAGTCTGCTAGTTCAAAAACAGTGCATTGTCATGGGAACTTCGGTGGCAGACGTAAGTATGAAGGTGGTTATGGAGGATCTGGAGAGTGCGAATGCGGATGCGGATGTTGTCCATGTGAATGCTGCTGCCCCAAGCAATAATGGTGGCCCCAAGCTAGTTATTTACAATAAAAAGTGCCAGCCGTTTGGGTATAGCTGAGCTTGATCACGGTGAGGACACAGACGCAGGGTAGCAAAAGCGGGCATCTCAAAAAATAATCGTGTGCATTGATCATGGACCTTGATCTCTAAACTCTAGAATACAATCGTGACGCATTTTCCCTCGCTCCAAACTCCATCTAATAAAGCTGATAGGTTCATCAATATAGAAGTGCTGCGTGCTGATATCGCTAATAAAGATGTTGTGTTTCGTTTTCGTCACGAGGCGGTCAGAGTGACTTCAATTCGCTTGTCTGGATAATTGGAGTAGACAAAATTCTGTTGTGAAGTATATGCCTTGTTGTTGAGGACCTGAGTAACATCCCACGTACAGCTCGCATCGGTGTCGACCAGGGTGCAGGCCATGGTCTCAACGCTGTGTCATCGTTAGCAACAGATCACGTATTCTCCCACCCGATGTGTAAATTCCCGCGCACATAAAAACAGATATGCGGCACGTACTCGCCATATGTATGCCTTGGGTCTGTGGGAGCTTGCTTGTAAAAGAAGCCCGCTGTTGATGGGCCATATGTAATGGTCACCGAGTCGTAAAATGTGCACGCATCCGAGGTCACCTTGGAGCCGCACGCGAGCGCGACCGTGGTAGCTTTGCTGTCCGCCGTGACAACGGAGCCTATGAGGCCTTTTGGGATTTCCGTGCCGGGTTCCAGGGCGGGGACGTAGATTGTGGTTGTGGTATCGGCCGCGATGGCCATGCCCGTGGCTGAAGCAAGAAGCGCGAGCAAGGACAGCATCTTTTGGACCATCATTTGCGCAATAAATGTTTTGACAAAGATTATTAAGATGGGAAAATATGGGCATTCAAAGTTGAATCATTCGAGAAAAATTCGAACCATGGGCGCGGGGACGACTTGAAACAAGATGAAGGACAGACGCACCAGACCAGCAAGGCAGGCCTGCTGGCAGCCGATGCAGTCAGATGCGCGACACTTGGAATGTTTCCAATCGTAGCACAAGTAGAGTGTCACGGACGATGAGACCAATGATAGCCGAGGCAGAGGGCCGGATTGGCGAAAAAGTGAAACGCGAAGGATGAAGGATTTCGCTGGTTGGCTAGCCGTGTTTAGGGTGGACATCTTGTCGCTTCCATCGTGTCACGTCTCAGCTGCATTTTGCGTCTGACACTTGCCAGTGCTTGGCTGGCAATTCACACAAGCAGGGCGTCATGAATTTCGCATTTCATCTTCTAACCGGGAGGCTGATTTTGTTTCCAGATTGGTCTGAGCGTGTCAGAACCGCGGCGTTCTAGAGGCCATGCCCGTGCATGCATCTACCCTAGAACATGTGAGACCTAATACACAACGACCTAAAAAAGAAAAAGGGGACAGTTTTCGTGCTATAAAATCGTGTCTGTATTCATGCAAATGTTCTATCCAATGTTACCTATTCCCTAAAAAAAAATAAAAATAAAAACCAGCCATATTTTCCCCATCAGTGACGGCGTTGTTGCTCATCCTCATCCTCGCTCACCTCCTCGGACGACAAAAACAACTCGTCCTCCTCCCTGTGCCAGTCGTCTAATTGTATGTCCTCGCTCCGCAGCTTGCTGTACGAAGGCTTTCTATATCTCTTGGCGCACCTCTTGACGCCGTAGCGCACCCCGAGGATAAACGCAGACAAAACCACAACCATGACGCCCATCGAGATCCACGCCCTCCACCCCTTGATGCAGCACGGGTACAGCGCCATGTACCAGCCTACGCTCCACTCCATCCAGCCCATCTTGCGCCTCTGGTCCGGCAGGAGCCCCTTGCGCACGAGGTGCTTGTGCCGAGGCCCCGTCGGCCCTGTCTCGAAGCGCTTGAGCCCGAAGCGCGGAATCGTCTCCTGGCGCGAGTCCGCGTCGATGTACTGGAAATCTCCCCAGTGGCCGGTAAAGTAAAAGAAGGACGTGAGATTGGATGAAGGCGACTCGGTGGATGGGTCGTTGGGCGCAATCAGCCTGGTGAGCTTTGCGGTGGCGGGGTTGTAGCGGTAAAAATAGGCAGAAAGAACGGGATCCCACTGTTGTCCCTCATCGCAGTAATCCAAGAGGACGTAGTTGTGAACTTGGAGGCTGGAGTCGCTATTAGTCTTGATTTGAGAATGAGTTGCAGTCGCTTGGTGCAGTGACTTACCCTCTCGACGCATAATTGGCATGCGATCCGCGAGCACTGTACACAATTGGCTGCACGACAATTAGCAATCGCATGAACAGCAAAAGGCATCATCTGAAACGTACGCGATTGTCCTCCGTCTTGGAAATGGCCGAATCATCCCAATTGTACGCCATGCCGTCCACGTGCTGGCTGTAGTAAATGCCCACTGGCTTTCCGTTACGGAAACGGACCATGTTGTGCTCCCTTGACGCAGCCATCAATCAGCCAAAACGTCGTCGCAATCCGACACCATCGCTCGCTCCCACTTACCAGTCGCCGACATGGTCGCCAAAGTGCATCCCGGACGCTGCCTTGGGCCCGCTCACTAAGCGGTCAAAGGGCTCGAGAACCTGCGTAATGTTGGGACCCTCGTTGTACGAGTAGAAGTAAAAGTAGAAGGCGTCGAGCTCGACGTCGCTCTTCTCCACGATAATCACGACGGCGGGCGTGGAATTGCGAATCTGGCCCGCAGAGTCCGGGGCCTCGCCGTAGATCCAGTCCGGGTACGTGGTCGGGTCCTCGTTGGAGGTGAGGGCGACATTGCAGCCGCCCTCGCCGTAGCGGTTCAGCACCTCAAGGTTGTCCAGGTCCAGGCTGGTGGTGTTGTCAATTGGCTGCCCGCGCACCAGCGGCGTGGTGTTCTGGATGTGCGCCAGCAGGTCGCTCGGCTTGTAGGGATCATCTGAATGAAGCCAGAGCAGAGGCGCTAGAACGAGGCGGTTAGCTTGACGAGCGGGTGGGTGCTGGTGGTGGGTGGACGCTCGCTGACGTACCGTGCTTGGCGACGTAGTCCGGGCAGCGAAGGTCGCCGCTGTCGTCGGGCAGGGCTCGGGCGGCGTAGGCGAGGCAGACGAGGGCGACGACGAGCGCCAGGGCCCGCGCTGTCCAGTCCGTGGCCATGGTTTCAATCAATGCGCCCGCGTGAGGCTATTCCCGAGTCCCAGAGCGAGCAGACAATCCGACAGCATGCCTGGTTTTCTGTTTCTGGCTGCACAGCCCGGCGCTACATAAATTTATCCCGGCGCTTATTCAGCGTCGGCTTGCTCGGCACCATGCCCTGAGTGGATCGGGCCTCTGGACGCTATCTAAAGTCCGGTCTAGCCCCACCGTGCGCTGCTACGAGGTGGGGATGACAAAATAAGCCACCCATTTTGTGCGTCTGATGTCATCACCATGTGAGGCCATTATTCACGTCGCCCTCCGCCGCCGCGCTTAATATGCCCGATGGCGCTCTCCGGACAATTGGAATTCGATCGATGCTTCGGGCCCGCAAGAGTCCAGTCATAGAATTATGACGCGGGTCGTGATTCCCCGAGCAACGCATCTATCTCTGCTATCTGCTTTGTGTCGCGCTATTTTAGGAATTTTGTCATCCGTTCGCTAGCGCACATTTCTCACTGTGAGAAGCATTTTCGAATCCCACGCCCTCGTTTCCACTGAACCTTGTTGCTATTAAGCTTGTTGTTGCCTTGTTCCCGCCACCTTCAAGACTTTGTTTCCCCTATTGAGTTTTGCATGCAATAGTTGGCATTCCCGAGACGGCTGCGATAATGATTCCGACTGTCGCGTGATGCAAGACCCAGCTGGCTCATCTACAATTTTTATTAAATCGCATTACCCATAACCATGTACAGATATCTATAAAGCGCAAACAACGAACGGGAAAAAAAATGCAACACGAAAAATGAACTGACAATTAAAACATTAATGAAGCAGAACAAATCTATCCCTAATCCCCACCCTCACATATTCTTGGCAAACCCTTCCACCACAGCAGCCAGCTCCTCCAGTCTCGCTTCCCAAAACTCTCGGCGCTCTTCATCAGCCTCAATACCAACAAACGTCTTTCCGCCTTCGAGGAATGAAACCACGCGAGGCGGCGTGGGCGGCTCCGGATGCGGAATGGTGTAGTCGACGCGGCACTTGGTGTTTGCAAATGGAATCGCATCAAAGAATTCCCGATTGAGATGGTTGACGAATGACGGGAAGAATGTCGTCGATGGCGGCCAATCCGTGCAGTCCTGCAGAATTTCTTGGAATCCAAGAGTCGCCCGCTGGCAGCCCTGGAGATACTGATCCCTCACGTAGTTGAGCAGCTGCTTCGTGCTCCAGTCGGGCTCGAACTTGACCCGGATCGGCATGTACTGGTAGCACGGACCCATGATGCCATCGATGCCGGAAACGTCCATGTCGCGACCAGAAACAATGCTTCCAAGCGTGACGTCCGAGGCTTTGAGGAATTGAGCCATGACCTTGGCCCAGGCAGCAGTGAGAAGGGTGGCAAAAGTCGTCTCAGGCGGGCTGTTGGAAGTGTCAACGGCCTTTGTTATAAAGGCCGTCTTGCAGTCTGAGCTTGCGGGAGAGATGATTTCAGTTGGGGAGGATCCATGAAGAGTCTTGCGCCAGAATTTAACGTTTTCCGTCTTTAAATCCGAGAGCTTCTGAAGATAGCTTGTGAATGGTGTCGAAGGAGAGATATCTTCACCGCGGTATCGCACCTCCAACTGGCGAAGCAGCTCAGGCAATGAAACGCCGTCATACTGGGCGTGAGAAATGCGAATCATGAATGCATTCTCCTTGTCGCCGCGCAGGGCGAAGAGGTGGATGAAGGAGGTGCCTAGGGCAAAGTTGGAGTCAATGCCAGCATCCTTCTCGGCAAGCTCCTCGCAGTATGTGTCGATTGGCCCTTCGATGTTGTGCTCCGAAGCCTGCACGTCCATCTGCTGCAACACCACCTGAAGCGTCTTGCCATTGTGCTGAATAAATATTGTGCGAAGGATGGGATGTTGAGAAACTAGATATTGGAAGCTTTCAATAAGCCGTGCCAGGTCGATGGACTGATCAAGGTAAAGCATGTTGTACTGGGCAGAGCTTCGAGGTGCGGAAACAGCCGATTTGACGTCTCGGTCCTGGTTATCTGTGGCCGGTAGAATATCCTGAATACTCCACTCAGGATTGTCAATTTGAGATTTGATGCTTTCCCTCAGAGCATCGACATTGCCCGATCCCAACAACGAGAATGGAGTATAAATCTTGGCAGGCTTCTCAATCTTGGCGCGGTTATCCACAATCGAGTTGGCCATGTCCTGCAGCTTCATGTTCTTGAACATGTCAGCCACAGACAAACCAAATCCAGCCTCGCCCAGTGCTGAAACAATTCTCATGGCCACAATTGAGTCACCACCAAGACGGAAGAAGTTATCGTCGAGCGATAGCTTGCTCTCTTCAATGCCCAAATACTTGGACCAGAGCGAGAGAAGGACCTGCTCCCTGTCTGTCATGGAAATAGTCTTGGCGATGGTAGACTGGAGTGCGGCAAAAGCCTTTCGAAGGCCCGTGATCAGATCAAGCGTGACGTGCTCGGCCACCCCTTTGAGATTCTTGACGTCCACTGGTTCGCCGCTGTTTGATTCTCTTGCAAGGGGGATACATACCGCCGGGATTGCATAGGGCGGCAGTGTCTCAAGGAGGACCTTGTTCAGACCAATTATGGCGCTGGCAAGCTGGGCCGACACAGTCGTCGACAATGGGAATGATGCGTCAGTATTATTAACGGCAAGGTCAATCACTCGGCCGTCTTGAGAGGGGATCTCCTGAACAAACGCAATAACTAAAGGCGTCTGGCTGATCGAGCCGGCTGGGTGAATAAGTTGACTTGAAATATTTGTGGCTGGGGGCAGAAGACGCTCAAGTTCGAGATTCGTTGCCACGAGGTCAACGACGTGACCATCAATGTTGGTAAGAGTCTTTTCCTGGCCGACAAAGACCAACGACATGTCATCAGCATATTTCACCAAGTCACCAGTGCGGTAGAACTTGCCGTGTCGACCTGCAACAGACCCTGTGCCGCGATTAAGCCATTCAGGTGCGTCAACATCGGCGGCCTCCCCTACACCTTCGATGAGAAGCTCTCCGACAGTTCCGACTGGCATGAGAATGTTTTCGTTTGCTGGGTGCACATCACAGTGAACATGCCGGGCATTGGGGTACTTGTCCCCGCTGGCGAGAGAGTGCGAGGCATCTGGCAGCGACACGGGGCCCGCCTTGTTCATCTCCCAGATCTCCGAGAGCTCACTTTCGCTCATGCATGTGAGGCCTCTCACGGAGTTGGTTTGGTCCCCCCGAAGCTGAGAGACGGCGTACTCGAATAGCGATAGCGCACGCTTCACCTGAGAGTGACTAATGATTTGCGAGTCGAAGCTTGCGGCCAGGCGGAAGCCATCATTTTCCAGTGCACAGGCAATCATGATAGGATACGAGTTGAAGTGAAGGGCTTCCAGTGCTACATCGCCAACCCGGAATGAGGGAAGGTCGTTTTCTGACGCTTCAGGTGCTTCAGGAGTCTTTGGTTGCACGACGAGACCCATGGTAACTTCACAGGCAATCTGAGCATCTGGGCTCAGTCGCCGAATGTTCTGTATACCGAAGTGTTCATGCGCAGCCCGTACCGCATTCTGCTCCTGAATCGCTCGAACAAATTCTTGAACCGAAGCTGTTCGGTCGATGCGCACGCGGACGGGTAGAGTGGCAAGGATAGGACCTTCAATTTCCTCGGCTCCGGGAATGGGAAGCGTGCGTCCCGAGAATGTCTCTCCAAACACCACGTCGTCGCTCATGGTGTACTGAGAAGCAGCCAGTGTCCATGCAGCCCTGATGACTGTTGTGATGGTGATTTCTGACTTGACCGACTGGTCGAGATAAACAAATCTCTAGGTTAGTGAGTTCGGCTCGGGAATGTAAGAGCGCGATGGTAGGAAGGGGAATTGGGGACCTGTTGCTCCTTCAAGCTGTGCTCGCCAGTAATCCTTGGACGCTTCCCTCGCGGGGTCGGTCAGATAGCGAACAAAGTGCTTGAACTCTGCGGGTCGCGACAGCTTGAGGCCTTGAGATGCAGCTTTGACGTGCTCCAGGATAAGATCCGTCGACCAGCCATCGCAGATGGCATGATGGGCTGTCCAAACGAAATAGATCTTGTCCATCGACTGATCATAGACAATAGCGAATCGAGACAGCGGTGCGCCTGGAGACATAGGTTTTTTCCTGTCAGCCTCGAGGGATTCCTCCAGGCTTGTACTCTGAAACTGCCACTGCTGCTGCTGTTTCACAACAACTTGCATAAATCCTTGTTCTTTGAGCTCGGCAATACGCGTGCGTAGGATAGCGCTCTCATTGAAGACAGCATCCCACGCAGGCTTCAGCTTATCGACAGAGCTCCAGTTGGGGATATCGGAAATTCTCTAGGCAATGTAGTTCTCCTTGGATCGAGTGTAGAAAGCCATGTGAATTTCCTGCATGGGTGCGCAGGGGTAAATATCTTCGATGGCGGTTACGTCGAGTCCGCACTGCTCGGCTGCTTCTGCGCACAGTGTCTTTCGATTCCAGGTTGGCTTGAGCAGAGAGAATTCAGGTACCTGCATGTCTTGTTCAGAAGTAGCATCAATAAGCTTCAGGGTCTTTGCCATGTCTGACAACTCAACGCGCTGTCCACGCAGCTTAATCTAGGTGTCCTTGCGACCGACAAAAACGAAGCCACACTCTCCGTCTGGATCATAGCGGACTAAATCGCCAGTCTTATAAAGTCGACCATGCCTTCTGGGAACGCCTCCGCCTCCAGCAAGGAGGAAGGCTGGGTCGTGGACAAATGCTGCAGCCGTCTTCTCGGGGTCACCCAAGTATCCCTCGCCAACAATGGGACCTTCAATTAGCAACTCGCCGACAGCGCCCACAGGCACCAGCTTGTCATGGTTGAGAAGCGACTTGATCGGATCAATGCAATTCTACATTAGTTCGATGGTCCGGATTGACGCCATCGAAGAAGATATCGCGACTCTCTCTCGTGGAGCAGGAGGGGGGAGCATACGAATGCAACACCCTACACCCAGGTCCCCATCCCATCCCATCCATCGTATCCTGGCTAAGTCGGCAACGCAGCGTAGGAACAAATTGGCACCCCGCAGACTAAATGCGCGTACGGTATTGCCGCTGTATTCTCACCAAGAATATCCCCATCATTTGCATAAGTTCTCGGGCACGGGGGATTCCCTTTTGGTCCCTCGTAAAGGAGGGCAAATGATTTGTCACAAATGATCTGATTCGTTCATCTCTCCAGTAGAGCTTACACGGCGACACTTTGCAAAGCTTCTATTTCATTCCTAGGGTCACTGTCGATGTTTGCAAAGAAAAAAAGAGGCGAGTCAGGACGCTGTGGGCCATTCATCTAATCTGATGGTCAGATTAGATGCAAGCTGGGATTTCTCGCCATTGGCGGACACTAGATGCGATGCACTTTGGTGGTTGATTTTGAGTCCGGACCAAAAAAAAAAAAAAAAAGGCCAGGCGGCGACAGACCAAGCCAACTTGAAGCGGGGACGCGCTTGGACGAACGACAGCATCCAGCGAGTCGGGCTAAAAACGGTGATCGACAATACACCTAGCTTGACAGTGTCTCAGCGCTGCGGGCGCATCGTGCAAGTAAGCCTGCCGACGGTCTCACTGACGGCGCGGTCCAGAACTGCCACGCCGAAATCGATAACAAACGGCCTGTCGACATGAAGCATCCTGGGCGGCTCCATTAGTGAGGAGGGGAGGGAGAGTCAAGATTTCGGGCACCGGAGCACCGAAGATGCTCACCAGGACCAGTGGCACGCGCGGATCCCGGCTCCGAGACACACACCCTAGACGCTAGACAAAGAAGCGTGAATGGATTTTTCCAGCCCCAAGGACCTGGAGCTTGGAGGAGGGCTGGCTGCCCCAGTGGAGGAGCTAGAAAATATAGGAATTATCTGATCCGATTGATAGACGGGGCTCGCATATTAACACCACGCCAGGGGTGCTGCTGTGCTAGTCACCAAAGCCCGGGTGTTTGGTGCCGAATACGAGGCGTGTGAAAGAGCATCACACATCCACATCAATCGGACCGTGGTGCTGAGCATCGCAAAAGTGCCAGCGTGAAGATATGCTCAGCTTACCGATCGGTGAAACATCTGTTTTGGAATGTTCTTCTCTTTTTCCAATCTGGCTTGGCTGAATTGGTGGTTGTGTCGATCCGCTAGACCGGGGCAAAAGCAGGTCCAGATGCTCACTCTTGGCAGGTTGAAAAACTGCTACCCTGTAGCCAATGCTAACAGTAGTTGGGATGTAGAGTAGATGGCAAGATATAGGGGAAATGTGAAACAAATGAAAAAAGAAAATTGGTCATTCGATTTTCGTGATCAATCTAATGATATCAATAATTTTTAATGAGTTGATCGTTTTTGTGTTGAAGTTGCGATGTTAAGAACTCATTTATAATTTTGGCACCAATACTTGAACGGCAACAAGATCGACAAGTAAAACACATTCAGATAATTCAAAGTCTTCAAGAACAATGGCATCAAACTAACGAATCACAATTTACTATCCGCCCAGCGAGGTGCCCTCTTTTCCAAGAACGCCAAAACTCCTTCCTTCTGATTATCGCAAGAATCCAGCGCAGGCTCCTGTAATCGAATGAATGGTTACTATTATTATTATCATCCTTGAGGTCCAATATGGCCCAAGTCAACACAATAAGCTTTACATAGCAAGGTTCACATAGTTAGGCTGCAATACCCAATAGCCTTTTGCACATACAGTATCTCCAATAGCCTTATACAATACATCAGAGATAACCTTCTAGAAAAAACCTTTAATATAACCACTAATATAAAATGCCTGCCTATCTTACCAAGACCAGCCTAGCCTCTTTCCCTCACCATTATCCCTGCAACGACTTTGGAAACGATTATCAGCAAATAAGCCACTTATCTATCAATTCACAGCAGCCTGCCCACTCGTCTGTCAACTCACATACCCACTAACAGACCATACACACACACACCCAACCCACACACAGAGACCCTTAAGCTCTTCGTCAGCAAGGCACAATGGCTACAACTCCCGCGCTCTCGTTTAACTGCCTAATCCTTTACCTAGTACTATTTTACTATATTAATATAGCTAATATCTATAATTCTAGATACTAAAACCTAGAATATAATATTTAGCCTATTATTAGGCTCTAAATCTTTATTTAGGTAAATCTTAATAAATTACCTATAAATATAATACTAAGTCTTTATCTTAAAAATATAAATCTTATAAATCTTAATATACTAAGATATTAAGTAATCTTACTTAGAGGTCTATTATAAAAAGAAAAGAACTTTATTAATAATAAAGAAATAGTACTAAGAGTGCTCTAAGATAATCTATTTATAGGTAAAATACCTATACCAAGAGAAATATAATTCCTCTAAGCACTATAGGGGCCTAATACACAGCTATAGATTTACTAGCTCTTAGCAGTAAAGAGGGGGGTTAAGGCTAACTCTTAGTCCAACATCAAGATACAGCAGCAGCAGAAGAAGGAGGTCAGAGGAGGCTAGCTTAACATGTAGAGGTCAAAGGGGTAGAGGTCAGAGGGGTGGGGACATGAGGGGGTCAGAGGGGTAATTGGAGGGTTCGGTTTGGTTTGGTTCGGTTCGGTAGTTAAATTGGCGTTAGGCATCCAGAAAAGTTAATCGACGGTTTCTTTGGTTTCACACATTTGCATCACACAGTGGAATGAATGGTTACATCTGGGTCTGGGTCTTAAAATTCCCAAGCTGAATACTGCCCCCCATCTACATCCTGTTGTTGACTGTAAGTCTGCGGCTTTAGACCTCGCTAAGCCGACTATATAGTACCTCGTCATGACAAAGGCCGGATCCCACTTGATGTGTAGTTAATGCCTGCCCGCGCAATATGCCGTATTTGCCGGTTAAACCGACCCTTGGGGAGTGCTTCTTTTCGTCTCCTTTCACTCTGGAAAAACCGGGGTATAGTAGCGAGGGTATATATACTATCGAGGTTGAGATGGCATCCTTTGACGTATTGCCGGAGTGTGCTGCATCTGGGGGCCAGAGCAAACCAGCTTGAGTTGGCTAAACCGGAGAGGGATGGAAATGAGCTACGGTGCCTAGAAAATGGTTTTTGATAGTGGGAAGCTTTTTTGTAATACTGAAATTGGGCCTGCATTTGATCTATATAAATCTATTGCTGAGGTCGGATGTCAGGGGAATTCCTGTGATAATCTCACATCTCTCATACCCTCAAGTCAAGTCTCGGATCAATTTAAACTCTTGCCTAAAAATGGATTTAGATCTCTTTTAGCAGGCGCTGCCGATCAAGATCTGCCTCCCTTACCCTTACCTCACAACCTACTACCTCAAGCGCTCGGCCAAGAGCGCTGAAGGCCGTCAGTCATATTATCTGCGCTATGATAGTAGCCTAGAGTCTGTCAAAGTGCTCAACAAGCCGCTGCATAATGATTGAATTTCCTTTAGCCTGTTGAGCCCCGAGGAGGCGGACAATATCCCCGATTCCGACAACATGGCTTGGGCAAGGGCAAGACGAAGCCCCGTCTGGGTTGTTGGCTGGGACTGCAAGGAAGTACTAACCGTTTCCCAAGTATGGCTGTTCCTGTACATATACTTTACCATCTAGCACATTACTGAGTCAATTCGTCTCCGCCTGGAGGGTCCCGGAGCGGAAGAGGTGGCCAAGGCGCTGCTTGCGTTCGTGGTGGCGATTGAGCACCTGCAACCTTCTAATGTGATGATTCTGGTGGGCTTTGGATAGGACAAGGTACTGGTGCCCCATATCTTCTTCTGGCAAGGGTGTGCCTCTATGCTGGGAACGCAGTCCATCTGGCTCTCTACCTGGAACTCGGCCAGCATTGTGCTGCACATTGACTATACGCTGATGCCGGCGGGCTCGATCTTTCTGCGGCACCCATGGCGGGCGCCCAAGCCGGCCCTGGGGTCTATCATCTACAGCCGGTATATTCCCTCGCTGGATGAGCACTTCTTGCTGTAGGCGGTAGACTTCAAGCACCCCGTGCACCTGGACCTGTTCTACACGTGGCAAAACGACCTGCGCGTGTTAGCGGGCTGGATGGAGTCCGGCACGCTGGAGCACCACTGGGTGTACCTAAGCGCCATGCACGATGACCTGCACGCCTTTGCTGTCTTTGGCTGCTTTGATGGCACGCCCTTTGCCGACTTTGAGATCTACTGGGCCAAGGAGGACAAGATGGGCGCACACTATGCCTCGCACGACTTCGACTGTGGCCGCCATGTGCTCGTCGGCGACCCTGTGTTCCGCGGCCGTTACCGCGTTACCGCGTTATGGCCTGGTGGCCCAGTATTATGTACTATGTCTTCCTTGACGACCACTGCATAGAGGCCGTTGTTGGCGAGCCGCGCCTTTCCAATGAGAAGATCCTCATGTATGAGCTGATGTTTGGCCTGTACTAGGGCTAGTACCTTGATCTGCTGCACAAGAGGGCCAATCTTGTGAACTGCACTAGGGAGTGCTTCTTCTAGCTGTGTCCGTTTAACCAGGATAGTCTGCGCGTGGCGGGCACTTTGTTTGGGTTTGAGGCGAAACTGTAGCTTAGATGGCTTTTCTTTTTGTGTCTATTCTTTTTTTACTTGCTTGTTTTTATTTTTACTAGAAAAAAGCGCGTCTTGTTGTGAAGTAATGATTGAATTGAATTAAATAGAAATGCTCTCTTGTTGTATATTGGATTCTTGGCGATGCAAGGATGAGAAACTGCCCCCTTCTCCGGAATAAAGAGCCTAGTTTGGCTTCTTGATGCGTATAAGACGTAATTGTAATTGGTTTATTTTCTCTGATATTACATTTTGATATCATGTATGTATTCCACGTATCTTATATGTCTGGAATGTGAATCTATCTTGTCACTTGATGCTTGTCCTAATTGAATTGCCTGACTATAGGTGGGATTTTTAGTCAAATGCATAGAACCAACAGGCTAATATCGGGAAATGGTGCCTTAAGTAAAGCCACCACAGGGCATTAGCACGACGTCAGAGCCTAGCTATCCCCCGCGCGCATTACCTAGCCTAGTTAGATTGCCCACTGCAAGATCCTTCGCTCAGAGGGTAGCAGTTCGCCAAGCATCGTGGCATTTGGGCACTCACAATGCATTCACCCAGGAACGATTACGCTAAAATCTACAAGAAAAACAAAAGAAGCAACAGATCGCTAAGATCCAAGACATGCCAATCGTAGACCATTTATTAGCACCAGACTCTAGCGCACGCACATCGTGGATCATCCCCTTCATGCGGCTTACCACACTACTTCGCCCTAACCCTCTTATGAGGCGGGAATTCTTGAGGATCCCGACCACACACCACCCAAGGAACTTTGGACCCGAACAAAGTAAGATTTCTTGTTGCCTGTTTAGTTGTCTGTTAAACTCACTTCTTAGGGATCCCAAGGACGCTCCTGACCAGTCTACCGAGTTTTCTGTCCACTTTGAAAAGGGGTATGTTGGTTTTCCAGGTTAATTTACACAGCCATGCTTATGAAAACATCAGTCTTATCTCCAAGGTTGTTGTCGGTGACAAGGAGGTCACAGATTCCGTTGAGTCTTTCAAGTTGCTCAACCAGGTACGTTTTATCGCGAACAATTGGCAATTGGCGTGGAACATCTACCTAATAACAATTTAGATTGGTTATGAAAACGGCGTTGGACGAGTTGATATTGTTGAGAATAGGTTTATCGGCCTGAAGAGCCGGTGAGTTTTACCCATCCCTTGGAATCTCAGACCATTTTACTAACTTTGGATGGATTTGGCTGCTATGAGTATGTGATGACTTGAACTTGAAACTCTCCTTCCCTTTTTACGTAATTGGAGTAGCTAATGCAGACTTTTGCGTTATAGCACCCCAGGATTGACCAGTATGCCAGCCCCTTATATCCAAAAAATTAGGCATGCAAACAGTACTGACCGTGTACAGTCGCCCGTCTTGCCCACTTGTCTGTTGAGGGCTTGGTTATGGACGGCCGCGTCCGTGAGCTCAGGGATCAGTTTGTCAGCCTGACCTGGTCTCGCCTATTGTACAACGGAATGTTCTTTAGCCCTGAGCGCGAGTTTGTAAGTATCTCAACTTCAAATCTAAATCGAGCAGGCTAACGAACTACTAGATTGAGAACTCTGTTGTCTTCTGCCAGCACAACGTGATTGGTGTCGTCAGGCTATCCGCTTACAAGGGCAACGCCTACGTTCTCGGCCGATCTAGCGATGCTTCCAACATGTACTCCGAGCAGGATGCTTCCATGGACTCTCTTGAAGGATTCTCTCCCATGGACACTACTGGCTTCATTGCCATCCAGGCCATCCGCCTCAAGAAGTACGGCGAGCAAAAGATTAAGGATGGCCAGCCCCTCGCCAAGTCCTAGTCGGTATAGATGATGGACTGAGCATACACGCGGCTGCCAACTCGGTTCCGCGGATCAGGGCAGACATAGGAGAAACCACGAGGAAATGACAAGGGAATGCACAAGGGAAAGTGCCAAAACAGGCTAGACGGGCCTATATTAGTAACATGCACTCGGGTATACTCGATCCTTTTTACAGATTCCAAAGACCCAGTAGCCAATATAGTCACCTTCTCCCCTTATGTAGGCTGATTCTCAAAATGGCTGACTTGCAATGCCAGTATCGTTTGATTTCATTAGCTATGATGAACGGTGCATGCGGAAGCTCTCGTCTTTTCAACTAGAGAAGGTTTATCTAGGCCCCTTATAGCTAATATTACAGGCTGTCGCGGGCGGCGGCCCTTTTGAGGCTAGATTGAATAGACCAGCTGCTGCCCTGTTTTGAGTGGTATTTTTAAGTCTATTGCGGCCCTGTTGATCCTGCCTTTACCTCTTGTTGTGGTACTAGCCGTGCCGAACATCAACCTTGTCTGCTAGTCACCCCGAGACACGATGAGGCTATCACAGCTCCACCCTTAGTCGCGGGCCTCAGATCCCTTCCGTTGCAGACGGTGTTGAGGGCTGTGACCGTCGGATCAACCTGGTCCGTTTTTGGCGGTATTTGTGTGAAACTGGGCGTGAAGCTGATTGAGGGCAATTGTGTTGATCGTAGGAATACTGTTGTGCTCAGACTAGGCGGCTGTGGCTATCAGAGAGTGTGACATTTGAACATTGCTATCTGCCCCTCTTCCGCTCAACTACTGCTATCATCCATAAGCGCAACAGACAAATAGCGGCAACTTTATTCATGTTCAACACAAAGAAAATACAAAATTTAACTGGCTGATTCTGCAATGCGCCGCCTGCAGCTCGGAGTGATCCACAACATCGTGATTGAGTGATCAGTGTCATCGCCCGGGCTAGGGATTGCTGCCCGCTGGAGCACAACCTAGCTCTCAACACAACTTAGCTACAGTCAATTGCTGTGTTTGATCAATTGACCTCTCACTGGACTTGTGATGACCCCTTCTTATTGCTCAGATTCAACACGCCTAATCCGGCCCGCAACATCAAACCTTCGGTTTGCCTTGCAGGTTAGGTCTGACCGTCACAGCTACGACAATGGTTTGGTTGGATGTTGGACTTCATAAGAAGAGCATGCCTACCCTCAGACGCCTCCACTGCCGGCGATATTATGCGGGAGGAATTCTTCATATATAGAGATTGATTAACTTGCTCGGATTAATCTTGCCCAGTCAAGCCGAGTCCCGGGCGAGGAATATTCGAGATGGCCGCATAGACTCTCCGGCAGAAATTTCTCTAGTAAAGGATTTTCGAGACCATCGATATTTCTCAAAGTGGGTTATTCCGATAGCGTCGGATAGCCCCTTTTGCGATATTTCCGGGGAGGGGTTTTATCAATGTCCTCAAGCAGACCCTGTCGGGGACAATTCTAAGCCAGGGCTTTCTCAATGTCTTCGAGAAAACCTTGCCAATGATTTTCCAAAAGTTGAGTTTTGTCTATAATTTCGGCTAGCTGCTTTTCTAAAAATATGCTCCCAGGTTCAGTCTTAGAATCCAGGCAAGACCCTATATCTAGGCCTAGTTTCTGTTATTAGATTTTCATTTAGCCCCTTTCAAAGGAGATAAGCATTGGGAACAGTAAACATTAATAATGAACTTACGTCATTGCACCCAAACAAGGCGCATCAAAGCTACGGGGAACACAGATTACATGGCCAGCATATACTACAAGCAAGAAATAATTCCAAGTCCAGCAAAGCATTCGAAGCCAGAAGGATACCAAATGTCCGTCGGAGGGATCAGTTGCTCCTAGTTAACCTTGATGGAAATCCCAGCCTTGGCCCAAAACAAGGCACAGAAGCCAGACTAGGGTGCCTTGCAGGAGTTTACGATCCCAAAAGTGGGTCTATTGAGGTAGCTTAGCCTCAGCTCAGCTAAGTTCAGTCTCACTCAGCCCAAGCTCAGCGGTAACTCAGCTTAGAGCGGCAGGAGCTCAGCTCTGGAAGCGGAAACAGATTTTGGTACGCTTGAGTTTCGTCTCCGAGTATCTTGGTATCTTGTAACGGACTTGCCACTTTCTGCGCCGCATATGTAATTCCCCTCGCTCTAAAACAAGAACTGCCTACGGCGCGGTTAAGTGAAATGAATGCTAACAATTGGTCTCTAGATATTTTACTCAATTGGTTTTGGCGGTATGACCTTTTGCGTTGATGTTATTACTGCTGATGCCTCCAAGCTCAAGAACCGAGGCTTGGCGTACGCCTTCACCTCGTTCCCATACATCATTACCGCTTTCGCCGGTCCAAAGGCCGCCGACAGCTTTTACTACCACGCCACATGGCGATGGGGCTTTGGCTGCTTTGCCATCATCTTCCCCATCGTTGCCATGCCTCTCTTTTTTGTGCTCAAGGCCAACCTTGCCAAGGCAGAGAAGCTGGGTATTTTGGTCAAGGAGGATAGCGGACGCACAGTTTGGCAGAGCATCTGGCATTACACCGTCGAGTTCGACGCTCTTGGTGTCGCACTGTTTTCCATCGGCCTCACTGTATTCTTGCTCCCGTTCACCATCGAAGACAGCGCCCCGCACGGTTTGTCCTCAGGATACATCATCGCCATGCTTGTCGTCGGCTTTGTGGTTTTCGTCATCTTCGGTCTCTACGAGGCATGCCTCGCTCCCACGCCCATGCTCAACTACAAGCTTCTGGGTGATCGAACTGTCCTCGGTGCCTGCCTGCTCGATGCGACGTATCAAGTTTCCTATTACTGCTGGGATAATTACTTTACCTCTTTCTTGCAGGTTGTCAACGATCTATCTGTGGCCGAGGCTGGATACGTGAACAACACATTCAACGTTGTGTCTGGTGTGCTTTTTTTCATTGTTGGATTCGCGATCCGAAAAGCCGGAAGATTCAAGTGGCTTTTGTACATTGCTGTTCCTCTGTATGCTTTTGCACAAGGTTTGATGATTTACTTCCGCAAGCCCACTGCGTGCGTTGGCTACCTCGTCATGTGTCAGATCCTCATCTCCGTTGGCGGAAGTATCTTCATCATCATCCCATAGCTTGCCGCCCTGGCCGCCGTCGACCACCAGCATGTCTCGGCCGCACTGGCATTGCTCTACGTTGTTGGAATCACTGGTGGCGCCATCGGCAACACTATCTCCGGCGCCATCTGGACCAACACTTTCCAAAAGGCTCTTGAGCGAAACCTGCCTGCCTCTGAATTGTCCAACATTGATACCATTTACGAGGATCTGACCACTCAGTTGAGCTACGAATGGGGTTCCGAAACTCGCCTAGCCATTCAAGCCTCCTACGGCTACGCACAAACGAGGATGCTTGCTGCCGGAACTGGTATTATGGCTCTGGCTTTCATCTGGATCTTGTTGATAAGAAACATCAACGTTGCCAAGAAGAACCAAGTCACAGGAATGGTCTTCTAAGCTGTATTGCTTTGGAGATTTAGATTATTAGAAATACGTTTTACAAGTGCTCTTGTCGGTCGGTAAAAATGAGAAAGAATCTCTCAATCTGTAATTCAATTCGTTTTATTTCAGAACATTTTCATTTACATTTATCCGTACTTTCCCCTTTCCCTATCTCAAATGCATGTCCAATTACCTAGTTTCCACGCTCGTGCATCTTTTAACGTTCCATGCGTATTATCACAAACAACTACAATCCAAGCCTTGAATGATTGTCATAAAGGTACTTCCCCACCACGGCGACTACACAAGTTGGCCTGGTTAAAATAATAATAATTTCTAAAGCAAAAAAACATATTCCCACAATAAAAGCCTTAGAAAGAATCCTAAGCAGAATAAATCCACCCAGGTGTTATTCTCATTTATTTGAGAAAAAAGTTCTGAGGCCTGTGGTCTTTTGGCAAGGCCCCCATGCAACAAAGTGTTAGGCTGACAATCATTCAAGGGTTGTATTGTAGACAAATGGTTGGTATTGACGATAAAATATCTCTTAACTACCTGAAACATCCTTATTTCATACATCTTCTTGCTTCCGGTCACGGTTGTTAACCAGCAAAAGTTGGAGCTGGAGAGAGCAATTGTAAACCTTGTGCTCGTACATCTTCAAAGCGAATTGAGACCTTTGGGTTATTGTGCTTCATCCTCACTCAATAGCCTATTTGATGGCAAATAGGAAAGGGAAGTTGGAAGATAAAGCCATGCCATCATCATTTATAATCGGTAGGGCGCTCAAGAGTCTGTATCTCGTCCATCAATCCCTGGCCTCCATCAGCCGCACAACACTTTCGTCGCCCGAAATATCCTTCCTATCTATCGCTTCCGGTTTCGCATCGGTCGTTACGTTCTCCATGTGTATCTGCTGGTATTGACCAACCATGCAACCTTGACAAGCATGAACATGCGGGTCTGTAGACAGCATCCACTCTGCTCCCAGGTTCAAGAGCCTCCAGGCTGCCTGCAGAAACACCAAGTCTGCAAGCAAGATGGCTAACAGCATGGTCCCGGTACTTTTTCTCTGAGGAACGGAACACATGTACTGAGCCACAATGGTCGCTTCCTTGCATGTTAGCTTTCCCATGAGCGGCGCAAAGTCGTCGTAGCTCTCATTGAGGAGTTTCATTTTATCTTCAGACCATTCGCCTGGCGGAAAAAGACTGTTGTAGCGCCCTGGGGCCCCCATGTTTGGATTCTCAAGAACTCCTCCCGGTTGTCGATTGAAGTCGTCGGGTGCTAGGATTGCATATTTGAGGTCGTTTTCGTCCAGGAGAAGATTTGGCGGGTGACAGCTACCAAGATCGACGGCTATTAGGGACTGCAAGATACGCGCGTGGTGGAGTCCTTCCATCACTGCGCTCGAAGCGAAATGCTAAATGTTCTTTTCGTCAGAATTGTGTCATTTTAGGGAGATAAGAGCTAAATAATGATTCTCCTACACTAACCTCGGGGTGATCATAAAGATAAGTGAGGGATGTTACATCTGTAACCATGTCAGTACATCACTGGAGGTGGCTTACATCCTTCTCACATACTTCCACTCTGAATATAGCCATCCGATGAGATAAACCAGGCCGACAAGTCAAAAAAGTCTATTGCGCGAATGCTTGAAGACATTAGCATGGCATTGGAAGCGTTCCAGGATAACATGATAACAACATACTCGTCCTGGGTATGACTCTTAAAATATGTCATGCCGCCAAGAGACCAATAACTCGTGTTTGGCGACTCGGTTTCTGTTTGGGACATGGTAGCCATGATGCCTGCAAAATACGAATTCAGTAGTCGTGTGCCCCACCAAATACTAGCATGCGTGGTGTAGTTGTCCTCGATGACATAATCGTAAACCTGATCGCTCTGGCCTGTGTATCCCACACTCAGAGTGAGGTTTACAGGCCCTAAATCGGACAAAATAATGCAAGAAGCAGTGGCTGACTCATCGGTGTTGATCCAAGAGAGCCACCAGGTTTGCCTCATCGCGGCATCAGCTCGGCGAAGATTGACATCTAGTCGAGTAAGGAAGCAATCTCGGAGCGGGTTGTGTAGATAAGGGATAGACGAGAGAGGGGCCTGTCCTTTGGAGTTGTTGGCTGAGTGGGTTATAGACTTGACCTCGTATAAGAGGCCTTGGGTAGTTGTAAAGAAGCGATCGCCAACAGAGAGCATCTTTGGCTGACATTTTCTGTCCAGGTCATGTTCCCAGTTGAATGGAACCTTCATGAACCATCTGCATAAAGTTGTTAGCTACCTTCTGTGCCAAGACTATCCCACATACGGAGTGTCGGAAATGACGGTCCCGTTGGGATCATCGGTATAGATGGGTTTCAAGTAGAACCCGCTTGATGCAAGATTGACAAGTGAGAAGATAACAGTTAACACAATACCGCCCAAAAGTGTCACCCATGTGAACCATCTGAATGGGTATGGTCTCGTAACTGGGTAGTGAAACCACGAGGCATACATGTCTTCTGGGCACAAGGTGAAAGAAACCAACAAGCCTGCTCAATAAGTTTATTTAGTGGATCGTCTAAGGTTATATTTAAGAAGAGGTGCCACGATGGAGGTTGAGGGTCACTGTGCAAAATGTCCCAACGCAGGGGTCGACTGCGCTACATGTCGGACTAACGCAGGTTTTCACACACAGCCACAACCGAGATTGGGTGGACAGATATCCAGCTGAAACGGGGATAAGATTGTTAGTTTCCCTTTTTTTTCTCATCAAATCATTGTCAAATGGGGGCCATTCATCCGAATAGATTCACGGCCAAATGCAAGCGTACCATTTCACCCATTGGCTACAATTTCTTTTTTAATGTTCATACATGCACAAAGTCGGCGAGAAAATGGTGGAGCAGTGAATTTCTAAGCGACTTGGTTAGCATATCATGTGGGCTAGAGTGCTATAAATATCCAGCTTTAGGCAACTCGGGTGGCATCACAGCCGAGCGAATCCGCTAACTCGCCCCGTCTTAGCGCTGACAGCGCCCCTTGCGTGGACCACTCGCGACGGCCCCCAATTTGATTTTGGGGTTGGTCAGGGCTGAATCCGAGCAAGCGAATGGCAGCTCGCGGAGCAAATCTTCCCGTTTCTCAATCAAGGACCTGAGCCGGGTATTTACGAGCCACTTGGACTACGATTACAGGCCTCGAGTGGATTTCCCAACGCTTCTTGCCATCGCATGGTGGGAGCCAAAAGCTGATTGATAAGGATTGAACTACGAATTCTTCGTCTGCTCAACCGGGACCAACCGAGGGATATTGCTATAGTATGGCACAACCACCACACTGCCATCGTCAGTCTCTGGCATTCCGAGCATCGCCTTCGTGGTCGGATGTGTCGGCTTCTCGCTGATAAGCAACTCGACCACCTTGGCACCTTGGTTGTTCTTGATCAGTTGGGTCACCTTGGACTCAATCTCGTCCAGCTCTTGCAACCGCACACTCGCATTGCCCAAGCCCTTCGCCACAGCGTCATAGCGAGCAGAGGTTCCCAGTTTCGTCACAGGCCGAGCTTGCTCCGTCTTGCCGTAGAACAAATCCTGCCCATTGATGCTCATTCCCCAGACGTGGTTGTTGCCGATGACTGTGAGAATGTTGAGGTCAAACCTGCGATACGTGTCTAGTTCCATTAGATGAAAGCCACCACTACCGTCACCCTGGATATTTACCACCATCCTCTTCCCCTCGCTCGCAATGGCGGCCCCCAAGCTGTAACCAAATCCGTTTCCGAGAAACCCAAGGTATCCCGTGGATGAAATAACGGCGTAAGGTTTCGCGTACGACGATACCTGACCCGCCCATAAGGCTGCCTCTCCACCGTCGGTAATGATGATTGAATCCGGCGCTACCTGGCCAATAGCCTTGAAAAGTGCTTTGAATCCATGGTGCGGGTGCATGTTGCCATTTCCATCACTTGGAATCGTATCTTCCGCCTCTTCCGGAGGCTGCAGGCCTTTGACAGTGGCAATATCATCCAGCCAATCCTGAGAGGCCTCCCTGTTCACATTGGCTTGGTTAATAGCCTTCAGATACTGCCCGACATCAGACGTCACACCCAATTCGACTGGCAAGACGCGGCCAATCTCGCTGGAGTCAGTATCGACCTGGATGATTTTGGCTGATGGTGGGATGATGGCGCCGCTGCGATCGCCAAGGAACAGACCAGTCCGAGCGCCCAAGAGAATGACCACGTCCGCCGTCTGCTTCCCTAGCAAAGGGAGGATAGCTAAATTCTTTGCGGATCCAGCATTAAACGGATGGTCATTGCCCAGAGGCGTGGTGTACTTTGGGCTTGAGAAGACAGGAATTTGTAGTTTCTGAGCAAACACCTCCAGCTTGCTTGCTGCGCCCTCCGAAATCCACACACCCGTGCCCGTGATAACAGCCGGACGTTTGGCTGCCTGGACGATCTTGAGAGTCTGCTCTATGGCGCTCTGATGTGGTCCCGGAGCGAGTGGCAATGCCGAGCCGAGAGAGCCCCAGGAAATTGCGGGCTCATGGACGGGGGAGAAGAGTACGTCGATGGGGAAATCCACAAGCACTGGTCCTGGAGCGCCCGCAGCGGCGAGGCGTGTCGCGTACGAGACGATTCGGGGAATCTCTTCGGCATTTGTGACGCGGTGCGCAAATTTGGTCAACGGCCTGGCAGCGACAACTTGGTCCACCTGCCCTTGAAGGCAATTGGTTTCTTGATCCCGAAGGGGAACCGACGAGGTGATGACCAGGATGTTGCTGCGGTCGCCGAGGGCGGTCGCTAAACCAGGAACACCGTTGGAGAATCTCCAGCTCACGTCAACTAGGTATAAATGACAGACGACTTGCAAACTCACCCACTATTTGCCGTGATGAAGCACACACCGGTCCTGGCGGCAATTTTCGAATATCCCTCTGCGGCCTGCACTGCGACGGTTTCATGCCGTGTATCGACAAGCCTGATGCCCACCGTCTCGCATCCCATCAGAAACGCATCGAGATGCCCTCCTTGGATACGTGCAGGTCAGTCTTCATGGCCTATATCTCCGTATCTCGGTTGCGGGTGTATGCCGCGAATGGGATTGCGGCGCATGGCAAATGCATAGGGCAACGGATACATACCATGGACTCCAAATGCAACTTCAACGCCCAGCTTCAACAGCGATTGGGCCAAAAGGTCGCCTCCGCTCAATTCGCGCCCGTGGGGCCTTTGCAGGGTCAAGGTTTGGTTATCCATGTTTTCGCTCCCGCTCCACCCGTATTGGCCAAGGGTGAGACAGTTGCATAGTGTGTATTTCACGGCGGACAAAACTTTATATAGAATTCACATACACGGCACAATCGGCTCGACAATGGAACAAGATACCCTCACACTCGCTTGAAACAAGCGAATCAACCTGGATCGCTGTCATCTTTGTCAGACTCATCACGAATTTTGTGCCTCGGTGACAATGTCATCCCCGCACTCTTGCACCCAATTCAATGTACCCCGCATGCCAAGTAGGGTAGATCATACCATCACAAGGCACATGGCCGACGCATTACGACGTGTTGGGACTTTTGCCTCGCTAATTGATGCATCTGTATACCTGCGGTTCTTGTTATCCACAAACTCAGAACCCACTGATTCAGATGTTCCACTTTACTTCCCATTCTCAAATCGGTCAAAGGGATATCTGCCGGCTGAAGACGGTGGAACCCTCCGAGAGACTATGGCTGCCGCACAAAATAGTATAATAGGCTACTAGTGGCGGGAAAAGCATCTATCCGACCATCTTCTGCAAACTGCTGCTTCCCCTGCCATCATTTGTTCCAATTGTATCTCTCTACAACGCAATGACGGAATTCTTAGTTTCAGATTCCGATTTCGAATCGCTGAATGGACAGGTGGTTCTAGTCACCGGTACGTCACTTGTTCAAATCCCGTATTGCCCATCTCACGTTCAGAAGTATTCTAATTCTGGATCTTGCAGGTGCATCGTCTGGAATCGGTCTTGCAGCAGTCCAATTGCTCCGTTCCCAAAATGCAAAGGTTGTGTGCGGAGACCTCAACCCTCTTCCCGAAGAGCTTGGCTCAGACGACGGCATTACCTTTCAAAAGCTCGATGTGACTCATTGGAAAAGCCTGAGTGAGCTTTTCAAAGCTGCAAAGACCAAATATGGCAGGATCGATCATGTCTTTGCCAATGCCGGTAAGAGTGTAACCCTGGATTGGCAAAAGTTCACTGTGACATTTCATATCTCATCAGCGCCACGGTCAAACGAGTAAACATGGTCTAATTGTGCGAACTCTAGGTGTTCCCACAAGAACCACTTATTTGGAAGACCGACTTGGTGATGATGGCGAGCTCCTTGAGCCTAATCACAGTGTGCTCGATATCAATTTGACTTCCGTCGTCAACACCACCGTTTTGGCAATCCACTACATGCGCAAACAGGAAACTGGCGGAAGTATTGTGCTCACAGCCTCATCTACCAGTATATTATTTGGTCACCCTTGACTAGGACACCTTTTCGCTAATTCTTCTGCAGGCATCCAACAATACTGGAGCCCAGACTATAGTAAACCACCCCCAGGTTTCCCTCTCATCTTTTGTGACTTGGCCATAAACTCTCAAGACAAGCTAACCATCATTTCCAGCCACTGCAAAGCACGGTGTTCTTGGTCTTATGCGTTCGCTGGTGATACAGGGTCTCCCGCATCCGGCTATCCGCATCAATGCCATCGCTCCTAGCTGGACACGAACTGGTTTGGTCAATGAAGCTGCCGTGAATGTCCTGTCAAGTCTGAATGCCACGCTTCAAGGTCCCGAAATACCTGCGAAAAGTGCGCTCATCTGCATGGCAGATGATGGCAGTAGAGAGAATCGGCCACGTCGCCACGGCCAGTTGATCTTTACCGCGGGGGGGAAATATGCCGAGATTGAAAATGGCATTTCGGAAGCTACGGCGCGTATTATTACGCCATACGAGAAGGTCAACATGGGCGAGCTGTGGGATGGCATAAGAACCCCGCGAGGCTTCTAGTTTAATATTGCCTCCTATTCATGGCACGGCAGCTAGATTCAATGAATGCGATATATTCTGTTCCGTACAAATGAGCATTGAATTACAAGTTCTAGTGGAACTAAATATACGTTTATATATATCCTGGTATCCTTAATCATGTTACCTGTTCTGGTCTTTCTCGAATAAAAACCAACTATCTGACAAGAACTGAACAAATTGAACGAAGGAAAACTATCTTACACCATCAACACTAGTTGTAGACGTACAGAACTGATCTTGAAATTACTCACGTCGTCCTTCGCATTTTCTCAGACACTGTATTTGCTCCATCGTCCCTTGGAGCGAATCCCCCTTCCCCATGCAAAGAACAAAAAGGGAACTGGGATCAACACTCCGGCAACGCATCCAAAGATTGTAGTTCCCCAGTCCACACCGATATTATGGTACATGGGCGTCACAAACAGCGGAAATGCGCCCGCAAACATGGAACGCATAAAGGTATTGGCAGCGATGGCACTGGCACTAAATCGAGCAAAGGTGTCGATGAGGTAGCTCAAAGCAGACTGAAAGATTGTGGTGAACCCCACACCAGTCAGTGCAATGCCGATGATCGATGGCCAGTAGTTGATCTTGTCGCTTGAGGTCCCTGGTCCTGTTAGTTAACATGGACATGAAGGCAGCCAATCCAATTCGACTCACATGCAAAGAGAAACAGGCCGGCAGTAAATGCAAAGCCTCCAATCATCATCGGAGGCAGCCGAGCCTCAGGGACGGCTCTGAAGCCATTTTCTTTGAGCTTCTTGGCATGATACTTGTTGTTGTAGACATTGATGGCTGACGCGAGAAGGATTCCGACGAACAACGAAATAAAAGGCAGATTACTTACCACTGGACCCCAGTGGCGTACCTCTCTATATTCGACCGAGAAGCTTTCAAGATTGGCATCCAGGATGCCTTGAGAAAATTAGCAAATGCAAAAATGAGATTTTCGCATGGCGACGTACCGTATACGAATGAAGAATAAAGCGACATGAGAAAACAGATGGGTGTTCCCAACATTTGGAGAGGTCGAATGAAATATTTTTGGTACAATTCCTTCCAAGACACGTCCCATTCTTCATGCTGTGCAATAGTCAGTACAGAAAAAAGCAATGCAAGCGTGGATGCACTCCCGTACTTTGGCATGCAGCGCCCAATTTTGCGTCTCGTATCGGAGCTTGCGAGCCTTGTACACCAATAAAATTGGCTCATAGTTTTCATCCAAAACCAGCACGCTCAGGGCAAACTGGGCTAGCATAATGATACCAGTCAAGTATTCTGTCCATCGCCACCCAAGGTAGCTGGAGCTCATTGCGCTTCCTATGATCGGAGCCATAGTTGGCCCGCCCACGATGGTGACTCCGTAACTGATAATCGCATTACCACGCTGGTGCGGCGCCCAGATATCAGTAATCACGCCGCCTGTGATGCTCACAGGTGCGCTCCCAAAAAAGCCTGTGAAAAATCGAGTGATCAGTATGGTTTGGATGTCCTTTGCCGTGGCTGTCCCGAAAGAAAATACGGCGGCGACAAAATAAGGCTTGTGAAGACATGAGCACAATTGCACTGGGGTGCCTCCGGGGGTGTATTAAAACTCACCAGGAGAACTACCCATTTTCGACCGTAGAGTTCACTCAAAGGTGCCCAAAGTAAGGGCCCAAGCCCAAACCCAAACATTATCAAGCTGATACCAGCCGCAGACACTTCAGAGTTGACTTTGAACTCTTCGATGATGGGATAAATGGCGGCAGAATAGATGGCCGAAGCAAAGGTAATCCAGCACGTTGCCAGTCCATACAAAATGGTTGTGGTGATTTTCTTGCTGAATGGCCAATTCATTGGGCGATAAGGGTCATCGGGGCCCTCGAAATCGATCAAATCACTGTGTGGTGGCTTCTGGTCCATTTCTGATTGATTCTGGTTGCTAACTCCCGGTCCTGCACTCGATGTGTCCAAGGTATGCTCGCTCATTGTGTACAAAGGATTGTGTAAAAAGACGAAACTTGAAATAGGAGATTTTTGGAACTAAATGTGAATGGGAAAGAGATTGCAATGATGGAAGAACGCGACTTCATTTATCATTCCATCCCTTGGACGCCACGGACGCCTACAGGCCGAGCAGCTTGTCGACCCACCAGTTCGGTGTCGCTCATGCTTATGCGGTGGTCAAATGCCGGGCGCCATGGCTCGGCTCCCTTCTCGGATTAGCACCTTTGCAGTGAGGGTGCTCCCCACCAGCCACAACTCAATCCGATCCCGATCTGGCTTGTCGCTAAAGAGGCAATCGGCCAAGACCGCCCGAGGCACCGATCCACGAGGTCGACCGGGATTTCAAGTAAGGATGTCAGTAAAGCTGAAAAGCTCACATAATTATCGCAAGTCGTTTATCAATTACAATATACGGTCATGTCAATACAAATCCGCGTGCGCCAAGCAGTTCAAAATGAAAGCCTCTTTCGTCAGTTCAACAGCAGCACCTCGCCTCCAGAACGATTCATTTCGTGGCTTTTTGCAACTCAAAAAAAGAAAAATAATTAGCTTTAAATACGCAAAATAATCCAATACATGTTTGTTTCTTTCCATCAGCACCGCTATAACTGTCTAAGCCATTTTTCACGGCAACGCTCGGCGCCGAACTCACTGACGCGGTCGGCGCTTCGGCGCGCATAAGCTTATCCGTCTCCGGCCCCATAATTTTAGAGCAATGACATTGGCCAGTGCATCTGAAGCATTGGAACGAGGTCAGCATCATCATTCAGGGCTAACTTTGATTCGCACACTGATTGGTAATGTTGATCTCAGCTCATCCTCATTTTCGTCTCAAGAAATTTCGTATTTAATCCACCGTCTGCTTGGAGCTGCTACACTGCCCATGGAACTGCCACGACCAAATACACCGCTCCAGGGGCCGCCAGACTCGGTGGACGTCAAGAGTCCTGGCGATGGGAGTGCCCCAAGTGCATCCGACGCTTCGGCCGCGTCCACTCACCGTCCTCAGCCACGCAGCTGCATCTTCTGTCGCCAGCGAAAAATCAAATGCGACCGTCAAATTCCTTGCTCCCATTGTGCTCGCGGCCGGCTGGATTGTACTTATCCCGCTGGCCGGGGTCGAGCGGCTAAACGGCCCCGCCAAGTTCTTGATGGTCCGCTCATGGATCGCCTGCACAGACTGGAGTCCATCATAAAGCATCTAACAAGTCAAGGTGGAGCACCAACACCTGTGTCTAAATCTAGTTTACAGACGAGCCCCGTTCCAGCGCGGCAATTCGATGCTACTGGTGACCAGAGCCAAGCATCTTCCATGGCCTCGAGCCACGCCAGTCCAGAAGCCTCCATCGATCATCAACTAGGTCGCCTAATGATAGACAAAAACCAGAGTTACTATATCAGCAATATTGTTTGGGCAAATCTAGGGAATGAGGTAAGCTATAGCCATGATTTGTCCCTGTTAGTGCCATTTAGTAGACTAACGTGAGTATGTATTCAGATTGAAGAACTACGTGACATGCTGCAGGAGCCCATCTCCGAAGACGAAGATTGTCCCCACGTGGATGTTCATGAGTCTGAAATAGGTCCTCCGTTAGGTTCCAGTGCTTCAATATTGGGCTTTCGGGCTCTCAGTCATTCCCTACTCACCTACCACCCTCCCCTCCCCCAATCAGTGGCTCTCTACAATGTCTTTGTTGAGAATGTGCTGCCATTGGCGCACATACTCCATGCTCCAACCACGAGCCGCATGTATTGGGATTCGATTGCTTCACTAGACTCACTTGACAGAAACACAGAGGCATTGCTCTTTTCGATATACTACTCGGCCGTCATCAGCATGGATGCAAACCAATGCTTCAGTGTCCTTGGAGAGACACGCGCAAATTCCATCGAAAAGTACCGTTTTGCTATGGAGCAGGCTCTAGCTCGAGCCAATTTTCTCAACACGCAAAGTATAGTTTTGCTGCAGGCGGCTGTGCTCTTCGTTACTGCTCTTCGTTACTGCTCTTCGAAACGAGGACGACTCGCGAACCGCATGGGCACTGACATCTCTCATCTACCATATTGCCCGGTCCATGGGTCTTCATCGTGATGGTACAGCCTTTGAACTGAAGCCGTTTGATATTGAGCTCCGCCGGCGCCTGTGGTACTACATCTGCCTTCTCGATATACGGTCTTCCGAGTTTCATGGATATGAACCCATTGCACACGAAGGGAGTTTCGACACCAAACCTCCATTGAATGTCAACGACAGCGATTTGAGTCCTCAAATGAAAGAGCCTCCCCAGGTGAGAATAGGCCCGACAGAAATGACTTTTTTCTTGATCCGATGCGAAGTTATAAGGGCCAATTGGAAGATTAGCTATACGCCCAGTTTGGGGGCGCCTGGCGAGCTACAGGAGAAAACGTCAGAAGACCGCAAGGCCGTTGTTGAGGATCTGAAACATCGGTTAGAGGAGCGATATCTTCAATACTGCGATACTTCTGTGCCGTTCTTACTTATGTCGTCGATAGTCGCGCGCCTCATAATCGCACGGATGTGGCTAGTTGTGCATTATCCTGCCAAACACACCAATGGCCTTCGCAACATTGACGCCGCAACGCGAAACCAATTATTTTCTACTTCGGTCGAACTTCTCGAACTTTCAAGTCTTCTCCTAACAAACAAGGAAATTTTGAATTGGACCTGGCACTCCAACACTCATATCCAGTGGCACGCCGTCATGTTCGTGCTCTCCGAAATCTGCTCGCGGCCCCCATCCTCAGAGTGTGATCGGGCTTGGGAACTAGTCAACATTGTTCATGACCGCTGGAACATGAAAAACAGAGGAAAGAAAGGGAAATTGTGGAAACCGATTAAGAGATTAATGGCAAAGGCGCGATATGTGCGCGATATGCAAAAGATTGATCCAACGGCCTTCGGTGGGCCCACAATGTCACCGAGTACTTCCATTCTAGGGGGTAGAAATTCTGCATTACCCTCGATCCCAACGTTTTCGAATACACCAACTACCTCCATTCAAGAGCGGGGTTTGGAGAGTATCGACAGTGCGTCCGGGGTGAAACCTTTGGGCGGCTACCCGAATATCTCGCTGGAGGACTTTGAGATGGAAATCTTTAACACCATGTCGGATGAGGTCTCGTGGCACTGGGATGAATGCTTGAATTAGTGCTTTAATGGCATTGGCAAGAAGAGAACGAGTATCAGACTTGGGGCATTTTTGTGGAATAGGGGGATCCAGTGAGTCAGTTGTCTAACAAAAGGCTGCTCTATTGGTCTGGATCAAAGTCAATGGCTCGGACCCAGAACAACCCGTGTGAGGCTGAAGGTATCAGCAAGTTCGTGACTTTTGGTTTTCAAATAGTTTAATTTGAAGCGGTTGCCCAACCGAGATTACACCACTCAACCCCAAAACCAAATTCAGCCCCTCCCACGCGGCCGCCCGTGATTCCAACAAAAGCAAATCTCTTTGTACTGGAACGCGTCAAGCCGAGCCATCTCGCGCCTAACTCTTTTCCCTTTATACACCGGCTTATCCAACGACGGAGCTCAGCATTCCATCCTCTCAAGTCCTCGAGTAAATCTGCTTGCCAATGGCTTCTTCCCGACCACAACCCCTGCCATGCCCCACCTGGGTCTGGTCCAAGAAGTCCAATGTCCAGTGCGTACCCCCTTATCACCGCTTTCGTCTCAGTGCTCATCAATCAGCGTTGCCAAAGACCGGTTCTGGTTAGGAGAAGACTACACGCCGTGTAAGTCGTTCGTCCGCAGACACGATGGCTCCAACGCCAACCTAAGGGTCGTGGGTATTAAGAGTGTGAGAATACACACCCAAATATCGCCACACCGGTCTGGGCCGAGGTCGCATGCCACCATCACATTGAAGCGCGTGTTGCACGTTCCTGATTCTGTTTGTAACATCGTCGGCCATGACCCTGAAGATGATTACAGGATCGCCATGTCCCGTGATGACAGCATAGCCGCAATTACCAGCAAGGCCGACGGCCAACCCGTGGGTCATTTCAAAAGTGGCAAAATACTTCGGCTTAGCGGCCCCCCTGTTGGGCCAAAGCTCGGCACTTCTCATCTCAAGCCGTCCATGAAATTCATGGCCTGTGCGAAGTGGCCAGCTAGCGAACGGGAGCGATTTCGACCTTCCACACTCGCCGATGAATCTGCAAATGAATCCACTGATGAGTCCACTGATGACTCCGCTGATGAATCTGATGAATACCCTGCTGTGTCCATGCTCTTGTGCACGGCCCCAGAGATAACCTGGATAAAAGAACACTACGGAAACGAGCTTGAATTTCTCAAAGCCCACGGGCTCAGCTTTTACGTAGATGAGGAATGCGAGGAGGGTCCTCGCATCTTGCGAGAACTCATGTCTAAAAAAGACGATGCGAATTCAACCACGGATGAGTCTATCGACTACATGGATATGGCCATTGAGCGTGGATTGCGCAATGTCAACCGTCTGTTTTCCTCCGATGAACTAGATTGGATCAACCAAAACCACGAATCTCCTCTAAACTTCATGTACCATCATGCTCTGGACTGCGGTAGTCCATCAAACTGCGATACCGCCAAGGAATTAGCGCGTCATCATATACGTGCTCCTAACCAAGACACAGAGACTGTGGCTGCTGTCGAATCCTTGATGAACATGACCAAGGTCCAGATAGAAATCTTCAATGACATTCAAGAGAAGTTGTCGAGTATCCTTCGCAGTGACGGAAACCCCCAGGTGGTGACTACAAAAATGGAAAGCATCCTCAATGACATGACGGAAAATTCTTGGACACTCAATGAGGCCATCCGAAAATCAGTTCGCACTATGATGAAAGCAGTCAAGAAACAGGCACAGGAGGAAAATTAGCGGCCGAGTTCACGGGGGAATCGAATCAAAGATTGATTTGGTCAGGCCCATTCGAGGATACTGGGCTACGTAATAGCTTGTTCTGATGGCTGGGGAAAACGGCGACCAAATGTACCCGACGCAAATGAGCCCAAGATCCCCGCTTGTCTTTTTCTTGCAACCATTCCACTTTTGTGTGTTCTCATTTACTATCCTCGCATTCACATCTTCATGATACGAGCGACTTCTTTAGTACTTGCTGCTGAAATCTTGGAGCGGCGAAGCCGTACTCTCAACCAATTATCCAATTTAACGCCCTCCAGAATTCCATGATAATCACTTACCAAAAGTTCACCAGAACAGCTTCCACAGCATCAAAGAATAATACCACCACAATTTATATCAAATATCTCCACCCTGAACACTAATGTTTGCTTGGCATGGTGTGCCACTGCCCATTCGCGGGAGATACTCTTACGCGGATACGAGTTTAGTTAACTGTCAACGAGAGAAGCTTGGTACCATAGCCCCATGCTCCACTCCCTTCGTCAAACCAATCAAGGTAAAATCGCCAAGTCTGTTACAATTCCTTTCTCGAATACAGCTAGCCCCTTTTAGCATTCAGATGCGACCCTGATAGCTCTTCGGTAAGAAATTCTTCCAGGCAGCTCGAGTACCAGTAATCACTACCCTAGACGAATCACTTTACTTCTGATTCATCGTGGTTCTTTCAACCTGTCCATATCGGATAAAAGTCCCTGAAAAATTAATTAGGCGGTGTATTGATTTGGCAATGTAGAAACTCGATCAGCCTTTACTCGTTTGCTACCATCTGGATGAACTGATTTCCAAACCTGAATCCACTGGCTCCCTCTGAACGCTACCCACACTCGCAACAACTACCTACTACATCAACAAACCCACTCATCGCCACTTTAAATAAGATACTGGAGAGACTTGTTCCGCAAATCCACATCCGGTCTGAACTTGAATATTTCCGGGCCATAGGTATAATTAACAGTTCGTATTGAGGTTGTATGAATCCATCAGGGGTTAGTTTCTGCGGTGAGGATGGTGGGAACCACGAATGGGACGCTCCCGGAGACAGGAAACAAGGGGTCGATTTCCAACTCCACTGCAGGCCAACAGTTTCAAAGACGGGGCTGAATTCAATCGTGACATGATGGATGGATCTCCCATTTCCTCTGATACTGGCAGCGGCCGGGCCACCCTTGTCGCTGTACAGCAGGGTCTGTGCTTGCCGTGGGCCGATGTTCACTCGGTGTGATCCTCACGCTAACCAAACTTTGGTTATCTCCGGAATCTGCTCAAAAAAAAGTGGTCTCTGCGAAATGCTCTTTTTTTCACACCGTGAATTTTAGGGGCTGGGGGGGAGGTGCGTGTACGAGCCGGCGCCAGCCAGCATAACCACCTCGGCGGTTGAAAAAGAGTTATCCAACACGGCGGATAATCTGGGTTTCTTGGCTGCATCCCGAATCAAAGGAAATCCCAGCCCTGGGATGCGGAGACCGCGGGACCCATCGTCCTGGTAATATTCGGAACTTGCCTTTCACGAATCGGAGAGCATGGCGATAATGTGACCTCCATCCCTGTAGATAATGAACCCTTGAAACGATGCATGGGAAAGACTGAGGCAGCATTTTATGGGGCTTCTGACTTTGGGACCACTAAAAGGTGCCGATGACCAAGCCATTATCATTACTGGGTATGACAGGCTGGGCATGCAGTTGGGCGCCAGCTGTGACAAGGGGTAGTTAAAGGCGCATTGGAGATTAGGACAAGAGTGCCTTGGAAACACAGGGGCGCTGTGAGAAAAATGGTCCAACCTGCACCGGTGATGTCAATGACCCGGTTATTACAACGGAGACTATGAACAGTGAGGCGACAGTGAGATTATGGATTGTCACAAGTCAAGATCTGTAACATTTCGAACTCTGCAAAAGTCTACAGCAGGAGTCGTGCAACAAGACGCAGAAGCAAATACATTGAGGTTGACCGACAAGCGGAGGGGAGTGGGCCATGGCTCGCCCGTGGTAAGGTAAGCTTGTCATTAATAAACTTTCGCCGTCGTGAACTGAATCGACACGGGGGAATGCCCCCGGCCAGGATCACCAGGGCCCGTTCATCACTGAGCCTTGTTTGGAGGCCGGTTCCACCAATGAAGTTGTGGCAGAGACAGACAATCCCAGGTGCCGGGGTGCGCCATGTGGAAGAGCGGATGAGGTCGGCAGGTTTCATGGTTCCGAGACCGAAGGTGGTGGAAGTCTTCTAGATCAGAGCGACATTAGTAAAACAAAACAAAAGCTGACTGAGAGTGGACAGTGGCAGTGAAGAGTGGGATGACCCAGGGCGCAACAAAAAGTGGGTGTTTTTGTTCGGGCGACGACCCGAACGGGATAATATTTCCAGACGTCTTTCTAGTCGGCTGGAGAGATCCCGCCAATGACGTTCAGCTGCAGCAGGCGAAATTAAATTGTGAAACCACAACAAGCTGGCGACGTGAGCAGTTGGCAGTCGCACCATTCCGCATCGGTGGGTATGCCAAGGGTTCCAATTGTCTACGCCGGAGGCCGTGGCCTGGTGGAGTCGGTCCTGAAACCGGGGTGTCAAACGGCAGCCCTTCCGCATCGCGCCTAGTGGGCCAGGGATGCGTGCCAGGGATGGCCTCGTATCGGGCCAGAGGGTCAATGGGAGCCGCCAGAGATGTCATTCAGCTGCAAGGGAGTCATGGACAATTGTAAGCTTAAAGTAGGCATATTTGTTAGCCTCAATGGTCTGCAGCAAACATTTATAAAAGGAGCCGGCCTTCTGTTACTGAATTCCCGTCAGCATCATTCACTCTCTCTCAATCTCTCACTCTCTCACTTCTCATTCATTCTCAAACTAACCCTGGTGGTTACAACTTAGTCTTTCAACACTCGTTACCAATTTTTCATTGCTCTAAAGCCTCTCCGGGAAACTAAAAAGAAAACCCTGAGCCCTCTTTTACAACTATTCAAAATGAAGTTCTCTGCTGTCCTCACCGGTCTCTTCGCCGCTGGCGTCTTCGCCGTTCCCCAGGGCGACATCACCCCCAACACCATGGGCGCTCTCGAGAAGCGCGCCAGCTTCCCCATCCCTGCCTCCAAGGGCTCCGTCACGTACAAGTCGGTCAAGACCATCAGCGGCGTCTTTGACGGCGGCATGAAGACATACGGCCGCGGCGTCAAGTGCACCGGCCAGAAGGAGGGCGGCGACAGCGACGCCGTCTTCATCCTCGAGAACGGCGCCACGCTCAAGAACGCCATCATCGGCGCCGACCAGATCGAGGGCGTGCACTGCAAGGGCTCTTGCACGATCGAGAACGTGTGGTGGTCCAAGGTGTGCGAGGACGCCCTCTCCCTCAAGGGCAACGGCAACGCCAGCATCAAGGGCGGCGGTGCCACGGGCGCCGAGGACAAGGTCATCCAGCACAACGGCCTCGGCACCGTCACCATCGACGGCTTCACCGCCGTCGACTTTGGCAAGCTCTACCGCTCCTGCGGCAACTGCAAGACCATGGGCACCCGCAACGTCGTCGTCAAGAACGTCAAGGCCTACAACGGAAAACTCCTCACCGGCATCAACTCCAACAAGGGCGACGTCGCCACCATCTCCAACACCTGCGCCACCTCGGTCAAGAAGATCTGCACCGAGTTCCAGGGCACCACCCCCGGCAACGAGCCCAAGGAGCTGCGCTCTGGCTCCAGCTCCTCCTGCAAGTACTCTACTGTCAAGTCATGCTAGATGCATCGCACTCTGGAAGGCAGTAGCAGTGTTAATGGAGCAGCAGCTTCACCGGGGGTTGAGATACCCCAAATGAAGTCGAGATACTTTGAGTTGTATTTTAGTTGTATTTAGTTTACCCTTCTTGCTCTCAGTGGCTTTAGTTTCAATATATTTTTGCTTGTATTCAATCCTCTGTCTTTCTTGCCCGTGATATTGTGTCAGGTTGTGGATGTGAGATGTAGGCGTTGGATGAGACGGCCTTTCCAGATTGACCCTCAAACTATTGTGAGATTCATCAATGGCCACTGCCGAATAAGATACCGAGTTGATTATTTCTATCAATCTTGACAATAAAAGTCAATGCAGAGCATCGGTAAGAGCAATAGAAAAGGCAATCCCTCGTGCCTTGAGATACAGTAATTGGCCGAATAAGATACCGTGACAGTTAATCGAGTGAATCTGCCTCTCTTACTCGCACAAGGTACTTAGCGACTACTGGCATGAAACATTCTGGGTATAAATCCTTATTAGGCATTTTACAAAAGACACAGCGCAACGAAAATTCAAGAGCATATCAAGTTTATTTCGAATTGGCTTAAATATACTTCAAGTCTGAGACGTTAAGCGAATCACGGTTGTTCAGACTTCCCAGGTCGACCAGTCACACCAAACTTTGCCTGAGACGTTCTTGAGTCACTTCTGGTTACATTCTGCTGCCAACTATGCAATCGTACTCTTATTCAATGCCGAAACCAGTAGAAAACTTCTACTGAGGCTTGGCATACTTTTGTGCATACGCGCGGGTTGCGTTCCCATCCAAAACCTCCTGGAAGAACGCTTCCAGAGAATTGACCTTGATATCTGGGTAAAGATCTCTAGCATTGAGATATCCCAGATATGCCGCATACTCTGGAGTATTATCGCCCCGGATTCCAATAGAATGCTGGTACTGCATGCCCCAGACTTTGTGGACAGCTCTGGGATCTTCCGAGGCCCTTGCTTCTTCGATGGTGCTCAAAATCGCCTCTTTCGAGATCTAATTACTTTTAGCAAGTCACTGACATCAGCATTAGATGATTCGACATACGTATTGACGCTCAGTCTTTTCTCCAGTGAGCCTTTCAAGCAGCTCGTGTACCTCGTTGGGCGACAGAACTTCGTCATAAGCGAACACCATTTTGTTCAAGGTTCTTGGATCAGCGATAATACGGGCAACCCAACGACCTATGTCTCGGACATCTGTCAAGGCGGATGGGACAGATCCATCCCCGGCGATTGTACTGGCCGGCATGAGGCTCGCATACCTGGTTCGCCCAGATGGAATGGCGGGAATAGACAGCTGGAACCACCAACCCACGTCAATGATTGTGTAAGGCAGGTATATCTTCTTGACATGGTTGATGATATCTTCTTTCTGCGTCATATCAGCATTCCATCTCCATCATATTGCAACACTCGGGAGTCTGACCATGTCTCGCAGGTCCATCACGCCCTTTGCGGGTCCGACGGTTGCAAAACAGCATGGAATGAACCGTTTGACGCCTGCCGTCTTGGCTGCATTTGCAAGGGGAATTTGAGACTTGAATGAAGGAGGGTCTAGTGCGGAGATCAAGACATCAACGCCTGAGAGGATTTTCGCAAGGTCATCCTCAGATCCGCTCAAGTCTGTGGGAACAATGGCAACTCCGCGCGATTTGAATGCGATGTTTTGGGGTTTCTCGACGGAAGACGGCCGTGTCAGCGCGACCACTTCCTATTATCGATTAGGGATGTGTTTTTGCGAAGTTTGAAGGGAGCATTGTACCACGGCTGGAGACGTCTCCAGCAGCCCATTGACAATGGAAGTGCCAGTTTCTCCAGATGCACCAACGATAGCGACCTTCATGTTTGCGGTTTCGAGTAGATTATTAATGTGCGTTTGATGCTTTCCTCAAGGATGCAAGCACGTATTTAACTATCCCTTTCCTCGGTCACTTTCTAATCAAGATCCGTACGTCGTTGAAAATTCATCCGACGGCTGAATTCGTAAGCCACGTCCCATACTTGGTGATGTGCTTTTCATGCTATCGGGCCACTAAAACTACCCGGAAATCCGACTTCTTAGTAATTTGCTTCGGTCTCGGTCTCGGTCTCGGTACCGCCCGTATCTGGTTGGCTGTAGTGGATTTATCAGCGACTGTTTGAACTTGATAGTGGCTCACGATCGAATAGGTAGGAAACAGGAAAGTACTTATGTGGCAACTTCTCATAGATCCACTTCTAGAATCGATTCATGTCGCATAAAAATCTAGGCTCACGTCGTGGTTGTTTGTTTCTTGGTTCAGTCGCACTTCACGTTTCGATTTTTCGTATCCGATCGGATCACGGCAACATCCAACATGTAAAATGCGGGCTGGGAACAAGACTTTTTGGGAGTCTAAGTGTGGACAGTCAGTTTCTGCATCTTTCAGTTTGGCATCAGTCCAGTAGATGCAAGATATCCGATGCTGACAATTCGCAGTCGCAACGATTTGCTTTCAGATCCAGTTAGCAAATCGTGTATTTAGCCAGATCGGGCCGAGTGGGTCAAACAATGGAGAGCTTTTGGCGGCGATTGCAAAAAGCAGGCATTTGTGGGCATGAGCCAGATTACACCGGAAGAGCTATAAGTCATGTCGATCGATATGAATTTATTTGCCGCAAGTAAGAAAAAAAAAAGCGGTAGGCTCAACGGGGCGATCAGGCTAAATGGGGGCATACAAACAGTGTTTAACAATAGGCTTCATCGTGCAAATCGTTTCGACCGACCCAACAACACAGTTTTACCGGCTTGCAGGGTTAATTTCTTGGCATCTGAGTGAGATAAGCAGCAAAAACCAAGGAATCGAGTGGTGCTGACAGCCTGTCTCGAACCGGTCTCCGCTGTGAACGCAACACGCAAGCATAGTATTACCCGGACTTTTCATGGTATAAAGAGCTGATTGTTTTGATAATTCGAGTGAAGCATTTTTATATGTCTTACATCGCCTAATACAGTCATGGTCCTCACATCCGTCTGGAGGCGTTTCCTTGAGAACTACGTCTACGCTATACCTGAACCACCACCGCAAGTGCGAACCAAGCCTCTCCAGGTCCTCTGCGTTGGGCCTCCAGGTTCTACGACAGAATCTCTGGCGGCTAGCCTTCAGTTACTGAGCTATAACTATGTGTACCGCGGATGGGACATCATCTTCGACATCCCCTGCCCGGCTCGTAACTGGTCGCGCCTGGCCCGTCGAAAGTGGCTAAATGATGCACCGGGATCGCGTATTACGGCAATCGACTTTGACGAGGTTATTGGCCACGCCGAGGCTGTGGTGGACCAGCCAGCCAGCTGCTTTGCTGCCGAGTTGATCACAGCGTACCCAGATGCCAAGGTGATTCTCAACACCCGGCGCGACCTGGATGCATGGATGAAAAGCATGGATGCGACTATTTTGGACGTACCTCGGGGCTTGAAGGGATGGGTGGCTTGTATACTCAGCCGGTGCGATGCTACGTGTTGGTGGATATGGCATGCCGAGGAGCGGTTGTTGTGGCCAGGCTTCTTTCGCTGCCTTGACTCTCGCCAAAGCTTCCCGGATGTAACTTTAGCCCCGGGCAAGTGGGTATATGAAGGTGAGGCTCTATTACTCATGCATGAGAACAGAGGGGGAAAAAGGCTAATCCTGTAGAACACTGTAATATGGTACGAGTGATGGTTCCTCAGGAGCGCCTACTAGAGTGGAGTGTTGAGGATGGCTGGGAATCACTTTGTCAATTCCTCGACAGGGATGTACCGGACAAACCACTCCCACACGTCAATACCGAATCCAAGGGCTACAGAGAAAGAGAGGAACGGTGGACGCAAGATCTTTTGGTCCCTGTCATTTGGAAGACAGCCTTTAGAATGGCCCTACTGATTAGTTCAGCAGTCACCATTTACATGGCGCGATTTCGAAAAGGCTAAGTGAATCATGACTGTTGCGATGATAAAATATCGATCCAGGCAATGAAAATAATGTCAACCAAGCCAGTACCGTTACCGGGGCTTGTCTGGATTCGAAATGCAAGAACAAGTTCACAATGTGAAGAAATTACGAGCACCGTACACAAGTGTTTTTATGTCAATTTATGAACTTGGTTTCATTGGCGTATTCCCAACTCGTAATTTGTATCTTGAGATGTAATAAAATCATTGGTGTTTGTAGTAGATACATGTCCTTTTAATTTTTCTTGTCAAAATATGTCCCTGCTCCGCAAGTCCGAATAGCAGGCCTGACAAAACGCGAAAATACCTTGCCTTCCAACCTTTTGCATGCCAAGCCCGAGCTATCCAAACGCCGCGCCCCATTCTCAACGCCTCTACGCCCTCCAAAAAGCCCTTCGCAAATTATCTAGCCACGCGGGACCCACTGCCTATCGAATCTGGTATCTTTTCCTGAAGTGCATAAGCAAGTCGAACGCCAATGGAAGATCCTTTACAACATCTTGGACTGGGCCTTTGTCCAGCAAGCATGAATGTCTAGTAAAAGTTGTTACGACAACATCCCGCATTGTTCTGTCGTCCTCCAATGTGCTCGTGTAGACCTCTTGGACTGCCACCAAGAAATCCTCGCTCTCCCAGTGATCTTCGACCTCATCCTCAAATTTCTTGACGGCCAGGGCTTTGAGGCCTTGGATTTGGTACTTCTCCGCCAGCGCATAGACCTTGGCGTGCACGCTGAGTTCCGAAGGCGGCTTGATGCCAGGTGCTTGAGCCAACGGGGTTCTGACCCGACGCTTACTCTTCTTCTTGGCCGAGCCGGCCGCTAGACCTGGGCCGTTGACGGTACCAAAGGTTTGCTGTCCGGTGCTGTTCGGGCCTATCTGCCTGGACAATGAGGATGTTGGGCAGATCGGCGACATGGGCGCCTGCTCTTCCGCTGGTGGAGGTGCAGGATTGACAGAATAGTCAAGGTGGTAGAAGTAGTGAATCATCATTTTCACTGCCAAGACATCGTCATCAGGCAAATGAATCTCGCCAGTTCTGCCCTCCTAGCAGGATGTTAGCATCTCCTTCGGTTTTCAGAGAAATGACATGAGGAGCTGTGAAATCACCTTGAAAGCGCCGTTGCATGCTGCTTCAAAAAAGGCAGAGCGTGGGCAGATGATGGCTTTGTGCACCTTGTACAGAGAATCGCCACATTTAATGGTGAGGTCAGAGTATGATCCGGTTGTAAATAATCTAGCAGGGGCATAAGTACTCGTGTTTTCCAACAGGCGCAGGATGTGATGTAACCTCATCAGAGCGTTGCTGAGTTCGTCAAAGGGCTCCGTAGTCATTTTGGAAGCAGCTTCAGCCCGTACCTGAACACCGGATTGGCAAGGGAGATGCAGACTAGTCGACGAACCAAAGAGGGGGTTTGCGTTGTTGGTGCTCCCGACGGTTCCAAACCCGCTGCCGGTATTGCTGTAAGAAGTTCCCCCGAACATGCTGCTGGTGCTAGCAGAGGCAAACCCGCCTCCATTGTTGGTGGTTTCGTTTGTTTGACCGAAAGCAAAAGACATGACAGCGTATATAAGTCAGGCGGCTCAAGTAGAAAGTGATGATCTTGGCCAGCGCTGAGCGAAGGTTGGACGTTTTGTGTGCGCGCAGGATGTGCTATGAAGCATTGCGGCCTAAGCATATTTTATTCAACAAATGGGCAGATTGACAGCACGAGTGGATTTCAAGGGCTGCGAGCAGATTGGCTGAGGCCGAGACTCGCATATGCAGGGCCACCATAAGCGACCATGACCCTCAAGACAGGCCAAACACGCTGCACAAACTGTTGCGTGGTGGCTCACCCCACTGCGATTTGTCTTTCCGCATGGCACAAGATTCGTTCCTGCACACATTCATCGTTGGACAATTCACTGGCGTTGTGCGCGAGAAGACGCGTGTTGGCGCTGATTGGGTTGCATTGTCCGATACGGCAGTGGGTCACAGTGTCCAGATGTGCTACAACAGCGCGATAATGGATTGAAACATGACTCTTCAACCACCATACGACCAGGTCTACAGGTGTTATCACACCAGTGGCACATGTGCCATTAAAAAACAGCACAAACGGTAGACAACAATGGGTCTCTAATCCGTGGCTAGCCAGCAACTTAGTCAGACGTGTACTTGGTTATCGTGCATGAGTTGGGCACTTGGGCTTCAATGAGTGGCTATCTGAGCCCCTCTTTGGCCACGAACATATCGCCTCACCTTGTGACACTCTCGCTCCACTTGTTCTTTGCCTTCTATTTTCTGATACTTGGCTTCTTCACTCTCCACTATTCCTTCAACGGTCGATCTACCAAACACCTCTTACCTGCATCATTACCTGATCAACAAAGAGAAGTACTGCTGAACCCCTAAATATCATGCACGATAGCATTTGTATGCAATATCGTTAATCTCAGTATCAACATTCAGAATACATACCGCACCAGTCATCCAAAACAAACTTGACACCATGGGCGGAGAGCTGACACTTTCAATCACGATTATACTGTATCAGAATGAGGATTATATGTGTAATATTATTTTTCCATCTTAAAAGAGGCTAGATCAACTAATGAAATGCATTCCAAAGACGCGACGTGATGCGCCAGGTCAAGAAATGGCAGTTGACCTGGCTGAACCGTAGTCCAGCGAGAAAACATAAAACGACTAGACCCATAAAAGAAAAGGATATCTTGATTTGACCACCCTGCACGCCCCTGCCCGCATCTCCACCAAATTAACAAGGGCAGGGAATGATGCAGCAGTTGACGGGAATGGGACAAGGGATGATGAAGCAGAACCTTCCTGGGCATGCCTCACCACCGCGCATCTGGACCTCTGGCTCACCCTCGGTCTGTGCATGGGGGCGCTGAGGGTCTAAACGAAGATTGGTCAGTGTATCGGCAGGCTTGGGCGTGGAAGCCGGGCGGGAAATGATACATACCCATGGGCTGGTGGGAAGAGGGTGCCTGGGAGAGGACCGTCTCCTTAAGGGGGATGGGCTGCTGAGCGGCTTGTTCGGTGGGCGACATGATGATGTGTGATTCAGAGATTTGGAAGAGATGCTTGGATTGATCTCACTGTTGAACATGCGAAGGATTCGGCTCAAATGTGACTGTAAAACCTCGTCGAAGGATGATGGTTCCGGTGTGTGTAGATAACCAGCTGAAGGTCGCTTGCAGAAAGGCAACGTCATCAGCTCAGCCATAGCATGCTAGCTAATTTCGGTAAATCACGTGAATTTATGCGCAATCATGGCGCTGGCACAGCCACGAGTCAGGCAAACCGGGCGTTTTCTACCAAGGAAAAAAGAAGGGCCGGGGAAGCGGACGAATGAAATGCATGTGGGGTGAGGGCGCTGGAATGAAGAGCTGCACAGCCACGACAGCCTCCCTGAAGTCGTTGAGATCATCGCTAAAAATAAAACGGCACCCGCTGATCCACCCCTGCGATGGAGTGAAGCGGGACGAAAACGACCGAGGCAATAGGTCGGGCTTAGGACACCATTCGGACATTGAGGATAACTATCGTGTCCTCCATCGGCAACTATTATTCGATTGCCTGAGTGGGGTAACCTCATCGGCTTCAGTTATGACAATGTGGGGTAATAAAGATGGGAGAAGTAGCAGCGTCTTTAAATTAAATGCGTGCATCCAATCGAAATCTTATTTCAACTTCGTCGGAGATTTCTCTGTACTACATTTATGCATTATTGAACTCAGTCCTATCACAGGGAACGAGATACATCGCTTGATATTTACCTCTGGTCCGCAGTCAACAATACACCTCCTCTGCTAATGAGTGTCACTCTACCTCAAAGAGCAATGTCGGCATTCACTCACGAAGCCTTACAATCTACCATTTTTGGTGTTGATTATGGTGAAATTGTTCAGTTCCGCGGCATTCCGTATGCCACGATTGATGGCAGGTTTGATCAGCCCAAGCTAGTCGACAAACTACCCGGGAGATTAGACTGTACTGAATACGGGTATGCATCCCCACCTTCATAGACGTGTTTGCTCGCTCATCAAAAAACCCAGTATCAAGTCCAAGATGCCCACAGGTTCCCACAGACGTTGGCCATTTGCTTCGTATCCCACCACATCACGCGTTGCCACATGAACCGGAAGACGAGTTTAAGTGTTTAAATTTGGACGTCACCATCCCCAGACAATGCCTCTCGGCCCCAGGAAAAGTACCAGTAATGGTTTGGATACATGGTGCGAGCTCAAATGACAGGCATCACTTCTGACAGCTCTCACTGACATGTGACCCATAGGAGGCTCTCAAGCTATGACTTTCGGAAGCGGTGCTTCTGGGGTGGCTGACATGAAGACGATCGTGACGGATTTTGTGCGCTATGGCAAACCAATCATAGTGGTTGCAGTTCAATATCGGCTTAATATTTTCGCCTTCGGCGATGATATCAGTTCGACGAATCTGGCTCTGCAAGATCAAGCATCCGCCCTGCAGTGGGTTCAACATCATATTATTATTATCATCCTTGAGGTCCAATATGGCCCAAGTCAACACAACAAGCTTTACACAGCAAGGTTCACACAGTTAGGCTGCAATACCCAATAGCCTTTTTTACATATAGTATCTCCAATAGCCTCATACAATACATCAGAGATAACCTTCTAGAAAAAACCTTTAATATAACTACCAATATAAAATGCCTGCCAAGATTAACCTAGCCTCTTTCCCTTACCCTTATCCCTACACACGACTATAGTAGCCCATGCATAAAGCATATATGTTATGACCCATGCACGCCAAAAGCGGTCGCACACGGCAGAAAGTGCTTAGTCATAACCTCACGGATGATACCCCCCTTATCCTATCACCATGCTCAGCTAGGACCTACTTTTATGCCATAACCATACTACCCCAGATCAATAACCATCTAATAAGGATAGCTTACATACTAACTCTAGCTTATACTATAAGCTATAAAGCATACCTATAAGCTATAAAGTATACTTATACTCTATACTATATAAAGATAAATTATAATCTAAATAAATATATATAAATAAATTAAAGTATATTATAAAAAATAATCTTAATTAGCTTTTAATATAATTTAATTATATTAATTTATAATTAATATATTATTAAATATAATATCTTTTTTATAAGTATTTTTATATATTACTTAAAAATTATTATATATTTTATATTTCTTTATTAATATAAATCTTATATTTTAATTAATTTATATA
>JAKZGU010000142.1:0-107738 GCA_022837005.1 Calonectria pteridis
GGTAGGGTCGGCTTAATTTGAGTTTCACAACGTACGGAAATAAAAATCTGGGCAATTAATAAAGTTCAACTCATCCCTCAATGTGAAGCTGTTGAAAGACGAGCGTGTCCCCCACCAAAGGGGGTATTTACTTCTGTATAACGCGGCAATGTCGTGATCGTCAGCGTCGGCTGAAGAATCTCGGGGAAGTGCGTCTCATCACTGCGACGCGACGTGGACTAGTGACTAGCAGCAGCGTAGGCCTGGTCAGATGGCCTGATGCTTGGCGTGGGATCCACAATGGGCGAGATCCGGTCGGTGAGGGGCAGGACATCCGCCGCACGAGATCCGGTCAGCCCTCAAGTGCAAGGAAAAGAAAGCACCTGAGAATCCAGGCCACTATATAGCGCGAGTAAGTAAACTATTTATCGGTTCAAGGAAGCTCTAATATATTTATCTTGCAAAACCTGTTTCGGTTCAATTGAGCTTTAAAAAGGTGATTCAAGGAGCTTCACTTATCCGTTCGTCTTTTCTCCCTAATTCTTTTTTTAAAAAAGAAGAAAAAAAGGCCTGTGATATTCTCAAAATGATTGATCTAATGTTACTGTGGAATTCAGCTTTTGAAAGCTCCTGATTTTCCTCAAAGAGAAGGAATGCGTCCAAGCCAAAGCTCGTAAAACGTGGGCTCAGTCAACGCCTGGATGCATCCTGTACCCATGCACACATAAGTGGGTTATCAGACCACTTTCTGAAAAGTTTGCTAGAGGATTACTTTTCATTCTTCACCTCCAAGATAAAGCTACTCATTGACTACACATAAAAATTTACTTGTATTCCGCTGAGAAAATTCGCAATGCCTCCCAAGAAGGTTGAAGCTGTCAAGGACAATGTCGTTGCTTTTGGCAGGGTTCGCAAGAACCTGAAGATGGGATGTGTCGGTCTGCCCAATGTGGGAAAGTCGAGTCTGTTCAACCTCTTGACCGAGCAGAGTGCTGCTGCGGAGAACTACCCTTTTTGCACAATTGAGCCCAATGAGGCGAGATGCGCTGTGCCCGACAGTCGCTATGTAAGTTGATACACTGTGCAGCAGGCCTTTTCCATTGCACGGCCGAAGTAACCGACCAATTAGGACTTCCTCTGCGACCTCTGGAAGCCCCCGTCCACATACCCAGCCTACCTCCAGGTCACCGACATTGCTGGCCTGATCAAGGGTGCTTCTCAGGGAGAGGGACTTGGAAATGCTTTCCTGTCCCATATTCAGGCCGTCGACGGCATGTTCCATATTGTCAGGTACGGCATTCGTCGCAAAATTGTTGTGAGCTGATATTAACGGGAATTTATCACAGAGCATTCGATAACCATGAAGTCCTGCACGTCGATGACTCGATTGATCCCGTTCGGGACTTAAGTCAGTTCATCTAGTTCCCCTGAGACAACCAAACTAATCACCACATCCTCTAGATACCATCCAAAGCGAGCTTTGCAAGAAAGATCTCGGTTTGTTTGTCATTTGAATCGGCTCAAACCTAGCTAATTTGCCTGTAGATATTCTTCAGAAAACAATCGTTGCTGAGGAGCTCATTGTCAAAAAGGCGGGTGGCAAGTACAAGATGCTGCCTCTCTTCACAGAGACAACGACCAAGATCCGAGAGGTAAGCCGAAACTCCCAGCCTCGCGGGTCTAGCCATGAATGTGCTTATAATTGTAAAATAGATGTTGGAAAACGACCAGCCAGTCAGAGATGGAACCTGGACACCGGCTGAGATTGCTCTCATCAACGAGAAGATCCAGCTCATCACCACCAAGCCAACCATATACCTCGTCAACTTGACAATGAAGGACTACCTCCGACAAAAGAGCAAGTACCTGCCACAGATCGCCAAGTGGGTTACCGAGCACGGAGGTGTTCCCAGAGATATCATTCCCTTCTCTATTGAGTTTGAGGAGAAACTTTACAGCATGAAGGGTGACCCAGCTGCCCAAGCCGAGTTTCTCAAGGAGAACAAGGTCAAGTCGCAGCTGCAAAAGATTATCACTGAGGGCTTCACCAAGCTTGGCTTGCAGTACTACTTCACTGGTATGTCGAGAATCAGCTTTTTCTGGATGAATGTCTTACTGATTTGTCCGCAGCTGGTGAGAAGGAGGTTAGATGCTGGACCATCCCAAGGGGCTGCCAGGCTCCTCAAGCCGCTGGAGCTATCCACAGCGATTTCGAGAGAGGATTTATCAAGGCTGAGGTGGTCGCGTACCAAGACTTCCACGACCTTTGCGAAGGCGGCAAGTCCATGGGCCCGATCAAGGCTGCTGGAAAGTACCGACAAGAAGGAAAGACTTATGTAGGTATTTTGGTTCCTCTTGGCGCTCGCGGCCGCTGACCTTTTCTCTCTCAGGTTGTCCAAGATGGAGACATTATCCACTTTCAGTTCAGTAAGTTGCAAATTGTCGCCGATACGACTTCATCCGCTCGTTTTACTTTTTGCAGCAAAAGGCTAACAGTTATCTGCAGATGTTTCGAACAAGAAATAGATTTCCTGTGCCAGAGAAAGATGACATAGAGGTTCGTATGAGGTGCCGGCGTTCCTGTGTATCACTGGCTAGGGGCCAGTTTCCACGGTTTAGTTCATTTAGTTCGGAATAGAAATGGATCAAGACCAAAATGAAGAACGACAAGACGAAAAAGATCGTGATGTTTGTTTAATTAGGCTCGTTTTTGTATTAAAATGCAACTTGACCGCTTCCGTGTCCAAAGCTAATCCATCTTTTCCAATCTAGAGAGTAGAAGTTCGGAACCAGCGTCTTGCCTATTATCACGTGCCCACTCGCTGGACATAGAAACCAAAACGCCCCTGACGTCTTTCTCAATTATGCCGTCCGTCAGCAGTAGATCTAACACAGATATATGGCCGTGCTTTGCGGCGAGCAATAACACCTTCCAATTGTCTGAGTACTTGACCGCGTGGCTGGTCAAGGCACCATTTTCCAGCAGCAGCTTGACTATTGCTGTGTGACCATGAGATACTGCAGCCATAAGCGGTGTTGTGTCCTCCAAGTTCTCGACCATTATGTCACAACCACCCGTTTCCAATAGAGGCTTCACACAAGCTCTGTGTCCGCCCCATGCCGCTTCTATGAGAGGGGTATTTCCTTGGAGGTCTTTGCGATCGATTTGACTCTTTTTGATGCCAAGCAGCAGCCTGACAACCTCATCTTGTCCATTTTCGGCTGCCCAATAGAGAGGTGTTTGACCCCGATGATTGGTCGATTCTATATCCACGTCATCCAAACCGGTCAATAAAATCTTTTGGATTCCACCACAGCTTTCTAATCCAGCTGGCGAGTCGAGGGCATTGACTTTGGGAAAGTTGCCTCTAGATTGCTCTTGCATAATTAATGTTTTGAGAATCGCTTGATTGCCATAAGCTCCGATCCACCACAGACTTGTTTGATCATGCTGATAATGAATATCAATATCAGCACGACCGTGAGAAAGTAAAATCTCCGCAACCACATCATCTCCGGAATGGACAGCCCACCGTAAAGCTGTTTGCTTGCCCTTGCCAGTTCCAACGGGATCTGGGTTGGTTTTCGCCAATAGGAGTTCTGCCGTTGCATACTTGTTATTTTTGAGCGCCACCAAGAGCGCGGTTGATCCTTCATGGTCTCTCGAGGTTATATCGACCCTCTCATCCTCAAGCAGGAGCTGCACTATTCGGTCATATCCTTTCCCTGCTGCAATCGATAACATTGTCTGCCCGGATCTATCCTTGCAGTTCATGTCGATATCCTCGCAGCCCTCACTAGAAACAATGGTTCCCTTGATGGTCAAACCACCTTGAGAATGTCGAAGAAGAAGCTCAAAAACTTTCTCGTGTCCATCTTTTGCAGCGCGGAATAGCGGAGTGTGGCCGTCATCTGGATCAATGCCCGGTTTGATCTTTGGATGACACAACAGCAGTTCAACTGCTTCTAAGTATCCCTTTAAGGCTGCCCAAGTGAGCGGAGTGAGGCAACACTCGTCCATGTAGTTTGGGTTGACTCTCGGGTGGCTGAGTAATAACCTAATTGCTTCCAATCGGCCTTTTTCTGCAGCAAAAGACAACGCTGTGCGCCCATCGTATACAAATCCCATGGCTGGACAGTCAGGATAAATGTTCGGATGCTTAAGCAACAGCTCAACCACTCTATTGTGTCCTAATTCGGCAGCGTGAGATAGAGGTGTACGAAAATATTCATCCTGAGGGTTTGGGTTAACCTTGGCGTGGTTGACAAGCACCTCAACCACTGCATCCTTGCCTCTTTTTGCTGCGAATACTAGAGGAGTATAGTAATATTTGTTCTCAGAGTTTGCGTCAATGTCAGGATGGTCCAGTAGTAGCTCAACTACTTCCTTGTGTCCCTCTGCTGCCGCCAAGGATAACGGTGTCAAGTCTTCACATGCATCATTTGGGAACGCAAGTGATTTAGAATTCACATCGGCTCCCCCTTGTAGTAGTAATTTGACTACTGTGCTGTGTCCGTGTTCTGCTGCAAGAGAAAGCGGGGTGCGGCCGCTAGGCTTAGAATTGTAGTCCGGTTGGATGCCATCAATCCTAAGAAATAAGCCAACAACTAGGTCGTGCCCGTTCCTTGCTGCATATGCAAGTGGAGTGAGGCCGTAGCTATCGGTAACGTGTTGGTGGCTTGCTGAGAGCAGATTTTTGACCAGTTCCTCAACTCCAAAATACGCTGCCAAGTGGAGCTTCGTCATTCTACCCGGAAATAGATGGAGAGGTACGTAGCGATGCTCCTCGAAGTCTTCTCTATAGTTTGGAAACGGCCCAAACCGCAGGAGCGATTGGATAGACGCTACCATTTTTGTCTGGCAGCCAAGAAGATCATATACCTCTTGGCCTAATTTCTTCGCCTGCCGCGCGTGATGTCCCCAATTTTTGGAGGCATATTCGTAAAACTTGTGTAGCTCCAGACGCTGTTCTAATTCATGTTCGCTGTCGCAATATCCGGTTTCAAAGGCGTTAAACAGGAGATAGGTGACGCACAACCTCGTCATTTCGGACTCCCCGTCTGGGAACCATTGAGATTGTCTGTGTTCAAAATATTCCTCCATGGTGCGGTGAGTCAATCGTACAATGTCGCTCGTTTTATCAACCGTGATCAATCCTGCACAAACCAAGACGATGTTCTCGATTTCTGGGATGTCGTCCTCATCGAGAGCGGTATGGCCAGTCTTGATCGCCAGAGCATATCGAAGCTCCCACGTATTAAGAGGCCGTTTCGCATGAAAGGCCCACGCTAAAGCCTTCAAAGCAAGCCTTCTGGACCCTGGAGCTTGACTGTTGATTCTGTCCATGGTTTGATGGTATACTTGATCCAGTATTTTGACCTTGTCCTCTTCATCAGAACCTAGATCTTGATTCCGAAATTGCTGTAGTGCTTTTCTTATATCATTTAATGTGAACTTGTCCATGAGTGAATTAAAGTAGATTATAGCGAGGAGAAACCTAGTGCATTATTAGCTTGTTCTTTATTCGCCATCCTGCCAGAAACTTACATCCCACCCGCTGCCTCCGAGATCCCCTCCTCAATCTCGGCATACAACCGATGATCCTTGCGCATTATGGGCAAATTATCGATGTTGTCTTTCAAATAACTCTTAATATCATCAGTATTCGCATGAATCTCAACTGTATCGAAGCCGCCGAATCTATCAACAACGTCTGGAATGAACCTTGACGTTGCCAAGATGTTTACCCCAAACTTATTATAGAGATTCAGGAGCTCTTCCATGAACTTTCTCCGACAGCCAGCGACTGTTTGGCACTCATCAAGTGCGTCGACAAGAATTGTAACTCTTGAATACATTTCCACAACATTTTCAAGGGTTCTGAGGTATTCGTCAAGTGCCGGTTTTGTTCGATCCTTGGTGTGTTGGTAATGAAGGTTTCTGACGGCGCTGGGCAAGGTGGGTTGTTTTTCGGTGAGTTGTTTCAATATGCTCGCCATTAAATCGGATATTCTCTGCTGATCTCTGCGCAAGGAACTGCAGTAGATATACGCGACCCCTATACCAGGGTCGTGGCGCAGTTTTTGTGTCAGCTCATCGACCACAGCGGACACAACCACCGTTTTTCCCGCGCCAGGAATTCCCGGGCAAAATAATATGCGTTTCTTTGTGGCGACCCAAGTATTATAATTGCCGGAATCCAAGAACCACTTGCAGGTACCAGGCTGTCGCAACATGAGGATATCACTCTGTTGAGGCCCATAGTCCACAGCCGTAAGCCAATCAAGGATCTTACGCTCCTCTTCTGTCTTCGCCTTAATTTCTAAGGACTCTATACCTTTCATGACTGTATAGTATATTAGACCCATGGCTAAGTGGCTAAAGATCTCGCAAGCACTAACCGTTCGCTAAACTCTCTCTCATCGGGCGCTCAATGTTGACCTGACGCGGGTGGACATATCCTAAAAGTTCCTTTGCGTATGCAGCAGCCACAGCCGAGGCATATTCCTGCCAGGATTTATTTTTCCCAGAGTTTGCATAGTCGCAGATACCACGAATAACAATGCTCGGGAAGTCCCATAACCCTGCAGCCTCCATCTCGACACAAAGGACATTGCCATCCCATTCTGCGTCTATCCTATCACGTTCCTTGGCATCTTTGATGACTTGATTACCGGACGCAATGAGGCCGTAATGGACATTGATTTTCTTCATGCCCTCTTCGGACTCATTATTCTGGATGCCGACTGGCGAGCTAGAGTCCTGGGCTGCGGATGTCACCATCGTTCGACCCAGAAGAAACAATATCAAAGCCCAAACTGTGCTCCAGAGCCAATAAAACATGTTATACCACCGGGTCTTGCATTGGTCAGAATCCGGTAGAGAGAGAGGGTCTCGGAGGGCAGTCGACCATGCATACTCGCGTCCCAAGTTTGGGTACTTGGTAAACATGCTGTCCAGATATCGATTCATTGCTGAGCCTTCCAACGCGACCTGGGCTTTCATCTTCGACAACGCCGTCAACAATGCGGTCGGTGGGTTGTTAAGAGCGCCGGTTCGTTTGAACTTTCCATCCTTTTCCGCTTTGCCAAGATCCCACTGGACTATTCCAGGATATTGATACACGGGCGTCCCAACGACAACGTCTCCAAGCCGAACCTTGGATGGAATACCGCCACCAATCCCGACCAACAGGCCAAACCTGATGGAAGGAAATGTCCGAGTCACCTGCGTCGCAACTGTGGCTGCCGCATTTGTGCCGTATTTGCCGAGCGGTAGGCCCACGATAACGATATTATGTGGGCCGATAGAACCCAGGGTGTAGGTATTGGGGTCGTTGTGCGGATATTCGAGATGATGGTGTTTGCAATCGAGCATAGCTAGCGCTGCCGTCTGCTCTTTCGGTAGAGCGCAGACCCAGGCGACCGTATAGTCATCATGGGTTCTGGTGGGGGTAGTTTGCTCCTCCATGAAGAGAACACTGTGGGCCTAACTAAATACTAGGCACACATGCGGCTGGCAGTGGAATTTTCGAACGATAGATGATAGTAATGGAAGAAGAGGTATTTTCTTCCTCAACCCCAAGATCGACCCCTCCCCTCTCCCCTCTCGGATTGGCCGCCAGCCTCGTGCGGCTGAACGAGTATTATCCCACGTGAGCTTGAGCCATTGGAAGGCATCATGACAGGGATTAAATTTGAATTGATAAAGGCATATTCTTTTTGGATAACTGCATTAGCCACAAGTACCGGTATAACAAGGCAGCGCACTTCTCAGGCTGGGAAGTCTAGCTCAGCTGCCCAATCTACGATGCTCCTTGTGAATGCAGCTCGAACCAGTCTTGATGGTAAAAGCACAACTTTAACGAAATTCGGATGCTTTCTGATTTGAATAAATTCATGATCCAATGGAACAAGATTGCGGTCTACTCTTGTTCCTTGGAGTCGACTTTCTATGCAGATTACCTACCGGCTCTTGTCAACATAGCAAAACAATTTGTGACAGCCCGCGCTCTACTTGACCGCTATGTGGGTGAATTATGAGAAAACACAATTTCAGTCAAGTTGATATAGTATTCCGGCGATGGACATAAATACAGCCCCATCGATGGATGCTCTGAGCCTACATGGCCTTGGACATTAAGCAAAGATCCATTTTGGAGCGATTTTTACGCGAAGCTGATAGTCTTTCACCAACATGGAAGTCGGCATAGCTTCAAATGTTAAAAAATTACGATAAAAGAATGGGAGTGAAAACCAAAACACACGTTCATGTGTGGTCCAGAATCTCCACATGGATTTTCAGCTCACCCCCACAAGCCTATTTGGACACACTGCGAGGCCGAATTACGTCACTTTGTCGATGGCTCGGCCAGCCATGAGCTGATGTTGATTCACTTTGTCTACTTAGTGACACCGGTGCGCTAATCGATCGGGTATTGTAATTCAGCCGTCCTTGGCGTGCATGCGCTACGGACACAGCTCGGCTAAGATGGCGCTCCTGTTCCCAAGATACCGCTTCGAGGTTCTGTGACTGCTCGATTGGCCGCCCAAATTAGCAAACTCAGTAAAGCCGTCAAAGTGTGAAACAGAATAATAGAGGCCTAACTCACGCCACACGGACGCAAACAATAGCCCAAATAGGCATTCCCCTAAATACGCAGGATCCGGAAAGGACGGGGAATAAGGTGGAATCAGGCTTCAGCTCTACATCCCGAGGTTAGGGCCCCAGTGCAAGCCACCTCTCCAAATCGGTAGATTTCAGATGTACCCGTGGGCCTTTGCAATTTTTACCGAGCGGTGAGTTGTTCTTGGTTAAGCCAATATACAGCCTAGCCTTTATGGCTATTGTTTGTTGCCTAGAAACGATCCAGTAATCCCGCAAGGGTACTGTACCAAGATTCCTCCGGCGGGTTCCGAGTAAATGCGCCGTATGCAGCCAAGCCCTCCAGCCCCTTCGGGGTGGTATTCAATTGTAAGCACGAATCAACGCTAAAAAAAAAAAAATTCGACCAAATGATAAGTATGTGCAGTTGGTCGGGTCAAGAAGCAAGATATCATCGCTGCTTGTAGTCAATGGTTATTCAGTCCTTAATCATCGTTTTCGTAGTTTGGTCTCGTTTCACAAGGCAAGCGTATATCCAAACTTCGGTAGACTTGCCGAATGCCCTAAGGTTAATTGTAAGACCCAATCGGATGTGTGGACGGGCAAGGCCCGATCGGATCGGACCGTCGCTCAGCCCTCAAGGCAGCTTTGCTTCTACCCACGAGGTCATTGCCAGGGTCCCGCAGTTATGGATCAACGTTGCAAGAATGGATGCGCCCAGCAGGAACGGGCCACATTGTTCTAGCCTAATTGGCTGTCCAGGCTTCCCCACTCCTGGCCTCAATAGGTAGCTTAGCCCCGTTCGGGGGTTTCCAAGAACAGCTAACTCTTTCAGCTGCGCATTACTCTACAAAGTATTTAGTGCGCAGGCCAAAGACTTGTCTTAGTGTGGGATTCACACAGGCCCATCTTCGGTCAGTTATGTAGTATGGTCATCTCGTATTCGAGCGGGTGAGAATTCTTCCCTTTACATTGCATTCGTCCAATGCAACATCAGTAAGGTGGTAGGAATAACTTGATGAGCTAAATCTTCAATACTGCACGGAGCAGCCAGCATATTACATGGATGGTTTTACCATAACCAGAGCCATCCGAAAAGAGTTGCTGCAACGTGCCTTCGCCACTGTCAGCAATTTTATGGGGCCCTAAATGCTTGGCTGTATCCAGAAACCCTAGATGCAGTTCGACTCTTCTTACGTTTTTTTAGGGGCTAATATTTTAGTTTTCTGGTGCTTTTATCATTATCTGAATGCCAATAGATAAGTTTGTAGATTGGCATCTAGGCATACTATTAAGAGGCAATGAGCTGGCCACAGTGATTGACCGTGTCACCCTTTGGCAGAGCACAGTATGATGTCTAAAAAAAGAATTCAGAAAATATCCCTACTCCTCACTAGATCACCACCCATCCTTTTCAGTCTTATAGATAAACCTGGCCATTAATTGACTATTAGGCAGAAATGAGGTCTTGTGCACAACGGTTGCAAGCATCCCGCTGCCCCAGATTGCCAAGAATGGAGCCTGTCTGAATCGGACCACCCTTGCGAAAGCCGAAAAAGAGCAAACAGTGGCATACTGCAAGGCGATTCTCAAAATATTTCCGGGTCTTGCTGTAAGAGGCAGGTGCTTTTCTTTTCAACCGAACATTCATCTATAAATTGACCCGCTCTGAATACTCTAGACTGCGCACACAACACACTGCGAATCACAACATTCCAATTGGCCCAATTCAAAACATTCACCATGGGTTTCTCCAAGAAAGCTTCAGCCCTATTGACCAACTTTGTGGCCCTTCTGGCTGTCCAGAACGTGCACGCGATGCCCGCCCCTGCCGATGTCAGCGAGGTCACACCCACTCTTTCTGGTCGTGCCGAAGGCGTCACGACGCCCATCCCCGCCCAGCCCGGCATGGTTGATAACTGTGATAAGTTCTACCTTGTTCAATCGGGCGAGACCTGCGCTACTATTGCCGCAAAGAATGGTATCCACCCCGATAGGCTTCTAGAGTGGAACGATTCCGTAGGAAACTGCTACGGACTGTGGGCAAACTACAACGTCTGCGTCCACACCGTGGGGTACGAGTCGACTACGACGCTTGAATGCTCTAACGATGGTTGGGCATGGGGTGACAACAAGTCTGCCGTCGATGATGCCATCAGAGACTGGTGCGACGGAAAGGATTCGACCGATGGTAGCTACGGCTATGCTAGCAACCAGATCAAAAGTGGCTGCTTTAACACGCCAATCGGAAGCCACACTATCAAGTTCCAGGTCCGTAATTACATCGGTGCCGGTAGTTCTCTAGCCCCTGCTACTTGCGAGAAGATGCTCTTCGACCTGGTCAATGGCTGCCCCCGTGGCGGAAAGGGTCAATACGAGTTCTATCTCCTTGAGTAAGTCACATATGTACCCTGTATTTATACATACTTTAAGCTAATACGTAATCTCTAGGGCCTCTGTTCCTCAAGGCAGATGCTAAGTTTACAGCACAACAAGTACGTCTCGTGCGGCGCTGATCTAAGCTTGGATTTAGACTGTCGGTCGCATTTAGCAGCGCAGATTGAACGGCATGGCTTTGGTTGCACTCATCACCAATGGTTGATAATTAATCTTCTTCTTGTAATTATAATTTTAGATGAGGCAGTTTGATATTTACCCCCTAGATGGACAATACTATCCCTCTACAGATTAACTTTAGCATCGCTCAATAGTTGCGAAACTTTTCGGCGGCCGCGACACTTCCCATCACCTAGATAGGAAGAGTGTCGGCTCCTGTATATGCCAATAATAGCAAGATTTCACAATGCTGACCTTTCCAAAGAATTCGGTGTTGCTCCTCCAAACTGAATACTCTCCACACAGTGGTACGATGCTTACTGTCGCAGCCTTGAGAGCCCACAATTCCGGGCTAGCATTTCAACTAGCGGCTCCAAAAGTTGATGGAGGGGGATGGTGTCGCTTCTCTGTTTCACTCACTAACTTAGGGCTTCACTCCGGCGAACAAGATATTGGAGACGCATGCACTTATTTATCACGTCATCAATTAGTTCAGCTGGTTGAGGATGCAGCGGCGGATATTTTTATCACACCTCGCTAACGCGCCGAGACGACAATTGATTGGTTGGTTCAGCTCTGCCTGACACAAGACATGCTTCAGTGCTGATTTCTCAACCCCACAGTCGCTGCCTGGCATTGGCATTGGCATTTAAGATCACGCGTTTCCCCTCACATCATCCAAGGTTTTCACTACTTCCTGGCAAAACAATACATTTATTCAAAGTGTTCACATCATTTCAGCAATATGGAGTACAATCGCGACGAAGTGAGCGACCCAGGCAACTGGAACCACCCCCCAATCCCCATGGAGACCTCGGGCAAGGCGCCGTGGGACGTGCCTCTGACCGCCGACGACTACAAGAAGCTCCTCAAGGGCTTTAGCCCGATGGATATGGATGACAGGTGGGTGTTTGGCGGCGACATGCCCGATACGCAGGGCAACACCATCATCCATATCTGCAGAAGCTGGACGAGCCACGAAGCAATCAGGCTCGTCATCAAGGCGCACGGCAACGAAGCCAAAATCACAGAGATTACTTGGGATAACCGCCTTAACAGCTTTTTCCCTACAGAGAGGGAGGCTAAGCGCTTTGCAACGATGCTCTGCAGGAGGCTCGCCGAGTGTGAATTGGGCGGAGTTCGAGATGAAGACATAAAAGATGATGCTGAATCAGAAGAGGATTAGGAGTTGGCTACAGGGTTCATATGTCGGTTTTGTCCATTCGAGCGCCTTGAATGCTTTTTGAACAGTGATTATGATAAGGCCGGCAGAAAATAACGAAGCCCGACGAGATCGACACTGGTTTGGTTTGGCATATCAAATGAAGTACAACTTTCAATTTAAGATGAATAATCATTTTCATACCGAACAATTGTGAATAATTTCCACACACATCTAAAGATCTTGGCGAGACAAAATCTGGTTCAAAACCTGCAAAAGCTTCGCTTCGCAATCAGGGACAAATTTCACCGCTCTCCACGCAACAAACCGATCCGGACGCACAAGAACACATCCGTCCTCATTAACCTCACGTCTGCGATACCAGTCCCGGTAGACATCGTGGTAGTCACAGCCAAACCCGATGCTGTAGCCATTGATAGGTATTCCAGTCGCTTCGGATATATTCTTGGCGGCCCGGAGCCAATCGTCTCCGCCACACCCGGTGAGGATGCAAAATGAGCCATGGCCGGCAAGATCATGGGTCGATATTTCCTTTTGACGAGTGGCAATATCCAACCAAGCATGAGGCAGCCGCGTACCCTGGTATGTGCTAATCAAAGGCTTCGTAATGAAGTCGCCATCGGGCTTGGGTCTTTCGCCCGTCTCATCACCCAGATAGATGGCGTCGGAGGTGTACCACTGATTCAAGCCAATTCCGATGCTCTCGCCTACGCGGGCAGACTCTTCGAAGGCTGTGTGAAGCCGCTCTCTCCTTTCCGCACCTGCCGGAGTAGCCTCGTATATCTGATTAAGCTGCTTCACGCCCTCTTCCGGCGTAGGCGCAAACACGCCCAGCTCTCTCCAGATGAAGGAATCTCGATCGCCTTCATTAGCCTTCTTAACGACAAGAGCTCCCACGGGCTGACGCTCAACGCTGTAGGATCTCAGTAGGGCTCTGCCAGCCCAGCCCTTGTGCACGTAGGCTACTTTCCATCCGAGGTTGTAGGCATCCGCTATGCAAGTATTGCTGCCTAGTCCGTATACAGGGGGGTGGCGGTGTGCTGCATCCCCGAGAATGAAGATGTTGTCCTCAACGCTGAACTCTTCAGCGACCGTCTCTCGTATGACCCAGGGGTCCAATCGTAGAACCTTGACGTCGATGCTGTCGTCGCCAAAGACCTCCTTGACATATCCGATGATTTCCGGACTCTCTGGAGTAAAGTCTTGGAAAGGATTAACAGTCGTGTTCGGCGTCACGACTGTCAGCAGCCATTGGTTGTACGGCCTCACCATGCGCAAGCACGATCCTTTTCCCAGCTGCCACTTGCGGCCCGGGTTGGTGATAAAGTGCAGCTCAGCTTCGCGCTCCTTCATGATGTGGTCTGCGTCGGCCTGAATGAGCATGTTGCAGCCCACGCCTCCGGAAGGCTCGCGCAGAAACTTGAACGGGAACGACCGCGCCACTACGCTCCGTCCGCCATCGGCCCCAAACAGCAACTTGGTCTTGATCTGGTAGGTGGAGCCGGAGATGAGGTTTTTCACATCGCAAAGTATGCCCCCTGAGACTTGGCGCGCCTGGGTAAGCTCGTTTTGGAAAAGTATCTCGAAGTTTTGGTGGTTCGCGTATTTGACCAAAATCGGCTCCATGTACGACTGGGGAAGATCAAGGTATCTGCAGGGCGTCGCCGCATCAATGTCAACCTACCATCCTTGGGTTAGTTCAAATGTCAGTTTAGATCAAGTCGAGGTGACGTGCCATGTTACGAGGATTTCCGCCCCATGCCAGAACCTTGCCGTACTCGTCGCCTGCTATGCTCTTGCACCATCGAAAAGACTCGAGGGGTTTCCCGGTGATGCCCAGACGCAGACAATCGTCCTCAATACCCAGGTCACGCATGATCTCTGAAAAGCTGTGAGCGTAAAATCCACAAGGTTGCTGATAAAGGTGTATTCTTACCCATCGCAGATGGGTTTACGGCGTGCGCTCTGGGCGTGTCTGCTGTTCCCTTGGAGTTTGATATCAATATCCCCTTTAATCCTGTGCATGGTTAGTTACAGGCTTGTAGAGATATGAGCCTGAAGCTCTCGTGGCTCACCGTTTTGGCCCAAGCAGCACGCCAAAGTGGCGCCCGCGGGTCCTGCTCCCACAATGAGGAAATCGGTTTCGACGAGAGGAGTAGACATTGTTCTTCAAGTGTAGAAAACGATACACGAGTCTTGAATTCGTATGTAGTGATGGTTTGGCGGCTTGTTTTATTGTGATTGAATCTTGATTCGAGTGTGAGCGAAGATACATTCAGGCGCATTCATCTACTTATACTCCTAGAGAACTGGCTACCTTCGCCCAACATGAATTTTGGCCTGTCTGAGTGTCGAGTTTTCTCGAATCGTATACAAAGAAGATGTGATGTTTTCAAAATCCGAGCAGGACCAATCTACTCCCGTATATCCGATCATCAATGCCAGTGGGGACGAGGCTTGGATAATCCACCTCTTGTGGTGAGGGACAAGAGCCAACTTTCCCAGCAATTATGGGATCAAGTGCATCACAGCCACGTCATTGGTTAAAACAGAGTGTCTGTGCAATCCAAGGTCCAAACTTGAGACCTTAGTCAGCGGAAGAACGACTTTAACCATGCCCCGTTGTGACATGTATCGATATTTAGAGTTTCGGGCAGATGTTTAGCAGGCATGGGTTTGAACCCAGACTTTATACAGACAACGCTGGGTGTATGATTGCATATCCGTCATTTCTTTCCGAAATCGAATATTGCACCGCAAGGTGGTTTTTCATAGTTTTGAAGGTTAAAAACATTGGCGTGGTTGGTTTTGTCAATCTTGTCCACTTGCGCCCTCGTTTACGTTTAGCCGGTCGTGAGCCCCTGAATTTGGGCTTAATGAATGATGCATCCATGGAAATCACTGAGCGAGCAGGCTATTTTGCAGGTTATGCACTATGTACAACAAAGACGAGATAGGGATGATTAACTTTTGAACACGTAAATATAATGATCTTGCTATACCTCTAACAATCACAGCTACCTGGCTTGAACGCAAGCGTAGTCAAGGGAGAAGGCCAACGGGATCCGGGCCCATCATCAACAAAAATATCGTCATTAACTTCGGTGCAGCCTCAATCTAGCTACCACTGCCCTCAACACCAACTGCGGCCGCAGTTGCTGCCGACACCAAACTGGTCGGGGCGCGGGACCAAGGACCAGCCCGATCGTTCTGACCGCCTCGATCGGCCTCCGTGATGCCGGCACGATGACCGGAAGGCAGACATTATAGTTGACGTAATCGTTCTATGACTAAGTCTGCAGCCAGCCTCAAAACACCATGCCAAATAATACATGGTGCTGGGCTATCTGTTGATTACCAGGTCTACTGAGCCCGATCCATTGCATATCCGTACCAAATTGTGCTTGTTAGGCAAGCTGAACCCTATAGCCCGGACGCTGGCGGCGGCCTTCATCAGCCGCCTCGAGCAGCTGGCAGGAATAATAGCCACAAGAGACCCAGATAGACCTTCCTTGAAAAAAGGAAAAAGATCTTTTCTATAAACCTAGAATAATGACCATTTGAGAGGTGCATTTGCTTCTAGTGAATTAAGGGGTAGGCTAAACCGTCTGAGCCGGGAAATGGGAGCAGCGACATGCGAATAACGTGGAATAGGATTGGTTGCGTAAAGGTATTGGCCCGAACCAATGCAAATCAACTTAATCGTCTTGCAATGTGAACTTTCATAATGATGTATCCCTATGTTACATAATTGCGGAAAAAAACAATAAGGCCCAAATAAGATAAATACACGATACAATTATGTCCAAATAGAAGACTATGTACCCCTGGCGGAATGATTTATGGCAGCTCCAGTAGTCTGTGCATTGTCTGCGTGAGCATTCTGTGCAATTTTCAGTGCCGGTCGGGAATTGCTCAGCAATCGTGTTGCCACGGCGTGGACCATGCTGACCGCCATTTGGGTGCTTGCATTGGCATAATGTGCCCTCTGAGGTGACAGCGTATCTGCAGCGCCAGACTGCAAGTACCAGCGCGTGCAGCTGTGTCTGCAACTGTCCGGATTGCCTCGGTCACCGTAGCTGCGTTGCTTGACTTTTCGATGCTGCTACCGCTGTACACATCCAGTTTCCAAAACCTTTTCTCTCGCCATCACGATACATCCTCAAACACCAGCTTGTGATGCTCGGTCAGTCTATCGCAGAGTCGCTCTCTATCCTTCCACTCGCGGATGCTTCCGGCAAGCTCGCACCCTGTCTGAACCAACAAATCCCAGATGGTATCCTCAATGTCGAATCCAAACATGTTCTCTGCCTTGGACTTTGGCCCCAGCAGTCTCAGCCTGGACTGTCCATCTAGCGAGACCAAATCCCCCTCGTCTACCAAGTGACCCGCATTCATCTTTGGTGTATTCGAGTGCAAAAACGCAGGGCGGATCGGTAGTTCAACGCCTCCCTGGACTCTTGCCAGGTCATCCGAGGGCAGATGCTGAACGATGGCTGTTGACTTCTGCTCCTCGCCGTTAAATCTGCCAACGCTCGCGGCATCCGTTTTGATGTTGTAGTAGGGTGTGTTTAACACGACGGCAGCTGCCAGGAAGGTCTCCTTATCACCCTCTCCCAGCGCTCCCTGGCTCAGAAGCGAGTAGTATTGTTTCGGTCCAAAAAGGTTGTAATATGTGGCCAACAATAGGGGAGCCAAATGCGTTTTCTTGTTGATCACCAGCTGTCCAGACTCTCTCGACGTCGCTGGCAAGTTTTCCGGGAAACTCGAAAAACCAGCAATTTCCCAAAACTTGGGCGACTCGGTGGCGCCCCAGTAGTCGGGCCAAGTAATGAGGCCGCTGGAAGCATATGGCTCCGTGTTGAAAATGGTCGTGTTGGGATCAAGCAGCGGAATGCTGTCGCTGTCCAACAGCAGAACCTCAGCAAAAGAGGACATCAGCATTGCAGGAGCCTTGAGCTGATAGTGCAAAATTTCCAAGTCCTTCGGTCCTTGTCGCGTAAATTCGTCCAGCACCACGCATCTTGCGCCGAGTTTAGGCAGATATCTGTCGCATATCTCCGCTTCATACTCGCCCTCGTCAGGCACAAACACCTCGACTGGGAGCGTGCTTCCCGTCCGTCTGAGCATGTGAATTCCAATGATGGCTGGTCCAAAGTACTCCCCTCCACCAACCATTACGACGCCCCGTCCATGAAAGACATCGCTGTCGCCATTGACCTTTAAACCCTCCAGCGCTTTCACAAACGATGCATGCGCCTGGCGCAGACTCTGAATGTCCTCATCCGAATTGCGCACAAGATCACGACTCGGACTGCGCGGTTCATCCGGATGTGATGCCCGGAGCGTGTTCGCTGTGCCGATAAGCCTGATGGGTGCCTTTGTCTTAGGTCGATTGTCACAGATAGCCTGGCCCCATTTCTGCCAGAATTCGCCCAGAGTCTTGGCTGGTGCCGTCGTGTTCAATCCCGGTGCCGGTGAGGTTGGCCAAGGCAGATTGGCCTTGACGATTTCCAAGCTGGAGCCGCCTGATTGGCGCAGATAGAACAGCGTGATCGCGATCAGAAAAATGAAAGCCAGCCATCTCAGAGCCAGCCGCATCGTGGGAGATTAACGCATGCCTCTTCGTCGTTGTCGCATTCCTCACGTCAGAGAAGGACAAGATGCTAAGCAGAAGCCGGTGGAAATTACTAAGATTACTTCGTCCTCAATCCACGCGTCATTTCCCAATCAAGTTAGCCTCAGGAGGACCGTTGCTCCGGTTCTCCACTGTCACCCTGACTTGCTGTGACATGCGACAGCGGGATTGGACCATTCTAGGGTGGTCTAAGCGGCAGGTAGACGCCATGCTGACCGTTGAAGATTGAGAATCGTGGCCATTAGATGAGGTTAGATCCTGTGAATCACCCGCATTGTGTCCAGAGACATTTTTTTTGTGATAATTCTCAAGGAATTGCCGATTGCACTATACGTTGCGACGCTGAGGGATGGTTTTTTATTGATACTTCAGCTTGTTATTTCGGCCTTGAAGCGCTTGGACAGCAGAACGGAAATGAGCGTCTGATGTCAAACTCAACGCAAATTTTCAAGGTCACATATGCGGCAAATCATATCAAATGTAGAAAATTATCAGTTACAGTCTGATCTTTCTTTAGCCAAAGGGGATCTTTTTTTATTTGTTTTTCTCTTGATACAGGCCCAAAGTTGTCTACTATACGACATTATAGATACCCCTATGTTTACCCTATAGTATGCCAGCGAAACCACAAATGAGCATTCGTAAACATTTCCCATGATATTTTAGTAGCCATCTGGATATCACTTTGTTTATCATTCGTAGTATGCCTTTGTTTTATGCTGGGATGCCATGGCCCACTGTTCCAACGCTGCTTCAGCTATTCAGGCGCTCTGCAGCCCCCATTACGCTAATGGCTTATCAAAACTTTGCCAAATATGCGTCAGCTCATCACCGAGAGGTTTTACCGGCCACCCAGTTCGCCTTCTACAATCATCCAAAAGTTCTAAAATGCTAGCACGCTGCGCCGTCTCTTCAACAGACATTCCAGCTGTAGCCAAGAACTAGTTAGGTATGACCTTCAACTGGGACATGGAGTGGCATACCAATAAAGATGCATTGCGACGACATGACGCTGGACGCATAGTCCGTGAGCGTCATTGCTATTCCGCAGACAGATAAAATGCACTGCTTTAGTAATAACTTTTGTTCAAGAAAGCCACCAATGCCCCCAGTCCCAGGGCGATGGAGGTTTATTAGGATCATAGCGCAGTAGTATAGTTGCAATGAAACTCCTGTCTCAGTGTTAGCAACACTGAGAAGAATTTACCTTGGTCAGATCTTACCAAAAACAGGTGGGTTCACCCATATAGGCTTAAACGGCTCTCCCGTGTCAGCGGGAGCGGGAAGAGCCTCAAACTCCACCGTCAGGTAATTTTTCCACTCACTCCACTTCTCCATTAAATGATCGGCTTTGGACTCCCGCGACGTCAGATCGCTCTTGTCCTCTTCCATTTCCTCCTTGGAGCAGAAGCCAACCGCCTGGGCAAACAGATAGACAGATCTGGCAGCCAGCTCCCACGGGTCGAGCACATCGAATGATCGCGTTGGCCTCCAGAATGTCAAGGGTTTGCGCTGCTCCCGGAAAGCGGCCCAGACATCTTGGCATAGCCAGGCCCACCACACGCCCTGCCTTAGGCCCCCGGAATCTCCGTGAATAACCTGTGATCGCTGGATCCAGAAGACTCCTTTGAGGTGTCTTTCCCAGTCGGTACTTGACCCGTCCAGCATTTCGTAAGTCGAAATGATGATGGAGATGGCCAAAAGCTCCAAGCTGACTTTGTAGGTGTCGTACTGCATCGCTTCTTGGCTATAGTGCAGAGTCTTGTAGTAATATCTAATTGCATCGCTCGGGTCGGGACGGTTAAGTCCGAGATAGTGATGTGGCTGACTAGTTTCTAGAGACAGATGTCGCGAAGAAAGAGCCAGAATTGCATTAATTAAACCAAAGCTATGCATCTATCGATGATTAGAAATTGTTTGCCGCTATTGATAATTGGACTTACAGCGAGATGAGGAACGAATGTACCAAACGGTTTCTTTGGCTCAAACAAGTCTATCTATTTTCCAGTTAGTTAACGTTAAATTTGCCTCTTATATATTTGAATGATAATGCTTACCCACTGGCTGATGTGTTTCACAAAGTGCTGGAATATTTTGCACTCCTGCGGCGTGAGCTTGATGGGCTCCTCGGAATGCCAGGCTTGTTTCTCAGAAATCTGGTCTCTTCCTAGCCGCGGTAATCGCTCTTGTAGCGAAGCATTTGATGACCTAGATGTACCGAGCTGCATGTCCGAATGCTTCACGTGGACCGGTGTTGCTGGATTGGACCCAGCTATCGGTAATGAAGTGGGCATTGCCGAATCACCCAGCATCCCAAGCCTGCCATCCATAAAATCCATCTCGGGCAATTCGCCATTGCTGAGAACGGCGTCTCCTATCAAGAGCCCTAGCCATCTCGCACTCGGCGTATCGACCCCATGGCTGGATGAGGAGCCAGAGGCTGCGACAAAGCCTGGTATAGCTCCGTATCTGGTATTCTCCAGTGGTGAGATGCCCTCTAGAGCATTTCCCGCCTGGAGTTGCTCGTGTTCGTCGGGTTCCTGTTCAATCACATTTGGCCTGGCTGTGCTGGCAGGGCTTGAAATGCCGTTGCTGGCCGTGCCCTGGGCTTCGTACACGCACGAGATTTTGCGTTTGGTGCAGCCGCCGCACACGGGTTTAGCCTCATTGCACTTGACATGGCGACGGCGACAAGTCAAACTATGCACTAGTTAACAACGGTACTAAGAAAAAAAAGGTAGCGCAGCAAACTCACCAGCCAGTCTTCTTGCGGAGACCCTTCCCGCGAGACAGGCGATTGCGGGTGAAACGGGGCTCTGGCTGGGGGCTTGTGGGGGCTTCAGGACTGCTGCTCGCCATTGCATCGCTAAGGCGCGCGCAACCGTGAGCCTGGGGCTGCGCTTCTTGGCCGGATGCCGCTGACAAAGACCCAAGCTCGCCGGCTTTACAATGCAGAGAGCGATGGCGGCGTTTGAATCGGTGTCAAATGTCAACGGCAGCTTATGACGCTGAGGTCGACAACGCATTTTCTGCCGATGGCCACGCGCCCCCACAACCCCCTCACTGGGCTAGCGTGAGCCTTCATCTCCATGGGGATCATTCTGGGGAAGCTTGGTTCGTGGCTCAGTGGGATGTGCTTGTGAAGAGAATTGGGGAATTTGACGAACAGATTTGGAAATAAAAATTGGGAATTCATTTTATATACTGCTTTCTTCTTCATATTCTGGCCCAGTTCACTGACATGTGGTGATTTTCAGCCCATCTTTGGTCTCCCCTCAGCACTCAACCCGCATGGTTGGTGTCCGACAAGTATACGCCAACACGCCAGTAACAGCGGTGCGTCGCATCCGCGAATGTTGCATTTGCGCGGTTTCCCATCAACTCGAAACCAATGTAAGTGGCTGCTGATACCACGCAGTTGTACCCAATAACTTGCGACTTGGCTCGGCGCGTGATGCCCTCGTGTCGAGGGAAACGCATCTACCGCGAGTCGGGGGCAAGTGTGGAGCCTTTGCTGCTTAGGCGACTCCACCGATCGCTCATCGCGGGGAACACTGTACCACCGTTGACCCATAGTCCTATCGACGACGACGACTGTTGGTCTCTTTTGATGCTTCTGTCTTGCTCGGTTACATGATTGAATGCGGTTTATCACGCAAATTCGTATGCCTATAAGATGGACTTCGCCCTGAGTTGTCACTTAGGTTTTCTTTCATCTTTCATCACTCCTCAACATCGAGCCATCCATCCTTAGACCTCCTCCCTCCCTTCTCTTCAAATAATCATATCAACATGAGTGCCGCCGAGGGTTCCGCTGCTCCTCTCCAGGTCCAGACTCAGGTCAGCCTGGCTGGAAAGGTCATTGCTGGTGAGCCATGCACATGGTGGTGGTTAATATCAAACATCCATTCTAACCTGTATCTTAGTTACTGGTGCCAATCGAGGAATCGGTCTTGGTGTTGCTCAGTGCTGCCTTGACAATGGTGCCGAGGTCGTCTACTCTATCGATCTGGCCGAGCCTGGCGAGGAGTTCGCTGAGGCCGAGAAGAAGTACCCCGGCAAGCTGAAGGCTATCCAGGCCGACTCTACCAAGGAGGCTAGTATTACCGCTGCCGTTGACAAGATTGTCGAGGAGGCTGGTGCTATTCACGGCATGGTCGTTAACGCTGGTCGTACGAACCACAAGGCTGCCCTGGACTTTACCGAGGAAGAGATCCACCAGCTCTTTGCTATCAACGTAAGTTTGGGTGCGGCTGGGCTATAACAGAGGAAAACTAACGCCGTAGACCAATAGCTGTTTGGTGCCTTTTACTCGGCTCGTGCTGCTGCCCGAGCCTTTATTAAGCTAGGAATCAAGGGTTCCATTGTGTTTACCGCTTCCATGGCCTCATACCGACCCAACAAGGCAAGTAGCCCTGAAATTGAATAAACCGACGGATATGACTTTGCTAACAAGAAGCAGCGTGTGCCATCCGCCCCCTACGGTGCTTCCAAGGCTGGTGTCCGCAACATGACCCACACCCTGGCCATGGAATGGGCGAAGTACGGTATCCGTGTCAACTCAGTATCACCCGGCCTTGTCGAGACCGCCATGACCTACTGGGTGCCCCAGCAGCCTGACTGGGAGCAGCAGCTCAAGTACTATGGAGGCATTCCCCGTCTTGCCAAGGTCCAGGAGCTGGGTGGTGCCTATGTTTACCTCCTGAGCGACGCTGCCAGCTACACGACATCCATTGATATTCCTGTCAACGGTGTGATTGGAAGTGAGTATTTGTCACCGAGTGTTGACTCAAAGCTAACCACGAAACCACAGTCTGCTAAACAAAAAACTTGTACATGTGTAAATTACGAACAAAATTAATAGAATGACGTCATGTTTTCGTTTTCAAAAATTGCCTGATATTTTGTGAAATTTATACGACTTTGGAGATGACTATCCAACTATCCAAAGACTGAGCTGACCCGCAAGCCATCACTGATGCTTCTAGTCTTGTTTATGGCAAAAGGATAAGTTATGATTGCTTTGCAAACGATACAAACCAGGTTTACTTCACCCAGTATTACTGCTTAGTCAATGCGATGATTTTCCAAACGACCTTCAAGGAGTCAGAAACTGGTTACAGTCATGCTCTTTCTTTGCTTCGTTCTCGACGGTGACGCCGAAAACCCCGTTGCAGGAACATGAAGGCCAGAGATCAAAATATTGGCAGCTTGGACATCATGGGTCCACTTTAGCCGATGGGGTTGAATTCATTGGTTCCCTCGTAACGAGGGCACAGACGAAGCGAGACCAAGCGAACGAAATGGACGGCCTCAATACACTCCGGATTACGGCCCCGCACTCTTCCGATGATGGACCACATCACCCCGCACTCGGCTAGGATGCAGTGGCTGCAATGAGCGGGAGGGGAAAGTACTACCAAAGTCGGTGGATGGATGGGGATGGGGGAAAGAAAACAGACGCCGAAAGGAACGACATAATGTTATATCATATGACGAGCAGAGTGCGACGCAATCATTGCATCAGCCACGCGATTCAGCTTTTGGGGACCAATTTGCCGACTCGTGACGATACGATGTGGCTTGGAAGCACTGCTTCACTGCCAAACCGGCATAATGAATACACTTCATTTCCCAGGCCAGGCCGCCTTACAGTGGGTAGCCCCATGCACAGCCACTGCACTGCCGGGAGCATCCATGGCATCCGATTCGGCTCATGACAGCATCGCGTGCTAACCGCATCGGGCCTAAGCCCCTTTCAAATTTTGGTCACGGAAGCAAAACGGGACAAAAGCCACGGGAAGGGTGGCACTCGAAAGTTGAGCCCTTCTGTATCAGACGGCCACTCTCCAGTTTTTTATGACGGCCGTTTTCGCAACCAACGCGGCTAATCGATAATGGGAGGATTCGATGCCTTTAACAAGCTAGCCACTGCTGGTGGGGCTGCGCGTGCATCCATCTCTAAAAAATGGTAGGCGTTTGGAGCCTTTATTTTGTCGCCCGTCGCATCCGGGGAAAACGCTGACCACCTTGCAGGGAGGGCACCGCGCAGAGCTTCAGGGAGCGGCTGGACCCTAAACTGGCCGAGCAGATACGCCAGCGGAACATATTCCTGGGCTTGATCTCGGCCAAGGTCACGGGCGACTCCAGGTCGGAGATGGCGCCGCTGCAGTACCACGCAAAGACGAACCACAAGGCCGTCTTCCTCGTCACCATCCCCATCGCCTTTGGCAAGTTCGAGCTATCGGAGCTGTCCTACTCGCTGCTGGCCAAGCACGTGGGCATGAGCTTGGATAGCGTGAGCCACTGGGCCATCTGCGTCATCAGCCGCGGCTTCGACACGGACTACTGCTACGACCTGATGAGCGACCGAGTAGAGTTTCACGCCCTCGGCAAGAACTATTTCCGCGTGGCGGAGATCACGCCAGAGTTTGTGCAGACGTGGAGTTCGTGCTTCTACATAGGTGAAACGACCAAAACCCACAGCGAGATTCAGCAAGCAGGTGAGTTGGTGTTTTGACATGATGGTCTGCGTTTGTTTTTTTCTAACAGGGAAATGCAGGAATGGAGCACATGAACATGAACCCTAATTACCGTCTTCTCTCAAATAACTGTCAGCATCTAGTCGATAGCTTAGTCAAGGCCCTGTGCGATGGCAAAGTCATCAACCGCGCCAAGCTGGAGGAAGAGCTGTCCCTCATCTCCCCCAAGATTGCCCGAGACTTGATAGTTGCCAGGTGGAAATCTAAGGCGGAACTCAAAGAACAGAAGAAGAGGGAAAAGAAGCAGAAGCGTCTTCTTGAGGCCAATTCCGACGATCACTCTGACGCCGTTTCCCAAACCTCCAGCTACAGGGAAGACAAGGAGGAACTAGAGCAGGCAATCAAGGAGTATGTGGACAACATCAAGAAATTCTGGGGAGACACGAAAAGCGAACACAAGAGGTGAAGTTTGGACGTGTCGCGGTTTTGAGGCGCACTTTTGACCAACTGTGCTCGGTCTCGGTCTCGCATCGGTCTCGTTTTCGCTATCACCATCGGCCTCAGCTTCACAGGCTCTTGATCTTTTACTTTATACCCTGGGTCTCATAAAAGGGCGTTTTTAGACGGAATAGAATGGGAGGAAATAATTGGTTAATTTTCTCATTGTGGATTATTTAGAATCGTGAATTGAATTACACGCTTGCTTTCTATACGCAACATCTTATCTACTCGAAGAGCTGATTGATGGTTGCTTTTAGGTCCCCCTCGATGCTGGTAGCCAGTCCTGCCTCCTCCAACTCAAAAGGTACGGCGACTTCCATTCCAAGCCCTGCCCGTACAAGCTTGACGTTTCCATTTGCCTCCGATACGAGATCCTCGTTTGGCCATCTAAGCACACCTGGGGTGTTCATACCGACGCCGAGCTCCAGAATGACCACCTTCTTCCCCTCTCGAAGCACTCTGTTTTTGAACTCGGCCCATCGCACCTCTCCAGTATGAAATGGTTTAGAGTTGAACCAAGCACCAGCTCTAACGCAAATGGACATTTTGCCACCGCAAAACCGGCATGTTGGAATCTTTTTGGGATCGGTTAGTTTTTGCGTGACGGGATCCAACGATGACTGTGCATCCTCTACCAGTGGCCATGAATCAACAATTGCGTCTGGTCGGCAGTTCTTGAGACATTGCAGGATTCCGTATGATCCCTGGGGAGTAGATATCTGTTCAGCCGGCCAGCCGTTGGCGACAAAGAAGCCGTCGGCGTTGGAGGTTCGAACGTGAGCGTCCGGTCCGAATTTGCTCAAGAATGCCAGGAGTCGCTGGTAAATGGGCGATGCTGGCCATTGCTTGACCATGTTGAGGTGTGTAAAGTAATAACCCCACCGGTCCGCCTCAGATGGCCACCTGGAAAACCCGAAGACGGAATACAGAGTTCTCAGGCCGTATTTCAAAAATCCATGGAAGTGCTTCTTGAAGAGCTCGGTGGAGTTGTAATCCAGCCCTTCAGCAGCGGATAGACCTGCGCCTGCGCTCACGATGACGGCATCAGCTGATTCTAGCCATCTGCGCGCGACTCCAAGCGAGCCGGCTTGGACCAAAGGCGGTAAGGGCTTTTCCGAATATGGCGACCAGCCGTCCGGAAACGAGCTCAGAATATCGCGATAGATTTCGGTGTCTGTTTCTGTAAATGTGTTGAAGATGACGTCGGTGATTGTCGTCGAAGGGTGTTGCTTGAGCCACGCAAACACAGCCTCGGTTGCGATTTCGGCTGCCTGTCGAGCCGGAAAGGCAAACAGTCCTGTCGATATGCAACAGAGCGCGACTGACTTGCGTCCGTTGTCATCCGCGGGTAGCGACTCTAGGATTTCAAGAATGGACTTGTAGCACCGTGCGAGTTGTTCCTTTTGTTCCTCTGTGGGTGCAGCGCCTCTAGATAGCTGCGGACCAACAGTATGAATGACACTTGGAGCTGGGAGGTTGTATCCGCCGGTAGCAAGTGCTTCGCCTGGCATCAAGTCACTGCCACGAGCCTGCATTACCTCAAAGCACTCGGCGCGCAGTCGCGGGCCAGCCCAGCTGTGGATAATGTTGTCGATGCATCGATGAGTCGGCTGAAAACATCCTAGCATCTGCCCATTGGCTGCATTCGTGATGGCAGACACGTCTGCTAGCGCTGTGATATCTCCTTTCCAATGGATGACCCTGACCTCCTGCTCTGATACTGCCAACGGTGTCAAAGATCCGGCCTGAGTCAACATTCGATGAGATCGTTGAATGCCTAAAATGGCGTCAACTTGTTGGAGGATATGATCTGGGAGAGGAGGCTCTGGTGATCGGACACAAAGCAGTTCTTGGATAAGTCCTAGCTTTGCTGATGCCTCTAGGTGATCCAGATGCTCTTCATAGTGCTCGAGCTGATGGCGCCATGAATGGCCACGTCCAGACCGAGCGCTACTGGTTTGTCTGTAGCTGTCTTTGATGAGGTATGTCAAAGTATCGTCCAACATTGTGAAGAAAGAATAAGTTGTGAGGTTGAAAATGCAAAGTGACAAAAAATCTTGAGATGTTGGGTATGTTTTAAACCGACATTGAAGTCTCAGTCAGTTTTTACAAATTGCAATAGGTTGAGAAATTAGTGAACGAAGCCTGTGCTGTAGCGCGTTTAGTGGTCATTTGGTGGTCGGCCATCCCACATGGTTATCCCACTTTTCGCCGATTCATTACAGAGCCGGGCATCCCACTTTGACACTTTGACGATGAACTCGACGCGCCAACTCGGCCGTGGTGGCGAAAGTGGAGATGATGATTAAACAATTGATTAAACTAACATGCATATGGAGCCTCAGATGGCACGATTGAGTTTATTCTCCGACGTTCTGGCACCTCAAAAGCGGGAATGTTTAGAAGCAAACTGATGAACTGGATTTATTAGAAAAGGGTATAGCCTAATTCGGTATTTCTAATTGAGATATAGAGTCCCATTTGTTTTTCTACAATATATATGTCCCAAGCCCAAGCTTGGTTCCGTGGCCGATGCTCAAGACCATTTACATGACCTTGTCCAACCACTTGCGCCAAAGAGGCCAAGCGGCAAGCTGGGCACGGTAGGCGTTGATCTCATCCCAGTCGTGCTCACGGAGACCGGTGTCAAGATCGATCTTGTCAAGAGTGAGCCAGCCATCTCCCTTCCAGAAGTAACCGGCAGCCCAGAAAGCGAGGACGACGGGGATAGCGAGGCACTGCTTGAAGAAGTTCTCGGCGTCACCAACTCCGGACTGGTTGTAGGGAGCAATGGCGACGAAGATCTGAGCGACGAGAATAACGGCGCAGAGGATGAGACCCAGCCAGGAGCCCCAGACACCACCGACAGCTTGGAATGGAATCAGGTCCATAGATCGGCCCTGCTTGTTCCAGGCAGCTCGGAAGCGGATGTGAGACTGTGATAATGGTTAGAAGAAGCTCAATATCAAGTGAGTGAAACAATGGTGCAAGGGACTTACCAAGCAGATGGAGCCCCAGGTGAAGAGAGCAGCCAGACCGGACAAGGCAAGAAGCCAGTCAAAGACGAGACCACCGTTGGAGGCCAGGACGACGTAGGCGAGACCGCCAAAGATGAGCATGAGACCGACGGAGGCGAGGGGACGGCCGGCCTTGTCGACGTAGGTGAAGACCTTGGGAGCGTAACCCTGTTGGGCAAGGGCGGAGAGGGTACGAGAGCCACCGTAGACGGCAGAGACACCGATGGAGACGACGGAGACGCAAATGACAAAGTTCATGAAGTGCTCGTAGCCGTGAAGGCCTGCATCCTTGGCAGCCAAGACGAAAGGAGAGGTACCGTCGGCGTAAGGGTTGTCCGAGTTGAGGAGACGCTCATCGGTGGAGCTGACGAGAAGACCGACAAAGGTGAGACCAAGGACGTAGAAACTATTTTCGGTTAGCGTTTTCTCTTCTTCTCAGCTTCAACGGGACATGGTGTGCCTACAGAGTGATACGCCAGAAGACCTGCTTGATGGCACCGGGAAGAGTCTTGGCGGGGTTGCGGGCTTCAGCGGCGGCAAGACCGACCAGCTCGGTTCCGGAGTAGGAGAAGGCAGCGGTGACGAAGACGGAGCAGAAGCCCTTGAAGCCGTTCTGGAAAGCACCAGGGTCGGACCAGAGGCGGTCACCCCAGAACTCGTCGTACTTGCCTCCAGAGGGACCACCACCGCAGACAAGAACAAGGGCGATGATCATGAAGACGACGATGGCGATGAGCTTGAAGACGGAGCTCCAAAACTCTTCTTCGGCGTAACCGAGCGTACCAAAGATGTTGACGATAATGATGAAGACCCAGAAGACGGTGATCCACACGGCTTCGTTGATGTCTTTATTCCAGAATTGCACAGTGAAAGAACATACAGTCAACTCGAGCGGGAGAACGATAAGCCATTGGAAGACCTGCGACGGGGCGCGTTAGCATGAGACACGTGGGATGCGGCAACAAACTCGATGGTGTGGCAACAACTTACATAGTTCCAACCCATGGCAAAACCCCAGGAAGGATCAACAAAGCGAGCAGAGTAGGTGTAGAAGCCACCAGAGACAGGGTACATGACAGCGAGCTCGCCGAGAGCGTGGCAGACGTTGAAGATCATGACACCGCAAATCAGGAAGCAGAGAAGGACAGAGCCGGGGCCACCCTTGACGAGGGCACTACCCGAACCGACGAAGAAACCAGCACCGATGGAACCACCGATGGCGATCATGTGCAAGTGGCGCTTGGACATGGAGCGGTCCAGCTCGATGTCTCCGGTACCAAAGTCACCTGCATTGGCGGGTTAGTTCCCGCAACCAAGATGGAAAAGAAGAAAAAAAGAGAAGCAAAAACGTACGTCGGGTAAAAGACTTGAGGTTGAGACCGTTACGAGTCATAAAGTCCTTCTCGCGAAAGTCGTCGGGGACGTAGTCGGCGACCTCACCAGCCTTCTCGGCATCGTTGCCATCCGAGGGCGGCGTGGCGGGCACCACGGCCTCGTCGTATTCCTTGGACATGGTTTGGAAGTGAGCCTCAACGGGAGGGCTTGAAGAAGGAAGAATCAGGTCCAATTGGGAGGCGCACAGGTGAATGTGCAAATAAGAATCAAGAATAAATAAATAAAAGTGAGTGGGCGAGAACGCGCTGAGTTGCCTAGACTCACACAGACCTGTCTCGGGAAAAGCAAAGGGAAACCCGGAGACCAAGATGCGGCGGCAGGTAGGCTTTTATTAACAACGGGCTCGAGGGGGACCCTTTGGACGTTGCACCACGGGCCCAGATGCGTGTGCGAAGGCAAAACAGGCAGGAGGCAGATCCAGGACGATCCCTGGGCCAGGCCAGAGGAACGTCTGTTCGCTGATGGCAGCACCACAGCTTTCACGGGTAGGGTAGGGGTGGGAGAGCCATCGGACGAGCACGAGCGGCTCTCCCATTGGAGCCGTCGCAAGAAAGAAGGGCATCCAAGGACGGCTGTTGGTCCATGCCCCGGCCCGCGGTGCAATTATTGCCCATTACGCGTAGTCTAGGGCAGAGAGATAAAGTTGGCACGTACTATAGGTTGTGTTGCGGTTCGCCAAGAGGCTTGTCGGAATCCCCGCACCTTGGCATTCTCCACCAGCACCCACAGAGCAATTGCTGCTTATCTCGGCCGCCGCGTGACCGGTTACACATTAGTCTTTGTGAGAAGAAATGGAGGAGCGGCGCTGCCTGAGAACGGAAGGTGAGCCATCGATCGTTTCTTGGCTCTCCCGCGATGGGAGCGTCGTGTAGTTGAGAGCCCCGGCGCCTTGTGAGCCAATCCCGGCACGACGATTGTGGCAACCTTATTTCCTTATCACTCAGCCCCCGTTTCCCGCTGTGAGCGTGTGTGTGTGTGCGTGTGGTCTCAGCTAGCTCTGCGCTGCACGGAAGCTTCTGTCTGACCACCGCCGAGGCTTCTAGGCCGCTTCCGAGGTGCCGCATGCCCATGGGAATCCCCTCCCCTCCCTTTCCCCCCGGCGACCCGACCCTACCGCAACAGGTCTGGAGCGAGGCGATAACACTTGCGGCTGCAACCACTCCTCTCGGTTCATGCCGGATGCCTGCTGTGAAAAATCTTCTAGAATGCCTAGCCGGGCGTTCTAGAAGATTGTTATCGGCTTTCTGATCGTGCATCGAAACGCCCGACTGACGGGAACGCGATTCACAGCGCTGAAGCGAGCCAACTCTATGTCAACAGCCGGCTGCACCAACGCAAGGGACCGACGGGACCCGGGGTAGCTCGGGAACGGCATCGGCCCACTATGTTGGGAGGAGAGAAGAGGAAAAAAACAAGAGGCACTTTTTACACGGCGCCGAGCTTTCACTAATTGCTGACCTGCCTACTCCAGCACCACCGGAATATCGCTTGAGGTTCTCGTAATAGGTTCCGGTAAGCTGGGCCTCTCGCATTGAAAAAAGTGCTCGCAAGAGAAAAAACAAAAAGGCCAAGATTCCCATCTATCTGCAAGTGCAGCCAGGGTGGAGGCAGCCAGGGGGGGTTGGCAAGCTAGCTAAATGAAGCTTAACTTACCATCCTATCGGTCGTATCGCAGCGCCATGGAGGGGGCACAGACACCCCGGAGGCCCGGAGCGCAGCTCTTGGCAGCTGAACGAGAAAGGAAGGTGATGCAAACACAGCCTATAGCTGCTAGATCATGGGGTAGACGACCTTCTTGGCAGACCCGAGGAGGGTGAGGTGCGTCGTCCAGTCGTCGCGGATTCATTCGAGGACCAGGGATGTTGAGATGCCAATCACATGCGGGAGGTCTTGGGGGGGGCAATTTGAGGGGGGGGCAAATGGGAGGCCTATCCACGAGTGTATCAATAGATGCAATGCACGGTGACAAATTGGATGGAAAATGGCAGCGAGTAATAACATAATCGGCAGAGAGACGCATGCAGGCAGGCGAAAACGATAGCGCACATCCATCTTCAGTGTTTCCTCGACCAGGGCCAATGAGGCCGCCCCCCGACTGAGCCGTTTAAACATTTTAACTTATCCTTAAAGTTAAGATACCGTCTTTTGGGCTGAGCCGTCGCGACAGGGGTGTGAAACCTCGACCAACAAAACGCCCCGTTGGGATCGCCCCTCGATTGTCCAGGAATTGCTGTGCCCCGCCCCAGCAGCAGAGGAGGGATGGGATGGGTAGACTAGACGGAAGCAGTGCGCGGGAGCAAAGGACTCGGAGGACAAGAAGAGAACAGAAGTGAATCAAATGGAAGATTGAGCAAATAAATCATCTTGACCGATGTTAATACAGCGCATGATGGCATTGTTTATTCACCAACTTTAATCCGTGTCATTTATTCGTCTGTTCCCGCCGCATGACAGGGGATGCTCCGATCCCTCTTTTCGCGTGCGCCGCCGCCACGTAGACTATGGCTGATGGCTCGCTCCTCGAGTCATTTCCCGCCGATGCGACGATGGGCTCGCTAAGGCTCCTTTTCCAAAGGAGACTCGGACCGCGCCGCAGTAGGAATCTCCCTCCGACGAATGTGCGCCCACACCGTCTTGTAGACGGGCCGCGAGAAGAGGGCGTCCATGTCCTCGAGCATGACACCTGATCGTACATGTTAATCATTAGGTAACAGAAATGTATGGCAGCCCAAAGGCCAAGATCCGGGGTAGATTTGACGGGATCAGCAAAGCCAAGCCAAGCCCTCGCGTGTCCAAAAAAAAAAAAAAGAAAAAAAAAAGTACTGACCTTTTGTTTCCGGCACAAAAAAGAGGGCCCAGACGCCCATGCACACGAGCACCGTCGCGAAGAAAAAGTAGGCGCCGTACCCTAGATCGGAAATCATGTAGGGCGTGGACCGCGCAATGATGAAGGAGCCCAGCCACGTATCGGCCGTCGTCAGCGCCACGCACAGCATGCGGATGTCGAGCGGGAAGATCTCGGACGCGTACGTCCACGTGATGCCCTGCCAGGTCGCGCAGATGATGACGGCGTTGACGTAGACGCACACGATGGCGAGGTATCCCCAGCCGTCGCGGTTGACCACGCCCGCCGCCGCCGCGCCCGCTGGGTCCGCCTCCATCACGTAGCCTCCAATGTACCACATGGGCACGCAGCCAAGCGCCGCTCCCCAGATGAGCCCCTTGCGCCGCCCGACCTTCTCAACCACCCAGAACGTGAAGAGGAACATGCCAAGCGTCTTGGCGATGCCGTAGAAGCCCGTCGAGAAAAGCTTAAGCGACGTCCCGGGCACTCCAAGGCTCTCGAAGATGCGCGGCGCGTAGTATGTAATAATGTTGACCCCCGTGAAGCTCTGCAGGAACATGAGCGCCATGCCGATGCCCATCCGGTTGCGCACACCCTTCTGGAACAGCTTCTTGAACTGCTCTTTCCACCCCATCCTGTTGGTGCTGCGCTCCTCCACCTGCGCGCGGATCTCGCCCATTTCCCACCGGATGTACTCGTGGCTCGACGGGATGCCGCGGATTTGCGTTAGTACGGCCTCTGCGGCTTCAAAGTTATCGCCGCGGGCCAGCCATCGAGGGGACTCCGGGCACCACATCATGCCGAGGAATAGGCCCAGCCCAGGGAGGAGCTGAAGAGCCAGAGGCACGATCCACTGTGCCTTGTTGTTCACGTTGATGGTGCGGTCAGTGGCATAGTTGATCCAGAATCCCAGCATGCCGCCTCCTTGAGATGCGATTTCGAAAATACCAACCAGCCGGCCACGAATCGAGGGAGGGGCCGTTTCTGCAATGTACACTGGCACCGTCAAGGACGAAGCACCGATACCGAGACCAGCAACAGCTCGACCACCAACAACCATGCTCATGTTACCGTTTGAAGCCGTCATAAGTGTACCACCTAGAAGAAAGATTAAAGCCGCTCCCATGACGGTCTTGCGACGACCCCATCTTTCAGCAATTGGGAATGTAAGAAGAGCACCAAAGAAGCAGCCGGCCTATGAGTTGGCCTGGTTAGTACAGCTAGTTCCCATGACAAGCCAGTATTGCTCACCTGAAATGTAGAAACAATGTTTGCCTGAGTATTATCTCTCGACTTGCTGTTGTTTGCATCCATGTCAAAGTCTCGAATGAAGCTCTTCAAAGCCATCGTCCCGCCAATCACGGCAGTATCATATCCCACTTGGCGTCACGTCAACATCAGGGCACACACACGCAAGAACGCGACAGACTCACTGGCAAGAGCGGACATGCTTGCAACCAGGGCAATCATATGGATACGCCAATTTCTGACCTCGGGGGGATCATTTGTCCCCGACGCGTGAGTACTCCACCCCATATCTTGATCAAAAGTGAATAGTCCTGGCGAATGCCTTTACAAAGCTGTACTAACAGAGGTCTGGTAGTGTCTGAGCGAGCAGCAACAATCGAGACCAGACGTGCCTTTTATGTAGCGAGGCCGTTACGCATGCGAATCCTTTCACGAAAACCCTGTGCGACAACGAGGCAGCGATGACGATCAATGCGACGAAAAAATCCTGCCATGTCACCATCAAGCTACCCCGCAGCAACCCCATGGGGAAGCAGGGTCGGATGCAACATTTCGTTGTGGGACACCGAATATTCGGCAAAATATCGACAGCATCAGCGAACTGCGGGGTTGCCAAGAGTATGACGGGGGAACCCGGGGGGGAAATGACTCGACGGAGGCCAGATTTGAGGCCCATAAGCACCGAGGAAAACTCCGACTACCACGGTAGAAGGTGAGAGAAGGCAGGCAAATTTATGCTGAGTTTTGTCTGTGAGTGGATTGCGAATGGGCGTTGTTGAATTGTCTTTGAACCAGAAGTGGTTGAAAGCCTAAACTTGAGGTACGAGAAACAGCAAAATTGGATGCACGTTTTCGCACGGATAGAATCGGAACTTAGGGTCTTACCCTTCAACTGCCGAGCCACGGAGACCAAAAAAAGAGCCGTGTATTCTCACAGTGAGCAAACGAACGCATCTAGACTCGTCAAGCAAGGGCGGCTTACCCCCTCGCTTACGACACGGACGCAGCGACAACTGTCCGCGTGATCAAAACATGGGTTGAATGTCTGTGCCACGTTTTATTTTTTCATCAGGGATATTGAAAAACAGCCCGGGGCTTCGCAGGGCTTGTTCAAGGATGCCAATCAGATCCGCGGGTGGGATGCGGGTGGCATCACTTGCCAAGAGAGGATATATAGACCCGCAAGTGGAGTTTTGGTGTGTCACGCTCGTCGGTTTTCTTGTGGATCTGGGGTATGGGCACGGTGAAAAGACTGTTTTGACGACACTTGCCAAGAGAATAAAAATAAAGTGCTCATTGTTTTTTTTTTGTCGTGTTTTTTGGGTGCTGGGTGAGATGTGCAAGGGGCGGATAGCAGTGGTTGGTGTTGGTGTGGTGGGAGTTGATATGGGCTTGGAGCACTTCCCCAACTATTTTTGGGGGACAACCACCACGACACTCACGCCAGACACAAACGCCGCCCAGACTAAAGGCTGCGCTTTTCCATCAATCATCGGCTAAGCATTTCTCACACCAACTGGGATGGCGTCTGTTGGATCCTTGGTTTAAGCTTATTCCAGCGCCCAATCTCTAGCCTCGACAAGCGGCTTACACGCCAGGATCTGGTCACCCGTGGCGGATCTAGACGCATCTCGGCCATTGGCCCGCTGCAACGTCGGCCTTCGGTGCGAACTCCCCCGCACTCCTACTATCCGCTCACCTTCTGACGGACTCCAACGCAACAGCATCTCCTCACCAGACAATCATTATCCCGCACGTCATTTTTTTCTCTAATCGCCTCAATTCAATCTCGCACACCCTTTCCGAAATGACCACCCTTCACCTCAACAAGGCCGACAACAAAATCCAGGGCCGCCTCGCCCTAGTCACTGGCGCAAGGTTCCGCTAGCACCCAGTCAGCCCCGTGCCACAACCCCGCTAACTTGGCATTGCAGCGGGGGAATCGGGTCCGCCTGTGCTAGAGCCTTGGCTGCCGAGGGCTGCGATGTCGCGTTGCATTATTCGGCGAGTCAGGTAAGCAAGAATCCGCGAGAGCGAGTGTCTAAAAGTTCTCATTGACGAATGCCCGCTCGGGGACCGATTGTTGCAGGACAAGGCCGAGAAGCTGGCCTCCGAGCTCCGAGCGCAGTACCCGTCGCAGCTCTTTGTCACGGCCGCCGCCGACCTCTCCAATCGCGAGGCCACGAGGGACCTGGTTCCTCAGGTGCTGAGGCACGCCGACGTGGCGCCCAAGCATCAGGCCATTTCGGTGCTTGTGGCGAATGCTGGTCTGGGGAGGCGCATCCGCGATATTCGATACATTGAGGAGGATGACTGGGATGAGATGTTTGAGATTAACGCCCGCAGCCAGTTTGTCGTGACCAAGGCGTGCGTTGAGACTATGCGGGTGCAGGGTTGGGGACGTGTAGTCCTTGTTGGAAGCATTGCCAGCAAGGGAGGCGGTATCAATGGGTGCCATTACGCAGCCACCAAGGGTGCTCTCAGGCAGGTTCCATCAAATATGACATGGTAACAAGTGCTGACTTGATGCAGCTCCATGGGACTCAACCTTTCTACAGTGTTGGCTCCCGAAGGTATCAATGTGAACGTTGTAAGTCTGGCCCCACTGATGTTGCAATAGGTGTCTGTGATCTGGGCTAACCATCTCCAAGGTATTGCCTGCCATGATTGGTTCAACGGGCATGATTCCGGAACCTCGAGAAACGTAATTATACGTCCATCTACGCATCGACACGATGCTAACGCTCTATAGTACTTGGAAGAGCAACACAGATATGGAGGCTCTGAAAGAGTCAGATCCCGGTCTAGCTATTGTTAGTAGCATTCCCTTGCACAGATTGGGCCTCCCCGAGGAGGTAGCCAACACTGTGGTTTTGTAAGTGAATTTCATGTCGAGGGATCTTCTCATCCATAAAACATAGCTGATCTGTGATCAGGATGGCCAAGACAGGCTACATGACTGGACAGGAAGTTGTTCTCGCTGGAGGTTTAAAGTAAGCGGCGGCCAATTAAGGCACTGTACATGATGCCCCACGCATCTCAGATACTTCCAATCAACACAGGAATATTTCTTGAAATATTTCGATATAGTTAATTCTTGAATTTTAATTCTGAGTTCAGGTAATTCCGCAAGGGCTGTCGTAGGGTGCATAGCGAGTGACAAATTCCTTTCCGCCCAAAATGATGCAGCCTTCTCCAATAAGCTTTTACGTATTGTGACTTTTTATGTGATGAGTTTAATGTTAATGCCTGCATCGGTCCTGCTTAAAAACAAGCCCTGGTTTGTTCACTTCAACATGACCCTAGTTAGCGGGACGCGAAGGTGAAGGCGAAGACCTAGTCTAGAAGTTCAGACGTCCCTATCCATTATTATCATAGATATCAATTTTTAATTTCTGAAATTGTACAAAAATTGATTAAACCTCCATGAATACGATTGAACCCGGCTGCTCAGTGGATTGATCGATGCGACCCGAGCCGACGCCAAGTCTAGGGTAGTACACTCTTGCTCGTCATGTTTCATCAACACCTTGGCGCGCATATGCGCTAACCAATGAACAGATTATACTTTATTGAATAGATAGTCGCGAAAACTTTCTTTTTCGGATATGATTAGATTGTGTTTCCATTGCCGCTTTCGCGAACTGTCCCGAAATTGAATAAAGTTGACCAGGATCGATCAAAGTTTTTCAACCCACCTGTGCCAAGATTTAATTTGATGAAACAAAAAGCTAGACACATTCTAATCGTGTGGGTGATTATCTAGATAGCCGTATCTATGTTTACATAATGAGTTGAAAACAACGACTACCGTGATAGTTGGCCTCACAACGGCCATCCGTATTCAAACCCATAGCTTTTAGATAGCGTTGATTAGATTGGCTCGCTATCATGTAATGTCAGCAATTGCAAATTTAAAATGCCTCAGAATTCATTGGCCCGGGCCTGGACGCTCTTCCACGTATTTCGCGACCCGCAGCCCACAATATTAATTGGGCTTCTGGGGCATCGAGCGGGATATTTGTGATTCACCGGAACATTTTACAGTATGGGACCAAATTGATCATAACCTTAATCAACTCGGATCAAAAGTGGGCATTTCAACCTTGAAGCTCAAAAATGGTGAAAATCTCGACCGACGCGAAATCTTGGGAGTTGACGCAACCACCACCGCTCACGCTCACGCAATTTTCCCCTCATCAGGGGTGCACAGTGACGGGCGGGAATTTACCAAACCACACTAACAGTATTACTGCTCAGGCAATAATGCCGAGACAACGCCAAGGCCAATGCCGACGATGATGACGCAGCAATCACTTGTATGCACGCGAATGGAGAGGTTGCAGGCACGAGGCTAAGGATGAAATACGCGCAATGCTTTTACTCAACAACTACCGACTATTGATCAGTGTGGAGCAATATAGATTTAGTATGCTCAGGAATGTCTTGCCGAATCAATCACGGTTTACCAAAATTCGGTTCCTTCTTGCTGTGTCATCTTGATCAGTGGATAACTTTATTCCAATTCGCTCGCTCGTAGTAATGTAGTAATGCGGTGGGTCGGATTTCTGCAGTGCTCAGCATAAAGAGCCCCGCTTCATATGCTGTGACAACCGCAAAGAGCAAGTTTGGTGAGCTTTTGATTGGATTGCGGGGTCGCGATCCCGGGCATGGCGGGCCATTTACGCGTTTCGGACTCGGTGTATCTGATCGTTTTCTCTCAATGCAATTCCGAACGGTTCCCGGTCGGGAAGTGATTGCTTGATATTCTGATCCTTCTCATGAATTGTAATTTGACAGAGATTGAATTTCATAATTTTGGGAATATTCGGTTGGAAGGAGACGGCTTTGGCGATTCGTGCGCCTTGGGTGGTTGGTTCGTCGCGTCTGTCTCGTAATTGGCGCAATCTGATCACCGTTAATCTACTGCAAGCTTACTGCATGTATAATTTTAGGCTTGAAGGATGTGCAGACTCCATGGGCATGAGATGAACACACGCGTGCATGATGGACGATGACTAATGGTGTGATCACGATTGGTGTCTTTCTTTTTCTTCATGTCGTTTTTGATGACACGAGGCGGCTCGTATTGTAGTTGGCATGGGCGCTATCACCGTTTTGCAGGCACTTTTGCCACAGCCTTGCGCCTAGTGGCACCTTGTCGAATACTCGCCGACGGCCTCAACACGCCGATGGCATCACAGTTACCCCGAAGCTGGGGCGGTGCGGGTTTAACGACTACGATGTTAAAAGCGATTCGTTGTGTGGGCCCGGACGTCCCGAGCGCGCTGCCCTGATATAAGGGCGACGGATAACCGGCACCTGGCACAAGTCAAGGTAAGCTGGAGATTCTCCGTAAGGCGCGGGGACCGGCTGATCGGAAGCTAGGCATTCGGCAGTTGAGCCCTCTTGGCGCCCTTGTACCAATCATTTTATGGTTAATCGACCGCTTAGGCCTTTGAGCTGTGGGGAGCACACGTCCTTTTCCGAGGCTTAGCTCTGTGGATCGGGTTCTCGGCCCGCGTGCAGCCATTTGCGGTGCTTGGCACCTTGCTCCAAGGGCGCACGCTCTATGTGTACGACCGCATGTTTGACCAAGAAACCTGGAGAAGGATCAACGCGGGACAAAAGGCCCGATCAAAGTCCGGTGGGCCTTGACAGATGCCGAGCTTTTAGCGACGCCCGCCTTAGCTTTGTCGCGCGGGCTCTAAGGTTCAAAATTCAAGCCTAATTTGTTGTTTATCACTTATGCAAATCAAATCACGAAAAAGATGATGGACAGTTACTATTTTTAGCACCAACCGATCGACAAAGCAAAGCCCAATGACGTAGCGAAGGCCATTCGGAAACCAAATCAACGTCCGCAACGAGCAACTCTTGCGACGCGCATGTTGAGACTCAAGAAGCGTTATGAAAATTCAAATGATGCTCTAGCATGTACTAATCGACTTCCCGAGATTCCAGTCTCACCGAGCCTCGAATTATGACAAGGGGCCCTGATGTCAACCCGCTACCACTGCATTTGGAATATGAGCCAATTACTGACGCGCCGAATTGACTACCTGCATGAGGTCACACCCCGAAGCCGACTTACCCGTGTGAACCACAGAAGCCTCATGCATGAGCAAGGCTACCCTTACCAGGAGCGTAGATCGTGTAGCATTGATGAGTTCAGCGTCAAAGCATACAATGCACATAAGAGAGAAGCATCGCAGTTGTAAGTCCTCGTTCTCCTCATCAATCATTCTTCCTTCATTCACTCAACTGGTACAAGAGTTTTGAACCACAGAGTGCAATAACCAAAATGTCTCTTCGAGCAATTCTTCTCAGCGGCCTGTTCGCTCTGCCTGGTGGTCTCGCCCGCCCTGCACCTCAGTAAGTTGACTTCATCTTCTATTTTTGAGTTTTTCTCAAAGCAAGAATTTAGAGCTAACAAGTTGCAGAATTGGTGACTATGGCGAGAACGATGGCCCTGTTGCCGGTGTTAAGCCACCAACTCCCACCGTGACTTCAACCAGCGGTTCGCTCTACGGTGATTCGAGTCTGCTCGGTGGCAACGCCAAGAGACCAGACCCCGATAACTCCGACTCCGCCATTGTCGACAACCCCAAGTATGTCAATGGCCAGGATGCTGATGCAGATCTTGGACTGTACCTCGACTTTGATGGCGTGGACATTCCTCAGCCCATCCGCGGTGGCTTGGGAGCTACTGATCCGGGCCCACGAACCTACGAATACGAGAAACTGAACCCTGACTTGTACGCCCCTCCTGGTACTGACTCCGGAGATGTGCCAAACGCCATGTGGCCGCTCGGCCTTTCCCACAACCGTCACGGTAGCCAGAAGGGAGCCGGATGGGCTCGTCAGCAGAACCAGGATGTTCTACCCCAAGCCACTGCCATGGCTGGTGTTGACATGCGACTCGCTCCCAATGCTTACCGTGAGTTGCACTGGCACACTGCTGCTGAGTGGGCTCTGGTTACCAAAGGCTGTGTCCGCGTTGCTGCTATCAACGATGAGGGCAAGAACTTCATTGACGATGTCTGCGCCGGTGATGTTTGGTTCTTTCCCGCTGGTATTCCCCACAGCTTGCAGGCTCTGGACAAGGGTGTGGAATTTCTCCTCGTCTTTGACCAAGGTGAATTCTCCGAGGATGAGACATTCCTCGTCTCCGAGCTTTTCCAACGAAACCCCGTCTCTGTTCTTGCTAAGAACTTCCACACCGATGCCAAGGCCTTTGATGATATTCCCTCGGGCGAGCTTTACGTAAGTTATTGGTAATCAACTTTTCATTATCCAGAGAGACTAACCATTAATAGATTTTCAACGGAACCCCTGCTCCCAAGGACATTGAGAAGCAGAACGTGACCTCCCCTGCCGGAGTCCTCTCTGGAAACGACTCATACACCTACCACTGGTCTCAGCAGGTCCCCCACACTGTTCCTGGAGGCTCCGTCAAGATTATTGACCCTACAACCTTCCCCATTGCTAAGGGCTTCTCTGCCGCTCTCGTTGTTGTCCAGCCCGGTGCCCTTCGTGTAAGTTAACATCTTCCACCAACGGTGGCATTTTCTGACCAAGTTTACAGGAGATCCACTGGCACACCACTAGTGACGAGTGGAGCTACTTCCTCCAGGGAAGCGGCCGTGTCACCGTCTTCAAGGCCCCCGGCTCTGCTCGCACTTTCGACTTCACTGCTGGAGGCGTTGGTTACATTCCCGTTGGAAACAGCCACTACGTCGAGAACACTGGTACCGAGGATCTCATCTTCCTCGAGGTCCTTCAGGCTCCCAAGTTCTCTGATGTTTCCGTTGCCCAGTGGTTGGCTCTGACCCCCAAGCAGGTGGTCAAGGATCACCTGAAGCTGTCTGACGCGCTCATCGATTCGCTCCCCAAGGAAAAGGAGTTCATCAAGGTCGGAGACACCAACTTGACTGCCATTGCTGCTGAGTAAGAGGCAAAATAGACGAGGATGTTCTGCCCAACCACTTTCTTTTCGAGGCAGACAGCGAACTGTTAATTTGACTGTTGATAAATTCCAGACTAGAAGTAAATAAGCGTTGAATTAAGTAATCCTGATTTTCAAACACTATGGCACTGGTCCGTATATTTTAGTGATCTCATTTTGAACCATTAGTGTTGGTTGTAAGCTGCCAGGTCCATACTCCGCCAGGTTGAGACTAGCTTGGCATAAGTAACCATGATTCGAGCTGGCCCACCTCTGATCCGAACCAGTTGATAGGTCTCTAGTTAACCTGACAGCAAGTTGGCAAGTTTCAAATCCATCCCTGCAGCGCGACTTTTATAAGAGCTCAATCTTTTCCTGGGGATTGGTCCTGAAAGATCATTCGGGTAGACTGCTCGTTGGACATTTCTTTTCAGCCATCACGGCCGACTAAACGAAAACGTCGACATGGTGGTAATATTCACTGTGTGATGCAAATGTGTGAAACCAAAGAAACCGTCGATTAACTTTTCTGGATGCCTAACATCAATTTAACTGCCGAACCGAACCAAACCAAACCGAACCCTCCAAACAGACCTTTTAACCTTTTCCAGATGAGGGCGACGGAAAGAGGCTAGGCTGGTCTTGGCAGGCATTTTATATTGGTGGTCATATTGAAGGTTTTTTCTAGAAGGTTATCTCCGATGTGTTGTATGAGGCTATTGGAGATACTGTGTGTGAAAAAGGCTATTGGGTATTGCAGCCTAACTGTGTGAACCTTGCTGTGTAAAGCTTCTTGTGTTGACTTGGGCCGTATTGGACCTCAAGGATGATAATGATAATGATGGTAATATTGCTGCCGCCCTCAATCAGCCTCGCGCCCAATTTCACATACAAATATCATTAACTTCGGTATTAGATTGATCCGACCGTCAAAGCCCTCAAAATCGTCTGCAAGGGATGGAATCTGAGGCCCGACGCCGTAGGTGGAGCCGTAAGGGCCTCGTCGTGCCTTGGCGCAATAGCTACCCACAATAGAGGCTTGGCGCCGCAAGCATCATAACAGCGCTAAAGGCAGGATCTATTAGGCCGCAATAGAGCTCATAACATCACAATAAAACAGGGTAGCCGCCGGTGTGTTCAACCTGGCCTCAACAGTGTCGGCGGCAGCAGACCCAGTTCACATCTGCAGGTGGTTGCATCTGCCGGTGATCACATCTGCCGATTGGCTACAACAGCCGGCAGTTAAGAGGACCACGGACGCTGGAGTTGGCCCGCGGCGGTTAGTAGCAACCGCTATAAGAGATCTGGATAGAGCTTCCTTTGAATAAACAAGGGCTTCCCTGTGCACCGTTCGTCGTAGCTGTGACACATTCTCCTACAGTCCTTGATTCTTGGCCATGGTATGACAGAGATCAAAAGAAAAAAATCATGACGATGCTGCTGGAAGTTTCGCGTGGCGGCATAATTATCGATTGCGATGTTTCAGATCGTCTAATGCTTTTACGACACGTTGGGCAAGATGTCGAAAATCTACTGCCTGTTTCTCTTTACAGTGGAGAGGTCTAGCTAGTGTGGAGCATTCAGATCATACGTTGACATCACCATTATGTCATGCCTTTGTGAGACACGGTAGCTTTGTGGGTCACATTCCAATTGATCGTGGCCGTGCCATTTCGTGTTGCATATTGCAAGTGGGAGGGAGGGTAGCGTATAGCCTGTACTGTCCAGTCCTATTCTCTGTTTAGTTGTGTCGTATTTGATACATGCATGAATGCCCATCAGAGCTTGCCTATGACTTGTTGGTTGTCCTATTCCATTAAGGAATTTCTGACGCGAGACATTGATAATCGCTAACATTGCTTAGGTCATGCAGTAGCGCACAGCAAAGGTTCTCAGCAGACGCCTTCCTTTGGGTTTTTATTAGTTCATATGCAACAGGTGATTCATGGCTTTTTGAGTAGTGGAATGGCGATCGAGGGGTCCGTCTGGATCGGCGTAAAGTAGTACATCACAAGTCGCACTAAATATTGAAATTGAGTATAAAAACAGACAATCTGTTCTCTCCAAGTCTATTCTATTTCTTCATCACTCATCCATCAACAAGATCTCACACATCCTATTCCAAGATATCCCTTTACACAACCGCCCTTTTTTCACCATGGCCGAAATCCAAGGAGAGAACAACTGGGTTCGTACTCAATTCTACAACTTTGGTAGAACCCAGGAGCTTTCCATTAAAGAAGCTCAGAATGATAAGTAAGTCAACTTATAAATCTCACATGAGATATCCAGGACATTTTTATTAATTTCAATTCCATAGGGGAAAGTTTTACGACTTCCCCAAAAAGGGAGACGAACTCAAGGATTGGAAAATCAATGATATCAAGGTCCCGCTGAATGAGGCCGGCAATATTGCCGCTTGTGGCAGAGATTCATCCCCTACCGGGACCAATGGTTCCTTTCTCATTTACAGCGGAAATGACAAGGTTTGCCGCATCGAGTGGGCCATTCCTTATTCCGCAGTCTACAATGTCTACTACCGCATCAAGGACAAGCACAGTAAGTGGTTGGTCGAACCCGAGTTCTTCAGAGATGGTTCCATCCCACCTTTGGATGATTTGGCCGCGACTGCTGCGCAAAAGAGGGAGGAAACTGCGGAAGGAGGAGGAGAAATCGAGGGGGGAAGTGACTTTGAAAAGAAGATCGGTGCTGGAGGACCAGGTGCCTATATTGGAAACGTTCGTTTGATCGTCAACCAATTCAGGCCTTAATTGGACCTGTTAGCACCATCCAACCTCGACGAGTAGAGCTTTTGACGCCAGTTTTTACTAAACCCGACGGCTTCAGCACCGCGGTGGTATCTGCAATTGCTCTTCAAATTGATATCATTTATCTATTTCATTTTTGTGCGCTACAAATGGGCTATATTGACAAAGCCCCGACTTTCGTAGTAATCATGGTCGCCAGATGCCGGAAAAGTCATTGACCGGCCCACAATTCATTCTACGGGGCAGCCAGCGTCCTGAAATTTCCATGTGCCTAACTTTTAATATATTTTTGTGGTTGTTTTCTATTCATGGTCATGGATTAGTCGATGCATAGAATCTCGCGAGTAATTATGATGTACAAAAAGGGGAGTGGCAGCCAAAAATCACATTTCCATGCAAGGCAAAGCTGATGTATCATATCAAGAGTGTGCAAATCTGGACAGTACTGAAGAATCGATGTTAACCAGATGATGCCCAGTATCACTTATCTCTAGTAATTCAGGTGTTTTAAATTTGTTGATGTGTGGAATAAGTGAGATATAGAGAACTGCTCTATGCATACTATAGATAAAAATGAGTGATAATGAAGAAGAGAGCTTCTTCGCTAAGGACGTGAGTTTTATTGCGAGGGAAAATATCATCACTTTAGGTACAGTGAATGCAAAATGTAGTCCTAAGTCAAATAGTAATTCTCGTACTCAATGAACAAGAGTTCTTGGACGGAAATCTGAATATATAACTTATGAGGAACCAAGAGGAGATCTTGACCCCGTTCGAAATAGACCACCTTGTCGGTTTTGCTTGTCATTCATCCATTACTTGCTGCAACAGGTATCGCAGGTGGTAAAGGAACCTCAAGCGGTCGTCTGTGCCTTGTCTCTTTCATCTTCTCGATAGCTTCTCGTACCCTAGCCTTGACTTCTGGGTCCTGCAGCTGTTTGAGCACCTTGGATGCCACATCTGTGAACGGCATCCAGTACGCAGGCCTAATCTCGTCGACCAAATAGAAACATTCCGCATAGAAATGTTGTTTGCCGCAGAGGCAGGTCGACCTAGGCGAGCCAGCTGGCTTGATTGGCTTCACTCGTCTTGCTTTTCTGGCTTCTGGAGTCTCGAACAACTCGAGATTATATGATTTGGCTTCGATATCAAACACAGTGTCTATAGGGCCGAGGACCTTTCTCTTGTAGCACCGTTGGAAGATTTCGCTAATTGTGATAGCATCAGGAACCTTCTTTGCATCTTCGGTGTTATTGCTATTTCCTCTCTCCTCAATCTCCATCCACCAGTGCGCCGAGAAAGAAGGATAGATGCTTTGAATTGCCCGGAGGAACCGAGATGTGTTGAAAAACCGGCTTATATCGAGCACCTCGAGACGTTGGCCTTCCGACATGACTTTTCTCCAGCTCTTTATATAGTTTTCTAGTTTGTGCCCCTGTGCCCCTTCACACAAACTGGAATATAGATCGAGGACTTCATTATGGTAGAACAAGTCGGTTTGCCCAGTCCTGTTTGAATGCCTGGTGAGCCTTTCAAGCAACAATGCCTTGCGATGCGTCCGGGGCCCAAGTGTGCCTGACTCATAGCAAACGTATTGCTGTGTTGCGTTTTTGGCTATTTTATGCAACCCCACCCCACCCCATTTGCGTGCAATGGAATTGCTGATTTTGATAGGGCTCGGAATCTCGTTCTGCCAGTCGGGCCTGCCGCTCTGGGCTAGATCCTCTATCTTGAACTCCCAAAGGTCTGCTTGATATGGATTGACGGATGCGACTATTTGCAGGAAGTGACGGGTGGCGCTGAGAGTTTTCGTGAAGGGTAGATCAAGCTCTTGAGCATCGCGATACGCATTCTGCCAGACACAGACCCAGTGATGCGGCTTCAGTTGCCCAAGTCCCTCGAGAGTAACACAATATCGGTGCGTGACAATTTCTCTTTCTTCTTCGGCAGTAGGTTCTACACTGTCGCGAAGGATGGACAATTGCTTGGCAATATCATGCTCGCGGGCAATCAAGTAGTGGTGTCTTCCAACGCTGTCGTCGATGCGCGATCGAATCCTGGTCAACTCCTCTTGCTGGCTTTCGTATCTCGAAAGATCGTATTCGTATTTACTCCATAGCTGTTCCAGAAATTCATGGTCTGTTTCTGCCATGGAATCTCCACCAGTTGGTGAACGTTTCGCATCCTCAAATGTTGGCTCGACGGGATGAGAAAGGGGTGCAGGCTTCTGCTCCTTGCTGGGATTCACAAGGTCCCATGTTTTGTCAGGCGTCATGCCACGGATCATCCGGATCCACACGCGCCAGTCGCCTGGACCTTGGAGGATGGTGTCGCAAGACATATTGTAAAATTCTTGTTGGTGCAAGTCGCTTTTGGTGCTGATTGATGAGTTGGCCTGACTCCAATCAGCCTGATGGAGAATACAATGGCCTTGGTGCCGTAGATGAACCAAGTGGAGAGCGGCGTGAGATGACGGTGCAAGAATGACCTATGGCATAGTCCTAGATTTCCCTAAATGTAAAGGCCTCATGCCCTCAACCTTGACACAAAATAAGGTTACCCCTCACTACTCTTAAACCCAAGTCTTGGGTATGCGAACCCAACGAAGCGAGCCGAAACCGGGCATTGCGGGTGTTGGGGCACCCAACTGACGAACACCAGGGGTCTGAACCTAAAAGATCGCCAGTTAGGGGTTGCTTAGTGGTTGCATACGGCACTGGGGCTCTTTTATCCATGAAATATCTATCTGTGTCTGTTACTAGCTAGCCTGCAATAAAGCCGAACATTCTTATCAGACGATTGGCCGTGGCACATCTGTTTCCTATCGCAATTGCCCCGGTATTGACCATCAGAATGAGGCCCTCACAGCCCCACCGGCGGGTCCAGGCCCCAGATTCTTTCCACTAGACGATGCCGAGGGTAATAACGGCCGGATCAACCTAATACCGAAGTTCACGATATTTGGGTGTAAATAGAAGTGCGAAGCAGGCTGGGTTGGCGATTGGAACGCCCTTATTTTCAGGCTGAACGACTGTGGCTATCTGAAATTCTGACACATGCATTTGCTTATGGACGGTCTGGAGAGCGGTAATAGGTACGTCGAGTAAAGTTGGCGATATTTATGCTCGGCAGTGAGAGTGAAGTTGCCACACTCTCATACAGTCACAGCTGCCTAGCTTGAACACAACAGCCGCTCGCCCACGAGGGCCTCATCGGGATCCAACAACATCGGCCGGTTAGGGCCACAGGCAACAGATGTCTGCCGCAGCCGGCATACAACAACGGTAATAGGAAGATGAACCAAGCCGCGGAAGGCCCGAAAGCACCATACAAAACAAGGCAGCAGCCTAGGTGATCAATCTGACCGCAACAGGGTCTGCAGGAACAGACCAAGCCTTCATCTGTTTATCATGACGATCGATGCCGTTCGTGATGATCACAGATGCCGAGGGTTCACATGACCTAGTGAGGAACAGCAGCTATAACACACCTAGATAGACCTTCCTTTGAAGAAACAAGAGCTTCCTTATGCGCCGTTCATAATAGCTTGTGACAGAAGCAGACACGTTTGATCCTCGCAATACCATTGTACTCAAGCTAGGGAGCTTTGACTATCTGCGTGTTGTGAGATCTAAGATTTGGACATCTGCTTGGACCGCTCGGCCGCGGCCATGATTGCACTTGTGAATGCTGATCTAACTCCCCGCCGCTCTAATTCCAGAAGAGCTCGAATGGAACATCCGCCAGGAGAAGCAATTTTTTCTCGTAGCACACTTGGGTGCGCCCCTGCCGGAACTAGTTTCATCATGCCGATGGCACTGTTCACTACCAAGTCCTGCATGTCTGGCCGCTTGACGCCCTCAGCGACAGCTGCATCTAGCAGGCCGTCGATGGCCAAAAGTAGCAACGACCCTGCACATCCAACAAGAACAGCGGAGATGTCAAATGAGCTCTCGGCAACAAGCTTGGTCTCTCCCACCTGGCCAAAGACCCAAGATGCAATATCGAGACTTTCTTTGGAGATTGTGTCCATATTAGCTGTGTAAAGCGTCACAGCCTGGCGGATCTTGGCAGCCATGTTGGGCATCGCTCGAATGGCCTGGAACGGCGCTGAATCCTTGGGTACATCATCGCCTTCATGAGCCAAGCGATGTAGCTCCTTGGTTGTGATTCCAGCCATGATACTGAGCGCCAATTTTCCACGCAGAGCTTCGCGCACTCCTGGAGCCCCAAAGACCTCCTCGCGCTTTACGGGCTTCGTAGCAAAAACCACCACATCTGCTTGTCGAATGGCATCGACATTCTTCTGTTGCAACAACACTTCAAGTCTTGATGATTGCGCAGACAGTGCATTTTCGAGGCGAAGCTTGGAGGATTCGGTGCCAACTGTGGCGATGAGGCGTTTGACGCTGATGTTTTTTTTGTCGATCGCATCGAGGATGCCAGCGGCAATTGCGGTTCCCAAATTACCTGTTGCAAAGTTACAGATCAGTACTTTGTTTTGGATATACTGCGGGTAGACTAACCGGAGCCGATCACGGCGAATGTCAACGGCGCTGTAGTAGTCATTTGAACCTCGGATCAATTACTTCTCAGCAATGATGGCTTATTCCCAATTTCATGTGGGAACCGTGAAATAATAGTGAATAAAGAATAAAAATACAATGGGATGTGCCTTCGACAAAAGCAATCGCACACTTCAACCCTACGTCAACATCGATCCAATGCGGGAAGGGATCCCGATGTTAGACTCGGACCGAAGTGCAGCCTGGCGGCCCGAGAATATCGTTGCCGGTCCTGCACCACGTCTTTGGGCGCGCCCTTTGAGGAGCAAGGATATCAGTCTGACATGGCGGCTTGGTAACATTACGTACACATCGGATTTGAAAGATGAAAATTTACTCAAGACTATCTCCATAGGTTTACAGATTATTGTCCAGTGTGAAGTCATTCCCTATCGCCACGTTTTGGTAAGCCGGTGCAACAAAATTCAAGAACCCATTGAATCAAATCATTATAGCAGCTTTCAAGATTTGATAGAATATCACTTCAAGTAGAAGTTCCATGTTGACATCTTAATTCGCGGACGCTACACACAAGATCCGTACCATCTCCCGTTGACTGTGCCATTATATCCAAGTAGTGAAGGACCGCCTTGTAATTTCTTCAATCATCATCTTTTCATAGAGTTTTACGTTTTTTAAACTCAGAGTAGCAATAAACTCGATCAATTTGAACGTGAAGTTTTATTTTTCATTGCGGCTTTGGTCTGAGACTGACTGTTACACCTATCACTCGGCGATATTGCAAGCACTTAGAGTGCTGCTTCCAGATTCAAATGAATCCTTGACACATCTAATGCTCGAAAACCTGAGGAGCACATTGGCCGAATTAGAGTTATCATTCGTTCCACTACCCCTCGCTCCGCCGAATGGATTGGCACCAATCACTGCTCCTGTGCACTTGTCATTGATCACGAACATTCCAACCGAGTCCCTCAACCTTTCATCCGCAATCTTAATCGCCTCACTATCTTTGGTAAATATGGAGCCTGTAAGACCATACTCGGTGGTGCTATCGATGAGCTCGCAGACATCTTCGAAGCCAACTGGCGAATAATCATCGTATATTTGTACGGCGAATAATGGCCCAAACAACTCTCTCGTCATCAAGTCCGACTGTGCGCTTTTTTGGCTTCGTTAACTTCGAATATGGCAGGCTGGACAAAAAGTCCTTTGCTGCCGTCTCGCTTTCCGCCAAAGTGAAACTTATGGCCGTCCTTTTGGGCTCTCTCCACAAATTGGCCAAACCGTTCGAAAGATGCCTCAGATATGACTGGGCCAAGAGGATTATGAAGCTGCTTGACATCATCTCCATGCGTAATCTTGCCTGCCTCCCTGAACAAGGCTTGCTTCAAGTCGCCCTTTTCCCACATCGATTTTGGGACAAAGAATCGAGATAGGGCACTGCACCTTTGACCCTGAAATTCGTAGGAAGAGCGTACAGCAGCCGAAACCAACCAGTCGACATCTTCAAATGAGCTGTGAACGAGGTGAAAATTCTTGCCGCCACTTTCACCGACCACACTTGGGAAGGTCTTGTAGATATTGGTGTTTATTCCGATCTGAGATGCCAGCTTCCAGAGGACAGCAGATGACCCCTTAAAATGAAGGCCAGAGAAGTGAGGATGAGCAAGGGCGGGTTCGACTAGAACGTTTGGATCTGCAACGGGAAGGAATTGAACCACACCCTTCGGCAATCCAGCCTCCTCCATGATTTGGTACAGGAGGTAGTTGGACAAGAAAGTCATCGGCAAAGGCTTCCACAGCATCACATTGCCGAGGATCGCCGGAGTGAAGGCGATGTGAGCCCCCAATGCTGTGAAGTTGAAGGGCGAGATGGCGAGTAAGAACCCCTCCAAGGGTCGGTAATCAAGGGTGCTGTACGCTGAATCCGTCTGTTTGGGTGGCTGCTGCTGGTAAAGCTGGTGGCAAAGGTAGACATGAAAGTTGAAGGTGTCGATGAGTTCTGCGATGCAGTCTCCTTCGGCCTGGCCGCACGTCTTGCCTTGTCCGATCATGGTGGAAGCCATGAGCTTCCATCTGTACTTTGGAGACTCGACGAGCTTGGCCGCTCGCTTATAAATCGCAGCTCGCTGTTGGAATGGCGTATTCGCCCACTTCTTCCTTGTTGCCACAGCACCAGGTATCGCCCTCTTTTCGATCGTCTCTCGGTCGAGTTCGTAGTATTTGGCCAGCGGGGCCCCGTTTCGGTTCCAAGGATTGACCTGGGCACTCTCGCGGCCACTGTATATGCGCTCGCCATTAATAATGCTAGGTTATTGACATGATAGCATGCACTCGGCCCGGTGTGAGGATTCCGAGATAGATAATTCGCGGCCTTTCCCGGGCCGAGTGAAAATTGGTCTAAGGCTTTTAAGGGTCATTTTAACGCTAATAGAGGGGGAGAGACAGAGAGATGAAGCAGAATCATTTACGTGGGACAATTGGGATTTTGGCGTAAAAAGAATGGAATATTCAGAAATTAATGATTATAATATCTCAATTTTCAAGAAGAAAATGGCAACAGACGTCGTCTAAGCTCGCGACCCAATCTAACCCTCTCGGACTCAGCTCCACCTCTCCCTTCAAGTACAGCCTTGTTCTCAGTCGCACGACGAGCCAGAAACGGCAGGCACTCCTTCAAATCTCCGTAGTTCATGGACTGTAGTAGAAGTGAGATGGATCTTGGTTGTGGTAGAGATGCTAACTTACTTTGACGACAAAGGGGAGCCCGCTTTCGGTTATGATTGATCCAGTAATCCTATTTGTAAGATCGTCCTTCATCCCTGACAACAGGAAAAATTGTATGTCAGCAACATTTCGATTCGTAGCGTTCAACGTCAGTTTGTTACTCACCGTACAACTGAGCGAAGGCGACACTTCCAGCAACCTCGTTGGAAACGAGAAGTTTTCCGTCGCCTTGGCGCTTCGCCAAGCCATGCTCCTCAAGCAATTTAATCCCGAGGTCAATACTGTGAGAGTTATGGGTTGCGAATGCCACTCCAAGATTGGAGTGGCCAGTCTTCCTTACCTGATCGGCGATTGTGCAAAACGTCTTTTCGATGCCATAGTTGAAGCTTGCATCCGTCAGCGCCTTGGTGGACCAAACTGGGCTCTCTCCTTCTCTTCCTTCCTTGCTCCACCTCTCAGCCTCTGTGACGATATAGGCTCCTCTAATTTGCTTGAAGAGCAGTTTATATCCTTTCTTTTCTGCTCGAAGAATTTGCTGATCAAGAAGCTGCGGATACCTTCGCAAGTAGGCCTGGAAAGAAGCGATGCAAGTGGCTGGCCCATCCAATGTGTTGTACTTTTGCATGAGTTCTTCGGTTAAGCTGTCGATGACCGGTTGGTACCATGTCTGTTCCGCATCAATGACAATTCGCACGTTGTTCTCCCTAGCTTTGGCTGCAATTGTTTCCAAAGTGGTCCGCAAAGCTGCCAACTGTTCCCGGTCCGCATCTGTCACCCCCTTTCCGTTCAGTGCAACCTCCCAATCTCCATCATGAGGCAATCCCGGATAGGGAACATCTGTATCCAATCTTCTCTCTTCTTTCGCTTTCAAGATTGCATTTGAAGCGCGGTAGAGAGCGACTGGGTGAGGAAGCAAGCCGGTAGCCTTAATCCTGACCCAGAACCGATTGTCCCCGCTAGTAGCGTTGGTATCAGGAAAATACTCCTTTGCCAGCTTTCCTTGCACTTCAATTGAGGACAGGACCTCCTTTATCTGTGCGAGGATCAATTCCGGATCCTTGCTCGATCCGTCCAATTTGGCCTCGATGCAGTAACCTAGTAGTGTACCAATCTTCTCAGCTCGAAGACTCTCAATATTTGGGATGCACTCTTTGGTTGTTTCGCCTCCCAGGAACTGTGCGAAGAATGTCCGGATGATAAATGCATTCATTACCGAGGAAACCAAGGGTATTCGTGAGACGACATTGTAAAGAGTCTCGCTCATGTCTACCCAAGTGGGCGAGGAGCAAAAGGCAAAAGTACTGTGTGCCCAAAGTTAAAATTTGATGGCTCTTGGCGTTGAATTCAACACTTACATCCAGCCTGAAAGAAGCTTGCCGAAAAGTGCATTTGAGAGAATCTTTGTGTCTCTGGGATCCTCGGGAAAGTCATGGCCACTCTTTCTAGGCCACAGCAGCGCAATGATGGCTATCCAGACACCCCCAGCTGCTGCCGCAACCCTCTTGTCCTTGAACTGCTCCCGGCCTTTCCATATCAGAGACTGCGCTGAGGTTGAAGTCGATCGAGCTGTACGTGGGGAAATGGTCAATAATGAGCTTCGAGTGGACAGACAAGCCCGCTGCCTTGCCGCAAACATTTTGAATGATTGAGAAACAGGTATCTGATCCACGGCGATGACGAGCGCATTGGGTGTTGTTGGCGATAAATGTTGGCAATCTACAATAAAAGCGACGGTGGCGTGCTCCGAGATCCTCGGCCCGATGTTCTCTTACAATGCTTGAAAGGCCAAAGACCAAAACTTCGCACCGTCCTTGGATTGTGCTATTCCAGCATCCTGCATTCTTTCAAAAGCCATTGCATCTCTGAACATCCCGGGCACATCGTAATCGTAACCAACAATCGCGGTCTTCCAAATCCTTTCCCATTGAATGACCTAATCCCATCCCCTACCACAACCACTTCTCCATATCTCTCCCCCAAGTTCCAACTTCCAACAGTGCAGATTACCGGCCCGAGCAAGACCAACCTGTGGTGGGTCGCTTCTCGGAACGAGGAAGTAATGTGGGGTCGATGCCTTCGGTCCGAGTCAGTCGGATGCCTCCATTCATCCCACAATCGTGCTACTAATTACGTCCCGACACGACCTTGCCGACTTTTTGAATGTACTCTTCGCTCCTCCCAGAACATTGAGATCAATTCTTTTAGTGCCTTTGAAGAGGAACAGTTCAACAGGGTGAGCTGTGAACACATAGACTTTTCGGTCCATCGGTGCGATTGCCCTCGCACCAAACTATCAACTAAGAACCTATGCAAAATGAAAACCTTGATAGAAAAAGCATCAAAAAAGATGGCGCTCCTCCCAGAACATAAATGCGAGAAATTGAAGCGTAGGAGCATCTCCATGCTGCTGCGGTAAAATGCCAAAAATGTAGCTGGATGGAAATTGGCCTTGCACAAAAGAAATTCACACAATCCGAGCCTTTCATATTTAGATATAGAATAAGAATCTTGGTGTGATCAGAGCTAGTGGGGACTAAGTGCACCCTAGACGGCTTCGATGTTGGCTGGCAAGGCAAGGACAATTTTAAATATTCTTGTTTCTGGGATGTTGCACTAGTAAAACCGGCCAATTCAGCCCGTGTTCCTCCGAGGGATTTCCCGTATAACCATGGCTGAGCGATTGATAGCTACAGTGTCAGTAACTAGAGATATTATGAGATTTGATGAAATCTTTGATATCTCAAGTTCAATAAGTCTGGACATGTGCCAAAAGAATCCTGTTTTGCACCGTTCGTTCTGGAAGGGTCACCAAGCAGTCTGGAAATGCACGCAATCGCATTTTAGCCCCTATCTTGCTCTAGCGGCTCCGCCCCCGGGATGGTTCCCCAGGCTTTCTCCACAGATATCAAATCATGACTAGAGGACTAAGGCCTTATCGCCAGCAGCCTGACGCGCGCTACTCATCCCGAGTAATCCTCGGCCCGGAGATACAATGTGTGCTGAGTAACCTGTTCAATGAGTTGATTATAAGAAGTTGAAAACTTATGGTCTTCTTTTTTTTTCTACTCAATCAGGGAGGAGCATGGTCGGGGTGCTGTGGAGCGCTACATTGAGTTCCATGAAGTTCAGAGCAAGCGTCGCGAAATCTTTACGCGAGGAAGTCAAGCTAGCAGTTAGTTGCAGCCTCTTATAATAGAGAAGACATTTCACCATTGGACCTTGGTGCCATCAGCAGAACTCGAGATGGCGACAAGTAATATGGAAATTAGACTGACCTGGGTTATGGAGGTATTGGAATGGTACAGCATGAAGGAAAGAAGCAGGTCAGACTGAGACTTCGTTTATGACATTCTTATATCATCGAAAATACACTATATCATCAATGCCCAGGCATATTACCTTCTCATTCGCATTTAGTCGTGCCACCTTTACAGAAACGCAAATGTGTATTGAATAATACATGTGCGCACGCTGCCTTTGATATATATCTACGTCTACAACCCGCGAGATTTTCCCCCGAGAAACCCGCTGGCGACTTTTACTAAATATATTCCTTTTTGATGAGGGGAGATTATCTCCTGGGGAACAGAAGCTTATTTATTGACGCAGAGCTAGATACAATGAGAATTCCTACCTATGCTCAGCCTTCGATCAAGACCAAATTGGACTGCCATTGTAGCTGGATTTGTCACCCATTGCCACGTGAACAATGAAACAGAACCTATCAGAAACCCCTGATGATTTAATAATATCTGAGCCACATATTATGGAATAGCCTGAACCATTTGCAACAAAGCATTTGGCGTCTCCTGAAACAGGGCGGCTACTCTGCCGTCCCGAAGTACCCCTGCAAAGCTGCGCCTCACTAGCGCTGCAAGGATGGGCACCACGAATCTTCTCAACGAATCCTTTCGCGCCGCCCCACGGGCTGAAACAGGGCGCCCCCTCAGTACGCGCCCAGAATTTCCATTCGCAACATACACCAACATCCATTATTCCTCAATAGTCATACCACTTAACGTATCTACTAAGCAAACTCTGAAGCCAAATCAGTATCCTTTACGTTTCAGTTGATATCAGATTAGCTAGGACTATGTTTTCCTCGTACCCAAAATGGTGCGCAATCACAGTAATACTCTACAAAAAAATCAGCACAAAGACTGTCCTCTTTTGATAAGTCATGCCAGGGGGGAGGTTGCTGATTGGGCATGTTCGTACCGCTGAGGCTTGACCTGCGTCCACAGCCTTGGCCGCCATCGCAGCAGCCAGCCTTGGACGATCAAGAACCAACAACCAACAGGGATGCGGAATGCGTGATAAAAGAGCTGGTTGGGTACGTGGTCCTTGTTTCTTTATTCAAAAGTTTACAACAATCAAGTCCTTTTTTTCTTCCTTTTTTCTTTTTCGCGTGTGTATTGAGAAATTCGTTCTAATTTTCTTTTCCTGGTTCTATTCAGCCATCACCCATGTCAAGACACAACACAGCAAAGCAAGAGGGCAACCGCAGTGGAGCATCATGTGCAAAGCTAAACCCCGGTCGCCAAGCTGGGAAGGCGGTTGTGCTTAAAGATAGCATAATCAGCGCATCTTCTACACGGTACTGCTAAATCGATGCGATTAACTTGCGATTTGTAGACTGACAATACCAGTTTCAAGAGCGATTCCGATGTTTGCAGGTCCAGACTGGTCGCCGAATGCATGCAAGTCATCGATGAATACTGTTTTTCAAATGCCTCCGCTGGTCGGGGCACTCCTCACATCACTTTCGAGCTGCACGACGATCGCCTCGTTGTCATGTCTAAACAAAACCCTTTTTCTAATCACAAGGTCCTCACAACCTTCGGTGTAAAGATCGCTGAAACAGCCTTTTTCCGACATCCTAAGACAAGCGATGTCAAATTTCAGGCAGACGCTAATGTTTCCGATCAATTATCTATTCAGTCGGGAGCGTTTTCCTTTACATTTACCCGCCAAGAAGACAAATACCGGCTCAGAGTGACTTCTTCAGTGAATAATGATCCCAAAATTTCTCTTTTAGACACCCACACTCAAATTTCCCTGCTCTTGCGCAAGGGCTCTAATCTAGTCACCTGGAGTTCGAGCATTCGCGAGCAGTTCGAGAGTCTTGGCGAGGGAATATTATTCACCAGAAACCTGAAGCAAGTGGGCTTCAAAATTTACTCTAGCAATGGGGAGCTCTCATCGACCACATGCTATTCCACTCGCTTCGATTCGCAGATGATAACTAAGACGTTAACCCGCGACAAGATGCCCTCAGAGACTCAGTACTTTCATCTTACAAAGCACACAATCTCAAATTCGACTCAAGGCAAATCCAACTCCAAACTTGATTGCCAAGATGAAATTATCTTGGCATTTCCATTGCCACACAGTTCAACGCCGGTTTTCTCGAATCTTTGGGCTTATCCTTTCCAGCCACTTTACCAATCAGGTTTTAATGTAAAATTCCCGTACTCCCACATATGTTCCTATTTCTGACTCGCTAGCACAGTTTATCGTGCGTGCAAACTTCGTCACTACAGACGATGGACAACGCATTGATGCATCGGCGATCCGGAATTTGCGTCTTGCTCAAGGCATAGCAGATGCCTTCATAATTGCCATATTGGATATGTGCAAGCATTCAACTCTGCAATACACGTGGATGAATTACCTGCCATCCCTCCAAGACCCATCTCAGCACAATGGATATTGGAGCAATGTGGTCACTATGATCGCAGATCGACTCCAGATAACTCCAGTTCTTCAGCCCGCCAGCTTTGGCCCTCTGGTGACAATCCGGAGTCTCAAGCGGCACCCTTCAATGGCACTCGATCAAGATGGGCTCCCTCTGTTTGCTGACATTGTTCCCGAACTCTATGTTGCCCCAGGCTATATGGAAGGCGACCTGGACAAATTGGAAGAGCATGGTCTATCATGCCTGAGTATAGATGATATCTTAGCTCGCGTTGAGGCCGATCTCCAATCTCCTCTTTCTCGAATCAAGTCAAAGGCAGTGGACGATGAGTGGCACTCTCGAGTGGCTATTCTCCTCAAACTAGCTTTTGACAGACCTTGGTTCAGAGCGATTGAAAAATTGAGAACCCTTGATCTTATACCACTGAGAGATGGGCGTTGGGTATCAGCAAATTCAGGCCCCGTTTACTATGCCGAAACGAAAGGCTTGGAAATCCCACCTGATGTTGGCATCGATGTTGTAGATTCAACGGCCAGTGAAAACCCCAAGCGAAGGCGCTTGTTCGATATGCTCGGTGTTCAAACAGCACCAGTGGCTCTGATCCGCGAAAAGATCAGAGAGAGATATGCCCCCGCTCCTCCCAAAACCTTGACGCCGGATGTGTCATTGTCCGACTTACAGTTTTTATATGCAACTCATCACCTTGTACCAGGAGGAAAGTTCAAGGATACAAAAGTCTTGGTTCTCACCGACAAAGGAAAGCTCGAGAATCCAAGCATGAAAGAGGTATATATCGCGGGCGATATTCCATTGAACACCCCGACACTTCTTGCGCCCACGCCTCAGGGAGCAGACTGCGATGATGGAGCACCCGGATTCGACACCATCTTCTTGCACAAAGTCTACTTTTCGAACACCCCATCGAAGCCCCAAGGAGCATTGCTGACGTGGGAGAGCTGGCTTTACCAAGTTCGTGGTATCAATCAGCATCTTAGACTGATTAGCTCGAAGAAGAACTCCTTTTCGGGCGCTTGCAAGTATGTGGCCCAGCATCGACCCAGGAAGTTTCTCTCTCTGTTGAATTCAATTTGGGATTCTCAAGGATCCCAGATTACGAAAAGAAGGCGTCTCTATGATGAACTTCGTTCCTGCCGTGTGCTGTGTAAGAATGGTCGTCCGTTCCAGCTGAAGGACACTTATCTACCCACGGCATATTTGAAATCCATCGCGACAAAGTTTTTAGGCGACTCTGATGTGTTTCCATGGCTGGAATTGGAAACACCACTGAGCCATCCATCTCACCCGCCTGAATGGAAGAAAATCACAAGTGACCTAGAGTTCGGGTTTGCGAAAACAGATTTGGACTTTGCATTGTCCATAATGAAGTCGCTCATCATCTTTAACAAGTCTCCAACCGATGAGTCCTTGCAAAAGAGGGTATACGACCTTTATTGTTTTATCGAGGTCAAGATATGTGAATCTGCAAACATTCCAGCAGCAAGACAGATGGTTCGGTAAGTGAAAACAAGCCTGCATGTCTTCTCGGTTCGAATCGGACATCCTTCATATTTCAACGCATGACAAGAACCAAGCTAATTTCTCTAATTTCAGGGATTTTTTCAAATCCGCCAGTTTCATTTTACTCCCACCAACAGAGAAAACAGCAGCTTCTTGGGGCCGTCCCAAAGATTGCATATGGCATCCTCCACCAATCAATTTGTCTACGAAAGTGGCTCTGGAGTCGCAATTCGCCCAGCACTTCGCAAATTTTGAAGAAAACCGAGATCGCATGGCCAGTCTCTTCAAAAATACATTCAATGTTCCATCGCTCACGTGGAATTTTGTGGTCGATGAAATTCGAGCATCGAAAACCAACAGGTGTTTTGACGTGAATCGCATGAAAGCACTCTACGAATGTCTCGACAACATGAACCTAATTGGGTTGGATCTGGATAACTTGAGGTAAGCCAATCACTCTTAGTAACTTAAAAATGAGAACTGTCTTTAATCTATCAACTAGAAACACGTTCAACACCGAAGCTCTTCTCTGCTCTTTTGCTGACACGGATCCATACTGGCACAAGAGTTCAGAGTGCGTGTGGAGAAGCTTTACAAGGACCCATGGCAAGGCCCCTTTGAATAACGAGCAGCATTATGACGGCCTCGAGTATTTCTTCTTGAATAGCCTCTCTATTCTGGAAGCTATTTTCGAAATGACTTACGAGCCTATACAGAGACAAGAATTGGCTTTGTCGAAAAACGACGCCAATCGTGTCCCAATGGAGCTCGACACATTGTATCCTTTCACAGATGCAGACTACAATCCCTGCGCACTATTTGAAAATCAGATCTCCCCGGTAAAATTTGCCGGTGGCAAAGTTCAGCTCCGCGGAGGTGGTAACGGCCTTGACATAATCGGCTGCGAATCTTTGGCCTCGGGATTTGATCGTAACGTCAAATTTCTTGACTTGAAAGCAAAAGAGCTTGCATCAGTTCACCTGTTTCTGAAGTGGGTTGGCCTTGAACACAAGTTACGGTCGCAAGTGGTCCGCAAGACCTTTTCTCCAAACAAATCAGCTTTGCAAATCATCTCGCGACAGAATCATGGTTTGAGACAAAAAGCCCCCGCATTGTCCTGGTATGGCTACGAATACAGCGAGTGGACGAGATGCAATGCCAACTATGTCAATAGCGCCGATGTTAGTCACGGTAGCCCGAGAGCAAAAGCCGGCACACAACAGTCCTACTCTGTCTTGATAACTTCGACGAATTTAGAGGTGGATGAGTTGGCGTCTAAATTGCGTCTCAAACATTACGAAAGGTGTATCACTATTGAGAACACAAAAGCCTTCGGTTGTTACATTTATGAGTCTGAAATCAACCTGGAAATACTGGTGCCGCTTAGAACTCATTAACTCATAAGACTTTATGAGAAACCCATCACTAGATACATGGTACAACTACAACGAACAATACATTGCAATGGCTGAGAATTTGTGCGCACATGGTTACTGATGAATTTACTATCATAATTTATGTTGGTCTATATTTTGCGTGTGCTATGGTTTCGCTGGCTTTTGCAGAAATGAGAAAAACACATACTCCTAGTTATGCAAATAAAAAGCAAGTAAATATTTTTCAACAGCTAGTTTACAAAATAGAGAAATGAATGATCCTAGTTTTCCAGGCAGACCTTCCTCATCATCAAAGTCTCAGCAAAAAAGGCAACGGCGCTTGAACATGCGAGTTAGGTGCTAACCACTTTTCGAAATGGCCTGCTAGATCCGCCTAGGGCTATGCGGGATGGTTGGTGTCGCTTAGTAAACGGGGACCTTGAAGGCGGAGAATTCATAGGTCCAGCTCTCGATGGACTCTTCGTGGTAGACGCAGTCAAAGTCGGAGGTGCTGTTGCTGCTCCAGAGAGGGCGGTAGGGCCACTGGCAGAGGAGCTGGGTCTCACCCTCGTAGTCGCCGGAGGAGACGGTGGCGTTGAGGCGGGAAGGCTGGTTGCCGTTCTCGACCCAGTCGATCATGATGTTCATGTTGTTCTCAGGGTAGGGGCCGGGCTGAAGAGAGTTGGTACCGCAGTGGCCGGCGCCGGGGATGAGGTAGAACTGGTACCAGCTCTCCAGCTCCTTCTGGGCCTCCTTGGCGGACAGGCCGGGGTACATGATGGAAGCAACAGACTGCCAGTAGTGAACGGAGGAACCAGCAGGGATACTGGAGTCGGATTCACCGTGGTAGTGGAGGAGCTTGCCGCCAGACTGCTGGAAGGGGGTGAGGTCGGGGAGGGTCGTCTGGAGAGAGTCAAGGTACTTGATCATACCAGTGTTCATCCACTCAACAAGGGTGTCGTAGGTGACGTTGTTGAGGTCCGAGAGGTTGTCAATGTCCAGGAGCTTGATGTACTTGGCAACGTACATGCCACCGGTGGAGGGGATGTTGAGCTCGTACTCGCCGGTCTCGTTGTTGTAGGTGGGGTCAGCATCACCGAGGTCGGAACCGATCTGCCACGAGAGGTAGGCACGCTCGCCGTCGGAGTTGAAGAGACCATCGTAGATGGCCTGGGCAACGGCAATACCCTCGGCGGAGACGGTGCCGTTCTGCTCGGGGGTGCTGCTGGTGCTGCTGCCCTGGGCCTGGCGCTTGTTCAGACCACGCTTGTTGAAGCCGAAACCGAGAGAAGAGCTGGTGGTGGCGGCGCAGTAGTAGGACTCGCCGATGATGGAGGAGAGGTTGAAGTTAAGCTTGCAAAGGTCGGTTCGGCTGATGACGCCGTCCTCACGTCCGTCGAGGGCGTCGCAGGCCTTGATAGTGGCGTTGACAATCTTGTCAAGCTCGCAAGGGGGAGGGTAGTAACCCTGGGTGTGCTCAACGGCGGCAGGGTAAACGTGGAGAACCTGCTGCTGGGCGAATCGGAAAGCAGGGGCACCGGCAATGACACCGTCGTACTCGTCTCCCCATCGCTGGACCTGGCTCATACCCTCACGGCCACCATCGGAGCATCCCTCGTAGTAGGTGTAGATGGTGCTAGAGTCGTAGAGGCTTTTGGAGATGGACTTGCCGATCTTGGCCATCTCACCAAGGGCCTGGTAGGAGAAGGCGTAGGTCGAGTCCCAGTTGATGGTGCCGTTGCCGTACAGGAACTTCTCGTCATAGCTGTAGTTGAAGGCATCGTATCCACCGTCTGTGGCACCTCCGGAGGCACCGTAGGACAGACCGCCGGTGGCATCGGAGCTCAGGGAGTAACCACCGCCTCCGGCGACGTAGAATCGGTTCTTGTAGTCGGAGGGGGCAGGGAAAGCGTACTTCAGGTTAACGGTGTCACCCTTGCCGGTATGGGTGAAGGCGACGGTGACATTGCAGTAGCTGTAGGTAGCGCTGCTGCTGCTGCTGCTCATGCCGCCACCAGTGGTAGCGTTGTAAACGGGGCTGGCAGTGACGGACGAGGAGATCAGCTGAACGCCCTGAATGGTGTCGTTGGCAGGCAGAGCCGCCTGGACGTTGGAAACGGTGCACAGCTCGGACAGGGATGCAGCGCTAGCGGTGGCCGCCATAGCAGCCACGGCCGCCTTTGAGGATTGGCGCATGTTGAACGAGTGGATCGAAGGAGTAAAGTTTGCAAAGGAATGCTGGATTGTCGTCCAAGATGCTTCTGCTGATCAGGAACTGTAAACGGCACAAGGCCTCTATTATATCCTGATAGCAATGGGGTATTTTGTTGTCGTATGCCTGTCCATCTCATCGTTCAGACCCATCACGGACCGTCGGCGGGCCACATCTCGAGCATACGTAACCTTCCATACCTCCCAAGGTGGCAGAGCAAATGAAGCTCAGCGAGGCAATCGTCGTCACCTTGATCCAAAGCTGAGCAGTGCGTAACGGGGGGCCAAAGGATCAAGTCTCGATGGGGCGGAGCCGCCGAAATGAAGGGACATGGTTGTACGCCTTTGACTGTGACGCCTGGGCACTCTAACCAAAGTTGAGTTGCACCAATCGAGTGCCTGCGGCAAAATCTCGACCCCATAACTTTCGGTACCAGTACCGAATTGTCCGTGTGCCCAGGTCGTTGTGCAAGGGTTTTGGCCTTATTCCCGCCATTGTTCCCGACGGGTAATCCGCCTGGCCCAAACAAGCAAGTTAAGGTGTTTTCTAGACGTCATGATGCTCAAACACCTTACGCGTACGAGCGCTGGAAGGGAGTATGAGATTGAATAGCTATCCTGGAAAGGTCTAGAGCCGAAGCTTGGAATAACGTAAGATGGTTGGGCTCATCTTCCAGACCGACTGATCGACAAAACAGCGCTGGTTCTGGATTTTGCTGAAATTGGCTGTCGCGATTGAGCCGACGCTGGATGGCTCCCAGAATCATCATCAGAAATCAAGAGTTGGGACATGCAAAACACAGTCAGCCAAAGCATCAGATATGCGTAAATTTAAGAATCCCAAATACCGGCAGGACACAATAGGATTGTGGCGCCTGTCAACGATTCCCACTCCCGGCTATCGCTCACTGCCTCAATGGAGAGATCCGTATTATCTCGGTAGTGCCGGCCCGCCAAGGCTCCCCACAGCACCCACATTACGAGCAACCATAATTGCCATCGGCGGGAATAGCGGCCGCCCAGAGTGAGGCACCTTTGATCAGATGTCAGGCTACCGTCCCCACGATGCACGTGTCATTTTATATCGCGCCACAGTTGTGGCCACATTAACTTCAAACACACAGACGCGGCCACGTTTTCGACATGCTCCCTCCACGGATAAGATGCCAATCGCCGCGGAGTTTCTGGCGCCACCCTCTTGGTTGGGAAATTTCCCAGTGTGCCAAGCCAGGGGTAGCTACGAGATTGATTAAGGCGTGCACATGCAAGTCGGAACGCAGAACGGTGATAGGTCGTGTTATTTACGCATGCCAAGTTGAGTTTTCACGTGCTTTGATATCTAATTAATAGCAGGGTTCTTTCGTGTATTACACGGGGCACCCGCGGAAGGGCTCCTCCTTTAGCCGGGCGCTGGGACGTGTTTTTACGACTCGTATGAAAAATTAGCTATAGGGTGGTTGATCGTTGTTACACGCTGTTTGATGCATGAGCCTTCTTGTATATACATTGTAAAATCACAGCAGAGTCGAATCAAAAATGCTCGTCAAAAATAGTGCGCTCAGTTAGGTGGCTGCATGAGCTGTGTAGCTTGCGTCTGCCATTACGCTTGTTAACAGCATGAATTAGGAAGTAAAGAGAGACGAATTTCCATCTCAAAAGTGCAACGTGAAGGTTCTGCAGTAAAATCCCCCTCAGAGAACTCCAGTGATTCGACAGGGTGAAAAGCCATGATCATTTGGAGCCCATAATTTTATCCACCTTAACAAATCCTAAAGTAAGAACAATCTGAGTTTACATGAATTTGATGACAATTTTCGTAAAATTATTTCATCAATACACACAAATTCTGAGAAGTCCCAGTGACTTTTGCTGCTCTGACTCCAGGGGCGACGGATCACTGTGCCGCCTCAATGCAGTCTAGCTTGGCGATGGCTGCTTCTACTATGTATTGCTGTGGGAGCGAGACAGGGGGCTGCGGAATGATCCACCTTTCGAAACAGATGCCCATTGTCTATTTAGGTAATGCGTGTGGATGGGGTACATTTCCCGCCTCCACGATATCCTACGCTGCAATGCCTAAGCCTATCCTAGATCTTGGGCAGTGACGCGTCACCAGGGATCTACACGTTTGCACGGGCATTACTTAGCATCTACTTACTAACCTCATGCTCTGTGTCAGGTGCGTAGGCAAGCTTGGCGGACGTTCTTGATTTGTTCTGCATGAATTAAACCGCTCACGACGCGTTTACTCGGACCTCTACCAACGACCTGTGACCCTCAATCTGTTCCCGTTTAGCCATATTTTGGGAAACCGGAAAGCCTGGATAGATATGAAATGTCTATAACGGATCAATCATCCTCAGAATTTGGGAAGGAGTGCTTTTGTGTAGCTGAGTGAAGTGCGCCGTCAACTCAGTCCGAAAAGATGTCTTTGCGACCGAATAACCCAGCCATCGTGGTATAATTCGACTAGGAGGCCACTAAAAAGACATTATATTGACGACTGTTAATGTTGCATCTGTATGTTGACAAATTAGGGATTGGCCAACGATGTACCACTGCGGACAGGGTAGCTACAAGCGAAGGCAAAATGTCACGCAGTTTCAATTATGGTGTTTAGACTACGCGTCCCGCCTAGCCCCTTTTCCCTTGGCTTATACAGACCGACATCTATCTTCTCAGTGCTAGTAGTCGCCATTCCCCGGCCCATCTTCTTTCTTGCATGTAGGAAATGTGTGTCCAAAACGCCTTTTTCATCCCAATTTCATTCGGCTCAACTATTTTCTAGTGAAAAAAGGGCCAATCTTGGCGTTCTACTTTCAATTTGACCAGTATTAATTTTACTGCTTTTAAATTTTCATTGAAGCCAACCTTGTCGTCGTTAAATAGAGTAGAGTTCTAACTGTACTCATTCTACCAGGTCTGTTTACACATTCTATTTACGACAGTTCAAAAAGTTCGTTCTGAAGGCAGGACTTAAAATACACAGGCGACTATAAGGTAGAAACGATTGATTCAGAGACACACAGGCAATATTGAGGTTTCCGTATCATGTCTCCTTCGGTTTCTTGGGATCACCACGTGCACTTGTCATTCAGGTTTTCAGCGAATGCAACATCCATTTCATCGGCGTCACATTCTTCACCGCAGTGTAGAGTCTCTAGCACCCAGTTAGATGAGATTAGGTAGACAAAAGTATTCGTTCTACAGCGGCATTGTGACATTTCGGTTCAAGGCAGGATATGCTCTCGGAGGTCGTCCATACGACTCATAGCCGTCAGTCAGGAGGCTTTGGTTGAGTTTATCGTAAAGCACTGGAATACAGCCAGTATGTGAATAGATCCACCCTAGAAAGTACCTTGTACATCCCTCGATGGCCGATAACCATCATCCCCTTCCCCTTCTGGGTCGCAATCCTCATCGATAATAACGCACACAAGATAGTGCGAAGATCCTTTACTTCCAGCGTTTATCCAATCTTCATATTGCCGTAGTGTATTCAGGCATTCCTGGTCAACGTATATACAATAGTTGAACCGTGTGAGGCACTCCGCATCAGAGTGGTCTGCACCAGGACCATCTCTTTCAACGCTCCTCTGAGACGCCCAATCTGAAAACCGAGCGCGGACATCAGCCTTAGATGCATTCTCTAGTGCTTCTTTATCCTCTATAATTGTCCACTTGAGATATTGAGGAAGAAGCAGGTCGCGTCCGTCCCGTTCTAGCTTTTTCATGGTTGTCCGCTTCATCTGCTCGATATAGCGTTCCCAGGCAGCATCATCGGAGTATGTGCATCGGTAGATCAGAAATCCCCATATATGAAAACCAGTAGTCTGCATACCTCTTATGATGAGAGGTAGTGTCTCATGACTTGAAGGGTTCAGTGCAATTGGCGGGATGGATTCAAGGGTTGGGGGCCGGTAGACATACTCCCCTTCACCTTGTTGATTAGACATGATGAGTAACGATAGGGGGAATCAACTAGACAGCAAGGGAGTAAAATATGGTGGGACAAGGGAGAGAAAGAGGAGAGAATCTCCAAATTCATAACGGGGGGATGTCCGCCGCCAGTGCTGTTATTGAACCAACAACCCACGGCCTGTCACATGATCCAAGTGAAATTCAGCGTAAGGGGTAAGCTGGCGAGAGTGGAATCGTCCAGGCCATTTCACTGACCACTAGGACCAGCAGATAGTTCGCTCATTTCTCCATGATAAAGTGGGGAGTGAAGAGAAATTTTCCAGCCTCAGTGCTTAATGATATTGTCCAAGGTGATAGCGTACGCGTCAAAGCGCGATGCAAGACTAGATACCGCGTCCCGTCCCGCTATTAGTGGAGCCTTCGAGGCACGGGATGCACAACGTAAATATTATGCAAACTGACTACGATTACACGAAATACTCATTTTGGTATAACCTCACAGCCCTTTTCTGGATCTCTCCCACACGGTCATGACTTTGATAGCCGAGTGTTTCAAATTTCAGAAACCGTTCAGAAATGGATTACAAGAGCCAATAGACCAAGTCCACATCAGCAAACAGAGTAGAGCATTACGGCTAGATAGCGCACTTTCTCCAAGTCCCTACTAAAGAGGAGGATGGGATGCCTCAAAGTCTCTTGGAGGACCCAGGCGGGCCAAGGCCGCTATCTATTGTACCTCGTCATGCCGAGAAGCATTTTCCCCTCGACAGGAATGACCAACCGCCGTTGCTACCAGTTTGTACGCTCCTGGCCGTCAATAAATCCGTCTATTCACTTGATGAGCCGATTCCATTGAGCTGCCTGCCTTGAAGAATGTCCTTATCAAAGCCATACGCGGAATGGGTAGCGATTCCATTGACCGCAATCGTAGCTTCGATCGTAGGGACATCGCAACCAGTCAGGTCGACAATAATGGTCATGTTGCATTCTTCTAGTGGAAAACAGGGGGGCTATCACAGCATATATCTAGCCTAAGCCCTTAGGAACTGCCTGATATACTCACTAGTAGCTATGTTATTTGTGCCCTCAAAACCCACGCTGCGTCCCATACCGCAGGTATCAAGGACCGCCTCAGCTTCGACCATGACGTTTAACCCCTGCCCGAAGCAACCGCTCCACCACAGCTGAATTGCCGCTTTTGTACGCTGCATCGAGTGCTGTCATTCCCTTCCCAAAAGTTCATTTGTAATTGCATTTACATCCACTTCTTCCTGGAGCAGCCGCTCTACAATCTCATCAAGACCACCACTCGCTGCTAATTGGAGGGCTGTTTTTCTTCCCAACAACCTGTCTGTTGGCGTGTTCACCTCCGCTTTTTCTGGAGCAATAGCTCGACAATCTCAAGAGAGCCAGCTTCTGCTGCTCCCTAACGTGCCGTCTTCCATCAGAGCGCGCTGCTGGCGCATTTGCGTCTGCCCCTCTTTGGAGTAGCTGCTCTACAACGGCAAGGTGACCACCTTGCGCTGCTACTTGGAGTGCTGTTCTTCCTCTAGCATCTTCTGCTGGTGCATTTACATTTGCTCCTCTTCGAAGGGGCTGCTTTACAATAGCAAGGCGGATTGGATTTATGTGGCTTTTGACTCCCGACCACTCAAAATCCGAGAGAGGAGCACTTCTTCAATGGCAAATCGGGTCCTTTCTTTCTTTCTTTTTAACAGGAACAATCTGGAATGGCTGGCAGAGACAGCATTGGGGATGAGGGTTAGCAGAGAAGTAGACACCCGAGCAGGTTGCTGTCAGGACCTAGCGAATTGGTACACTTTGAATGAAGCTTTCCCGTCTTAGCAACATAATGTTTTTACGTCGGGAACATAGACAAATATCAAGGGATTTTGCTGTTTTTGCCTGCATTCGTGCGGCGTTTTAGTTCGATGCAAATAATGAGGAACAGGTGATTATCATGCAGCTAGGCCTGAAACAACCTGTGTAGATAAAAATGAATGTGTATTTTCTTTATCTGGCGTAAAGGATCATGCCCTTGAGCTGCTGCCTAAGCTCAGCCTGCGGTGCATGGGTGTCTTGCTCCACGTCGGTGTTACGGGGCTCCCCAAAATTGGACAGATTGGTTACGCAATCAACTGGACGAAAGGCAAGGACATATTATCTCGGTCCGTCGAATGGCAGATTCCCTCCTAGCCTTTCGACTTATCGCGGTCAGAACCCGGAAATAAATCACATCGACGATAACGAATCGCTGACTGGCAGAGTCAACCAAGCCTAGGTGCGGCGCAACAAGAGTTGGCACATGGAGCAATCGCAGTCTGCCTCGGCTGACTTGGCAGATTCGCAAAACGACCAAAATTCATGTGGAATTGTCCACGTACATTTATAAAAAAAAATTCACTTCATTTCCTTCATGCATCAGGCATGAACTGGTCTTAGCCAGCAACTACACCACCCCTACGTTACAAAATACCAGGGCGCTCGACCAGTAAGCCATGTGTATCCCCTTTCGAAAACAAAAAGAAACACAGTTCAACGCTGGTGATTTTCGAACCAATCACACATCTGCCGAAACGTCTAGCTTGAAGCGGCACAGGGCAAAGAAAAGAAAGCAACGTGGGCACCATGGCAAAATAGCGTCGGATGCGGATGCGGCATGCTTTTCTTTTGCCATCTTTAGTGGTGACGGCAGTGGAGACGGGAGCGACGGAGACGGTGGAGGTTGAGGCGGAGAATGAGGCCGTTGTTACTGGGCAGCGAAGAACCCTGGAAGCACATCATTGAAGATCAGTACATCATTCACTCAGACAATAAATTTGCTGCTGGTCTGCTCCGCTGACAGGCTGGGCCGCCAAGTACATCACTCACAACGGCACACATGATGCGCACATATTCGCAAGTCAACTGTTGCACACTGGTCACCAGCGATGCAATATATTTTCCTCGAAGGCTACACTAAGGGGTTTTGATAATAATACAAAAGTACTAAGCTAATAAAAGGTAATAAAAAAAGTGAGCAAAGACCGGATGCATCATGTGGTGATTGCGCTCGTCTTCGTCTGGATATCATGATCAAAAAAGTGACCATCAAGTCAGCTACTCCATTATACATTCAATAAAGATGTTCGAGGTACCCATTTCCCTATGTCGAGTTTCCTCCATCTCGCCGACCCGTCCCGATAAACTCCCAGATAGTAAAAAATGATGATGTTGATGATGATGATGGTAATAAAAATAAATTTGCTTTATGCGGACTAACCTAGACTGTGTCGAGGGGCACATCGGCGTCGACGGATAGCCTTCGGTCCTTGACAAACTTGGGCCAGGTGTTGGTGAGGACGAGGTACTTGATGCTGGCCTCGGAGTCGTCAAAGATGGTCTCGTCGAAGCCGTCGGGGATGTCGCCCCAGTAGAGGGCCTTGTCGCCGATGACCTCCATCTCGGTTCGCTTGTCTGAAACCATGCCCGTTTCGGAGCCGTGCGACGACGCGGCGTCGTGGCGGTCGGGCCCGGCGAAGAGGTCAAAGGGGATGGCAGGGTCGATGTCGATCTTGTCGCCGAACAGGATGCGCGCCGGGTCCTCGAAGACGGACTCGAGCTTCTTGAGGTCCTGCGAGGAGAGGTTGATCTGGAACTCGGCGTCGCGCGCGCTGATGAAGTTGGTGTAGATGCGGAGCGCGCTGTTGAAGCGCTCGCGCACGAACTCCTGGATGTCCGTGTCCTTGGCGCGTTCCGGGTCGCGCACCGAGGGCGGCAGAGACGACTTCCACTCGGCCACGGATCGCAGGAAGGCAATGTTCTCGCCGGAGAAGTCGCGCAGGGCCGAGAACTTCTGCAGAGGCTCCGGGTTGCGCTCGAGCACGTACTCGAGGGCGCCCATGGTCAGGATGCTCTCGCCGGAGCTGTTCTTGGAGTCCTTCGTGAAGGCGGTGAAGGCGGAGCCGGCGACGGTCGTGGATCCGGTGGCGACGGAGCGGGAGCTCCTGCCGATGCCCTTGTTGTTGAGCTCCCACTGCGCGATGGAGTCGAGCGTCTCCTGACGCAGAGTCTGATGCCTCATCACTTCCCAGCACGGAAAGAAGACGGTAAAAATCTCGAGCATCATGATGGAGACGGCGATCCTGGCTTAAGGTCAGCGCGGGGGGTCGCGCGCGCAAGAGGGGGAACGGATGCGGGAACGAGGACTTACCACTGCGGAGGAATCCAGTACTTGTTAACGGATGCCATGCCGGGGACGTACAGGGCAACCAACCACATGGGAGTGGCGTGAAGGCTGTTCGTGGTTCGTTAGCAACCGTACGTTGTCTCAGGTCTAAGATGACCATTTACTCACTTTGCAAGACAGCATGCGATTGTCTGGAATCTCCATCCCTGGGTGTCGTGGATGTTGCGCGACTTCCAGAGGATGACGGGGGCAACGATCCAAGCCCAGAAGAACTGCCAAAACACGGAAGGCCACCTGACGGTAATTGGTTAGTAAGGGTCCTTATGCTCATTTATTTCCGTTGTCTTGGGGAATAGACTCACCACTCCCAACCTCGGCCCTGGTGCGACTTTTGTTGCGACACGCTGCCCGTGACCTCGGTTCCGGGGATGCCAAACGACTTGTGGAATTTACGCGAGACCAGGAACATGAAGATTGTCAGGAAGAACTTGAAACTGCAAGTTAGCACACACACACACACCAAACTTCATGACTTGCTCATGGTCAAACTCATACCTGCACAGCCATGCCGATACCAACCAAGATGAGAATCTTGCGGTTATAATGCTGAGCGCGGAAGCGGCCCAGGAGGGTCGTCGGTTTTGGTTTCCGAACGGGCTTCTCGGGTATTTTCTCCTCGGAGAAGAGTTTTCGCTGCGTCTTTGCGACGTAGAGGAAGCGGCTGTTGGATGCGTGAAACAAGGCTATACCAAACGGCAGCCATATACTCATGATCCAAAACTCGACGACGGCGGGCGCCAGCGGCCCGTAGCAGTAGCCCGTCTGGACGGCACCCCAATATAGGTGAAGAAAGATGATGGCGATGAAGGAGATCGGGAGGGCGCGGATGCGGAGCATGGGCATGTCGCGGCGGCGCCAGAGATAGGTCATACCGATAGCCAGGAGGATAGTCCATGAGAGGGCGAAGACGATCCAGAAGATGCCGAGGCCGTCGAGCTGAGCCTTGGGAGCAGCCATGACGGAACCGGTTGATGCCATGATTGAATAATTTGGTGTTTCTGCTTCTTCTGCTTCTTCTGCTTCTTCTTTCTCTCCTTCTCAACAACACAACACAACACACAACGCACGCACGCACACAGCACGAACACACTCTTACTTCTCTCTCTCTTCGAGACGGGTAGGAGTCAGTGGGTGACAGGATGGGCGAACAGTGGAGAGGCGAAAACGGTAAGGAACGTGGTGTTGAAAGGAATGTGATCAAGACCCGTTGTCATGGTAGGCCGGAGAGGGCCATGAGTTATGTATCACGATGAGATACGAGGGGGCTCAGGCAAGGAAAAGCAAGGAACGACAGGTCGTTGGGAGGGAGGGAAAAAAAAAAAAAAAAAAAAAAAAAAAAAAAAAAAAAAAAAAAAAAAAAAAAAAGAACGTCAAGGCTTGAGAAATGCCGTACGGGGGCCGGATGGTGTGGTGGGAGGGGCGTGGGGAGGGGGAACAAGGGCGAACAGACAGAGCAGAGGGCGTTTAGCAGCCCGCGTGCGCGACCCTTGCGAAAGGGTGTGCGCGCGATACGACAGCATCCCCGATGGCGTCGATCCCATCTCGTTTTGTTGCTAGGGCTGCTTTTTGCTCAGAGGCCCTGCGTCTTTTGACATGTCAACCCACCCAGCTGGATGCTAGCTAACACGCACACACACACACCCCTCCCCTCTCCTCTCTTCGCTACCTCTTCCTGTTCCTTTTCGCGCTCTTCTCGGCATCACGTTCATTGTGCAAATGCAGATCGTCACAACCAAAATGTGGACTCGCCCAATGCCTGGTTCAGGTCCGCAAGGGCAAGCAAAGCTGGCTGTTGCTGGTGGCTGAGACATGGACGCTGGGGGATCGACAAGACACCGGTCGCCTCGTCGCCAGCCAACCAGGGCTCGCGGACGCTCATAGTCACTGGGGGATCGACATGGGCTTTTTTGGGGCCATGAATTGGTGAATCGGCCCTGTTTACGGTTTGGTGAAATGTGCCAAACTCTCAAGCCACCACATGTTTCCCGACCCCAATTGCTGGGGTTTTTCTTTTTTTTTAATGTGACTCTTGGCTGCCCAAGTTATCCACCCTCTGCTCCAATCCTCACTCTTCTCCATCTCCACCTTCTATCCCTCCTTTACGCCTCTCTTTTCTTTTTTTCTTTTTCACCTTGCAAACCTCTTCAGCCCAGAAAAAAAAAAGAAAGTAGAAAAGCACCCTTTCCGCCCTTGCCATATGGCTTTTTCGGACGGTCGGTGGGCCCCCCATCCCCTCCTCTCGCAGAGGCGGCGTTAAGCATGGGATTGGAGATCCGCCGAGACATATCTAGGGCAAAGCCGGTTTTACCTCATCCGCCCATCGTCCCCTGGGACGTCCTAGTCTGGTCGCCTCGACGAACAAGACGGCCAGAGGAATCAGAACTTTGTAGATGCCGTCACAATAGAAACGGGTCGTTCCGCTAGCTTGTCTTCTTTTATTTTCACGCGCAAACGATGGTTTTCGCCCGTAGGGCCCAAGCCGCGCGATACCTATCAGGCCAATCGCGTTGCATCATCACCTGCATAGTGACGCGACAAGTCATCCAAAATGACGACGTTATTCCCAATCACTTGACCAGTTCAAGGATGAGTGTTCATTTTTTTTTTTTTGAGTTCCGTCCGTTGAGGCCCTCCCTCCCTTTCTCTCGCATACGCGCCGTTACCGCCGGCATACAACATCCTCTCATGACTCTCATGACAATGATGACACAAGTTGCAGCACAAGCAATAACCCTCGCAGCGTGTTCGTCACATACTAACACAAACATTGGCACAATGAGACCAGGGATGGGGGGCCCTTTTACGGGAAGTGGACCTCGTGGCTTCCGCTCCCGCGCACCGTTTCCACCGGCATTCCGTCCCGACGCCATGCAATGCATTGTCTGTCATATGTAGGTACGCTCTGTTGTGCATCCCCTCGCATTGACGTTGCATTTCTCAAAAGCGCCCTGAGCGTGCCCCTTCTTCTTCATCCCCTCGCTGTAGTCTTCATCTTCACTTCCCGTATACGAGAAATAAACAGTTTTGACCATTGATTGATGTATAATGTGCACGGTGGGTCTTGGATCGCTTGCCGGCCTGCAACAAGAAGCCACTTTCACATATTTGATTCAGGCCAAGCGCTGGCAGAGGACGATCATTTCCCCAAACACCCGCCACTTGCAACAAATTCGCTTAGCCCTAGCGTCCCCAAGCGTGGCCAGGGGTCAGTAACCCCCCGGCAGCCCCTGGGCCTTGGTTGTTTCTTTTTCTTTCTGGTTGCCTTGCCATGGCCGCCGGCATCTTTCGCCTGCAAGCCCTGTTGATCCCCCTCACCCCAGCGATGGGAAAGCCCACTTGCCCACTAAGCCCATCGCAAAATCAAGATTCGTGCCCCTTGCGAAAACCTTCTCGCGCCCATCGTCGTTACAGTGCCGATCCGCTCCCCAAAAGGTGATCTCAATCTTGCCTGCCAGGCCACTCTGTCAGGGACTCGTAGTGCGCGCCGTCCCTGCGGATGCCTGTCGTTCCGGTGGACTGGCTTCGGATCGGCCGATGGCAAGATTTCCATTCGCGTCCTGCCATCAGAGAGATAGCGTTTCCTGTCAGATCCCGTCACATGTTCTACCACCAACGAACAAACTAACAACGTCGTCATCTTTTAATCGCTGTGCGTGATGAGGGTTCCATCCGCACATGGCCTTGTTACCATTACCACGGGTAGGCCTTAGAAAAGAAAAGAAAGAAAGAAAAAGTCGCTGTTGGTCGCTCGTGCCGGTTCACGGATAACATCATCGTCCACTCAGACACACCGTTCGCACGCGTCCATCGTAGATTTTGCTTTTTTACATGGTTGCACTCGCTTCCAAGCCATGTCCAATTGTCTAGCCAAGCCTCCGCACCACCACACACAAGTGCATGCATATCGAAGTATGTTTGCTCTATGCCTGCCAGCTGAAAAAACAAACCACCCATGACGTCCTGATCTCCAGGCCCCTCTTTCGTCCGGCCTCCCCTGCGGCGCTCATCACAAGGCCCTTTTCTGACCATCAGATCAGGGCCCTGACAGGCGACAGGTCAGTTAGCGGGGAGAACAAGATTGCACGGTGGGCCAGATCGGCAGCGCCCAGGGTGCCCTTTGGGTGCGTCATGCAGCCCAAGAGGCTTTTTGGCATGCCACCATGGCCAAATGTGGACATGACATTTCGCCCACCGCGCTAGACCACCGCAGAAGACGTCCATGGCCAAAAAGTTCGCCTCGATTTCCTTTGGACCGAACAAAATAGAGAAAAATTTAACCATCAATGGTGAGGCTCGATCCCAGCCTTCACCAGCACCACCTGAAAAGTGCCCCGCCATGGCGGCGGACAAGGCCTGCAAGGGTGGCTTCGGCCCGAACGAGGTGACGGCAGCGTAGGGTTGGGCCGTGACAACCGCCGCCCTGTCGGTACGGGTACGGCACCAGTTCAGACAAAGAGACTTGTCTTTTTTTTGTCCGATTTTTCCTATATGTTACAAGGGAAGCGGGAGAGTAAAAAAGGAAAAAAGAAAAAAAGATAGGGTCTCAAACAGGCGACAGTTAACCGTGTCACAGCTCGGAACATACATGGCTGTGCGTGATATGATACATGCAAACTTCCGCCGCCCTCCAATGTGTCATTGTGCTTCTTCCTGTGGCCGCGGCAATTTATTGAAACATGCTAGACAGTTTCTTGTCGGGCCAGGCACGTGCATCTCGAAACTTTTCCACCACGCCCCTCAGCGCTTTACGTTCGTAGTGATCTGTAAAGAAATCTCCGTATAGCTCCATCCCGAAGGCTGCATGGACCAGGGCCGGAGGACATGCCGGGTGACACAAGCTGATGCCACACAGATCGAGAATCATTTGCCGCACCTCGTTCTCAATCTCTCGCCATCGCGCTCGGGTCGTCGATTGCTCCCTTTGCCGGAAGGAAAAATTAAAAAATGTTAGACACGAGATACGAGAGAGAGAGCGCGCGCCCCATCTCGGGCCTATATTGCCAGCGTGACTTACCCTAAGTACGGGTTCTCCGCCATCAACACCATCTTGGCAATGATTGTGAGCTGGATGCTCGTCACCTCGAGCGCAGACGAATACCAGATGGTGGGGAATATTTCCCCGTTGGATCTGTCGGCCTGGCGTCGAAAAAACGGCTGGAATTCGCGGAGTGCCTCCTCCTCGAGCTGTTCACCCTGTTTCTGGAGACGCACTAAAAAACACCGGGGGGCGTTATCCATTAGCAACGCATTCCATGAAAGTTGATGTGTCACTTGTGTCACTTACGCCACTCCCGTTCAGACCCATCCGACCAGCGCCATTTCGCGACTTGTGCTGTGTGCAGGACAATTTGATTAGCCTTAGATGCCCCCAAGCCATATTCGGGCTCGATGACCATCTGGGGCGGGTGTCTCCGCGTAAACGAGTGAAAAATCTCCTGTCGCACCGCCATCCAGTACGCGGCTTGCATCAGTGGTCGACGACTAAACAGCGCCTGCGACGGTGCGCTTCTGAGAACGGCATCAATTACTGCGAGAAAATTAGGCTGTCTTTTGGAGCGCGAGTCGGTAGACCCTTCATCTGTAGCTGTATCTGCATCGTCTGCGTCGTCTTCATCGTCAATCTCTTCGAGCTGTCTCAGAATGACGGCCGTGGCGATGATGCTCTCCAGGCGCTCGTCGTCCTGGATATTGTGAAAGTTCCGCAGCGCCGGTATACACTTTAGAGTGTACTCGACCGCATCGTGCGATGTGAGGTTGGAGAGCAGCTGCCCCTGGTACAATATACCCTGCGGTGTTTTGAACTTTGGCAGCCGGGTGAGGTGGCGGGCTGCAAGCGCGAATATGGCGTTGAGCAACGGCGGGTGGTGTCTCGCCCGGATGGGCACTATCATCTGAAAGTGCCTCTTTTCATCACACAGGTCAAACTGGCAGCCGGGGTCAGCGAGGCTGGATGCAGGGACGCAGCAGATGTCTTACCCAGTGTGAGAGGTCCTCGACAAAGTATCGCAGCAGACAGGCCTCTTGCGGGTCTGTCAGGGGAAAACCCGGCGTGTCTCCGGTGCGGTACAGTGGAACATGGTTGGTTGGGGAAAGGGGAGATTTGTCTGTAGTCTCGTGGGCTCGACCGAATGGCTGGGAGGCCAGGTCTTGGTTGCGACCAGAGAGATCCGAGTGCGTTGTTGAGCCGGGCGAGTCTTCACTGAGCGGCGCTTGCCACTGCTGACTGCGGTAGCCATGTGCGGCTGGGGCTATGTCTTTGCCCCTTGATGGTCTATCATGGGCGCTTCCATCAAATATTGGCGCAGAGTTTAAAGACGAAGTGTCGCTGAAGGCTGCAGCTGCGCCCAGCGCGGGCGGCGCCGACGCGGTGTGGCTATGACCGAGGAGGGCGGTACTGCGCTGGAGGCTCTCGTCGCCAACGCGAGAATCCAGAGAAACTAGATCGAGGCCAGTCAGCTCATACAAGACAAAACGGCTTACGGGATGAGTCGTACATTCCTTGATCCCGCCACTCACCCACCTCTGGTCGTTGTTAAATGGGGCTGTGGAGGCGTTTCTGAATACCGTCTTCTTCGCCGGCCGGGTACATGTCAGGTTCCGGGCCTGGCAGCGGCGGCACTTTGGCCTGGCCTCATCGCCTGAGGGGCAATTGGTTAGCAACGGGATACGACATGATTGTGTATGTCCTCGGCATCCACTGGCGCGCCCCGTGTAGCATCCTTGTCTGCACGGTTGCCAAATCAAGAGTCGGAACTTACATTTAACGTGCTTTTCTGTGGCCCTGGTCAGCCCACATTCGCAGGAGCGGAGTATCGATAGCTACTACACCTTTACACTGGAGACATGGCCTCTTTGCCAGTGGCATTTTGGAGTTGGCCAGGCCTACGAGACAATGTCGTCGATTCTCGCCCCCCAAACCCCGCCATTTCCCCAGAATCTTCACTTTGCTGTTCAATCACGTGACACAAATCTCGCCCTTCTCGCCGATCCCCCGGATTGGAGCTTTGTTACCCTACACTGTGCCGACATCGTGAGTTTTTTGGTGGGTTTGCGTCGCTGGCTGGCATTTCTGCCATTGTGACTTTGTTAAAATGTTCGGTTCAACGGTCAAACTCTAGATGGCACCTTTTAGATGGACTAGATGGATGGTATTTGTGCCATCAGCCACTAAACGCCATCAATTCCTTCGTTCTCATCGAGCGCCGAAGCCTAGCCACATCTTAGTCAGCACCATATTCACGCTGACACTTCTCCTTTATCCAAACCACACATCTACTCTGCAGCGAATCGCGTTCAACATGCCCAGACAGACAAGATCTACATCAAGAAGACCCACTAAGAAGCCTCCAGCGATAGAAAAAGAGACATCCATAGTCCCAAACGACATCGAGAGCCGGGTGTTTAACGATGCAGCTGCCTGGGAATCATGGCTAGAGCATAATCACGGAACAAATACAGGGCTATGGCTCAGATTTGCGAAAAAGAATTCGGGCGTCACGTCCATCACGTACGATGAAGCGCTGGATGGCGCGCTCTGCTATGGATGGATTGACGGCCAGAAAAAGACCTACGACGAGCAGTACTTTATGCAGCGATTCACGCCCCGGCGCAAGGCGAGCATTTGGTCCAAGCGCAATGTCAACAAGGTCGCCGCCCTAGTCGAGGCCGGTCGCATGAAGCCCTCGGGCCAGGCTGAGGTGGACGCGGCCAAGGCAGATGGCAGATGGGAGCGCCCCTACTCGTCCTCGAGCGACGCCGAGGTGCCAGCGGATTTCCAGGCCGCGTTGGACCGCAACAAACCGGCTGGCGAGTTCTTCAAGACCATCAACAGGTCCCAGCGCTATTCTTTTCTGTGGAGGCTTGAGACGGCCAAGCGACCTCATACGCGACAGCGCCGGATTGAGCAGTTTGTAGCGCTTCTTGCCGACGAGAAGTGCCTGTGAGGCTGCCGTGTGCGTGTCCATCACGGTGCCGGGCCAGGTCATCACCAACTGCCAGATGGGTCCGCGGCTGCGCAATGATGGGGCTGCACTGCCATCAATCTTGCCTGACCCTCAGATGCTCCGCGGAAAGTATGTTGATTGCTGCAGGGCATGGAATACGCCAGCGGAAATGTGAGCCATCCGACGCGACTGTGCTTCGGATACAAATTTTGAACAAGCTATCGGGTATTATTAATAATAGATGAGACAGATAAGAACAACTCTAAACGGTTACTTCCAAATTGGCATTCCATCGGCTGTGGTACAGCGAATGCTGATCATTGGCTGTGGTTGGCTCATCCTGGTCCTGGGTGATGTTTTGCGGGCTGTTGACACATACTTTTTTACGTAGCAGACAGGCGCCAAGCCCACCTTCGAAAGCCCATGGAGGAATTTGAACTCTGACCCGCAAGAAACCCGCGGAGTCTATAAAAGGAACCCACGATTCCCATGAAGATCGTTTGAAATTGGCCCTTGCAAGGATGCGTGATGCAGGGAACGTGCGCTGTGATTGGCGCGTCGTGAAACGCGATATGCATCTCGGCACGGGATTAGGCACGCAACGCCGGGGAGAGTTTGACAAGAAAACGCAGGGTCCATCAACTAGAGAGGTTCTGACGTGGTATTGATGGTATGGTGACAAATTGAAATGCGGGGGTGGGAGCACTGCGAGTCGTCAGGTTGTAAGGACAACTACATACGTACTGGGAATCCCGGTTTTTCGCAAAGAACCTTTCATCGTAACATTTTAACGCCCGCTATTGGCCGGAACCATGAAACAAGGAGCCGTCCTGCAGTTCCCCCTCGGGCTTTCGGACTCGTTTAGGTTCCGTTCGTGCGCTTCAAGATGTACAGCAGACCAGGCTGCCTTGCTGACCATTTGTAATAAATGATAGGCCGTCGTCTATATTTTGTCGTTCGCGCCACTGTCCTTCTTTATTCTCTTCTTCATCCAATTTGACGCGCTGAATTCGTCATTATGACGGTCCTCGTTACCCCGCCCGAGAACACTTTGCCAGTTCGCACTGCGCTGATCTTGACAGCGCTTCTTGCTGTGAGTATCATCCATACCCAAAGACTGATACTAGAAGGAATTTTCGTGTCTTATTGTCTCTGAAACCAGGTCCCGCTGTACTATATTGGCCGAGGCTTTTACTATGCCTATTTCCACCCGCTGGCCAAGGTCCCAGGTCCCAAGCTGTATGCCTTCAGCCTGTTTCCGTACCTATACCATCTACTTCGGGGAGATTGGCACGAAAGACTGAAGGAACTCCACAACCAGTACGGCCCCGTTGTCAGGTTTGCGCCCAACGATGTCTCCTTCATCACTTCGGGCGCCATCAAGAAGATTTTCGGCCACAAAACCGGAGGGGAACAGAATTTTGAAAAGCATCCCTTTCTGTATCGGCAAACTCGCAGCGACCCTGACATTATCAATGCTAACAACGAAGACCACAAGCGCATGCGTCGTCTCCTGTCTCACGCGTTTTCGGAAAAGGCTTTGCGCAACCAGGAAGGTGTCCTCAAGCACTACGTCGGCGAGTTTATCAACAAGCTTGTTGAGCAAGCTAAAAAGGATGCCCCTGTGGACATTGTCCGATGGTACAATTTCGCCACGTTTGATCTCATCGGCGACCTTGCCTTTGGCGAGCCCTTTGGCTGTCTCCAGAGCGGCGGCTACCATCCCTGGGTAAGGCTCATTTTCGAAAGCGTCAAAATTTTGCCCGTCAACGAGGCCGTTAGACGCCTCGGACTTCAAAGTCTTCTCAGCATCTTGGCGCCGCCTTCGTTGAAGAAGGGCGCAGAAGAACACTGGGAACTAAGCAAGCAAACCGCGCTGCGTCGTCTCGATACGCAGAATACGGAGCGAGAGGATTTCATGTCGTACATTATCCGCCACAACGACAAGAACGGTCTGACTAGGGGAGAAATCATCACCACTGCGAATATTCTCATCATTGCGGGGAGCGAAACGACGGCCACGCTTCTGAGCGGCACCACCTTTCAGCTTTTGACAAACCGCCACACATATGATGAACTGGTCAAGGAGATTCGAACTGCCTTCACCTCGGAGAACGAAATTGACCTCGCTGGCGTCAACAGACTCAAGTACCTCATCGCAGTTTTCAACGAGGGACTCCGCATGTGTAAGAAGCCCAGGCGCTGTGTGGGATGCGGGCTTGAAATTCGCTGACAGCTTCAGATCCGCCTGTGCCCAGTAGTCTGCCCCGAGCGAGCCCACCGGGCGGCGAAGTCGTTGAGGGATACTTTATGCCTGAGCTTGTAAGCAGATGAGGCGCAACCCAGCATGTATCAATACTGATTGAAATATGAAACAGACGGCGGTATCGGTGCCGCACTGGCCGGCCTTCAGAGCCCAAAGGAACTTCCGAAACCCCGACAAGTTCGCCCCGGAGCGGTGGCTCGACGACCCTGCCTATGAAAGCGACGACAAGGCGGTGCTGCAGCCCTTTTCGTTTGGCCCCCGTAACTGCATTGGCAAAAAGTGAGTTCTGATGGAAAATTGACCGTGTCCGATGAATAGAAGCGGCTAACATGTCCGATGCAGCCTTGCCTATGCAGAGATGCGACTGATGCTTGTGCGTCTGCTGTGGAAATTCGACCTCGAGATTATGCAGGACAGTCTGAACTGGGACCAACAAAGCGTCTTTACCTTGTGGGAAAAGGGAGACCTGAATGTGCGTCTGACAGAGGTGAAGCGATAGAGGTGCGGCGGATTACGACGTTGCGCTTCCCAAGTGTAGACGACACTGGTAATTTTCATTTGTGCTTCAAGGTAAAGCATCAGAAAAACTTGTGAAATAAAGATGTTGATTCCACAATTCCCTCCCATCAGGCATACCATGCCTCCTCTATAGTATTATTTTATCCTAGCAAACTCTTGTCTCCTATACATGTACAATATTAGTGACACTTTCGTGATGCTGATTCCAGAAACGCCATATGAGAAAGATCCTACGACTTGGCCACCATCTCTCCATTCTTTACTATTATAAGAGCGACTCATCGTAGTCATCTTCCTCATCCTCCTCTTCGGCCATGCCATCGAAAAGCATGCTTGCCCCGCCTCTTCTGTCATCATCGCTCTCGTCCTCCTCATCTTCCGAGTCGCCTGCAATGTCGTCCGTGCTTCCGTCTGGTTCAGATTCATCATCGATAGGATTGTCTCGTCTGTGTAACCGAAGACGTTCCGCTAGCGACAGGCGAGGTGGCGATTTTTCTTCGTCATCGGATTCGCTCTCTTCATCCTCGCTCTCCTCGGATTCGCTTTCGTCTGAATCCTCGTCTTCTTCTGAATCAGATGCGACCGCAGATCTTCTCTTGGAACGCTTTGTTGCCGGCTGCCTAGTCTCCTCGTCATTGTCGGAGTCTGAGTCCAAGACAATCGGTCGTGATGCTTGCCCTTTCTTGTCTGGTTGTGTTGGGGCCTCATCTTCGGAATCAGACGCAACGACACGACTCATTCTGGATCGTTTTGCAGCTGGTTGCTCATCCTCTTCTTCTTCATCTGAATCTTCTACGATTCGTCGTTTCCTTGATCTATTGACAGGTTCGGCCTCAGGTTCAGGTTCTGGACTTGAAAACCGAGCTTCTGAGCCACGGCTTTCACCATCACCATCTGCAGAAACCTCGTCATCTTCCTCTTCCTCATCGTCGGAATCCTCCACGACCCGCCGTTTTCTCGTTCTGTTGACTAGTTCGTGTTCAGGCTCAGGGCTGGAGAAGCGAGCCCCTGACTCGTCATCCTCGGCATGGCCACCGATAGAAATCTCATCATCCTCATCAGGATCGAAATGTTCGATTTCTCCATCGTCGATTCCGTCACTTTCATACTGGTCTAGATCGGTGCCGGATTCAGACTCCTCTTCAGCGCCCGAATCTTCGGAGCTTTCACTCTCCGAACCATCCTCGAATCCGTCTGATTTGTAAGAGTACAGCGATTCGTAACGGCGCAAGCCTTTTCTGTACTCGAATGCAATCATTGGCCAAACGCCAACACCCCTTTCTTGTAGAATCCTTGCATCAGCGGCGAGAACGCTATCTGCAAAGCCTTGCGGGATTTGAAATTTCGCAAAATCGGCATGGTTTTCAAGGTCGGGCCAGCAATACAAGAACTGTAAATCCTCACCATAGCCAGGCGATCTCTCAAAAGTTTCGACATCGTGATGATGCACCAGTTCCGATGTGCACCAGACGAGTTTCTTCCGCTGAACGCTTATGCTTGTTGTGCACAAGAACACAGCCTCAAGGCTGGGAAACTTGTGGATCAGGATGGGGATGACGCCGGAATAGAAGCGGTCTCTTAACTCCCATTCACCGATGGCGAAATGTTTGAGAGTGCTAAAACACTCAGGCAGGCGGCACTGGTCAGCAGATTCGATCTCCTCAAGATGACTCAGACCTTTGAGGATGGGCACATCTTTTTCGGGGTGAAATCGAATGATTGCGTCCGCATCCTCAGCCATGATGGGGATCGGGTCTGGGAACCGCTTCAGTGCCAAGGCGCGAGACTCCTGGTTCACAGCGAGAACAGCCCTGATGGCCTCAGTCTGATCGTACAAAGCGATGCCATCTGTCAGATGCCATAACCTGCTCGTTGTCCCCTGGAATTGAGTCAGGTTGAAGTCGAAGGTGAGGGCGCGAGATGTGAGCTCAGGACAGAAGAGTTCCCAGATCTTATGGCGCAACTCGATGGGAAGCCTTGTGAACTGCGGAAATGGGAAGCTGGGAGCCAGGTCCTCGCCTTCGTCATCGTCATCGCCATCGTCGCTCTGCTCCGTGTCGTCGCCCACTTCGGCCATGTCATCGAGGAACCCCTGCGTCTCGGACGCCTCAGATTCGGACTCCGCATCGGACTCTGAGGATCCATCGTTGATTTCGGATCCTTCCTCGGCGCTATCGTGGGCGCTCTCGTCGTCTGACGGATTTCTCGACATTTTTTCTTTTCCCGTTTTGGATGAGCGGCGATGATTCGCGCTCACACGTCGTGCAAAGTACGCGCCACGGCGCTGCAGGGTTTGATTGCCAGCGGACCCACAATGGGAGCGTGATCACGTGCTTAATTAAGGGATGACAATCGCTTGAATCACGTGTAGAGTCATCTGACTCGGAGGAAATTATCACCGTCTTGCACATCTCGGTAAATGCTCGTTCCCCGCAAACCCGTTCATACGTCAATGGCTTATGACTCCGAATTCTCGCGGAACTCGGGGATTTCCTTTTTTTCTTTTTCCTGCAACCACCAGGTGGATGCCCAATGATTGACTAAGCCCTCCACATGGTGACTTCAGCATGCTTCAGCAAACCCCGCCTTATGCTGCAGCTTTGTCAGGTACCACAAGTACCAATGGCTTGCGGCTAAACTGAATTCTTCCGAGGGCCCACGCTGCCATTTGTGCAGAGTCCCCCGCTCAGGGTGGTCTTGGCGTTTTCCGATGCGCCGAGCTGGCGAGCAAAGATTGGTAACGCATTGAAAATGCGACACTAGCCTCAGGTGCTCGTTGCCAGTGACGTTTTGGAACCCTCATTCTCGTAGCCAGGGACAAAGTCGGAGGGGGGCTGCGAGAGTATATAAATCTGTAGAGGAAGACCTTGGTGATGGAATTTTGCGTGCTGAGCACAACACCAATACGAGCACCACTCTAAATATACAACATTTCATCTGTAACCGCCCTTCGTCAAATACCGCCACAATGTCGAAGCTTATCACCGTCTTTGGCGCCACTGGTAACCAGGGTGGCTCTGTTGTGCGAGCCCTCCTTAGCGACCCCGCTCTCTCTCGTGAATTCAAGATTCGCGGCATCACTCGTGATGTTTCCAAGCCTGCTGCTCAGGCCCTAGCGGCCAAGGGCGTTGAGGTTGTCGCTGTACGTGGATACAAAAACGCTCCTCTCGTAAAGTATTGATTTGCTCATTTGCACCTAGGCCGACATGTCTACTATCGAGCAGGCCGCCCCGGCTGTGGCTGGCGCTCATACTGTCTTCCTTGTCACCAACTACTGGGAGAACGGCTCTGGCCCTTCGGAAATTTCCCAGGGTAAGGCTGTCACCGAAGCTTGCAAGGCTGCTGGTGTGAAGCACCTTATCTTCTCCTCCCTCCTGAACGTCACCAAGGCTAGCGGCGGTAAATTGCCCAACATTCACCACTTTGATGGCAAGGCCGAGATTGAGGAGTACATCCGGGCCAGCGGTATCCCTGCTACCTTTGTTCTGCCTGGGTTTTTCATGTCCAACATGTTTGGAATGATTCAAAAGAACGACGAGGGTGGTTACCGCTTTTCTCTCCCTGTGTCTGGAGACAACGCTCAGGTGCCCTTGTTCGACCCTGCTGGTGATCTCGGTAAGTCGCAATAATTTCCACAATGCATTTAGCAAGGACTAACACTTGAATAGGCAAATTTGTCAACGCCGCCATTAAGCACAATCCAGACTTCCTCGGCAAGAGAATTTACGCATGCACCGACTACTACACCCCTAACCGTATCATCTCTGAGTTTTCCGAGGTTATTGGCAAGCCTGCTGCTTTCAACCAAGTTCCCGATGAGGTCTTCAAGTCTTGGATGTCGGAAGCCCACGGCCAGGAGATGCTGGAGAACATGAAGCTTCTCGAGGACCCGGGTTACTATGCCAAGGCGGATCTGAAGGAGAGTCTGAGCATCCTCGACCAAAAGCCCACCACTTGGAAGGAATTTATCGAGGAGAACAAGCAGAAGTGGCTGTAAAGCGGGTTAAAACTACGGCGGGGAAATGCCATTCAATTTTCTTAACGAACAAGTCATGTATCAGATAAACTAAGTGACTAATCCAGCACTTTCTGAAGGCACACCGGCCAAAGCAAGCCACAAAGGTAATGGATACACTTAAGGTTACATGCAATAAAAAATTCTACACACCCAAATGATCACAAGTAAACCTTATCAAGAATAGATATAAAAGAAATTTCTTCTTCCTGACTTAGTCTAGCTTAATCTACCATCTCTTTACTATAATATCTTACTATGTTTTCTCTCTCTCGGATTTATTTTCGCCTTCATGGGACCATCCCAATATCGACCTCTAATAAGTCTAATGCTACTGTTCCCAAAGTCCACACATGCCAGGCAAATAAGTCTAAATATATCCAAAGACCTCGAATCCGGGGGTGTCTTGACTTTTCAAGAATAAACCCGCGTACTACGCAGAGAGCAGCAGCCGGGGGACGATACACATGGAAACAACGTGGTATTCTATCTTTGCCCTGAGCCTTAAAAGCAGATAGCTGATAAAATAGAACTCTTTCGTTTAAGGAGGGGCGTAGGCCCTGAGATTGCTCTAACATACCTCGAGGAGACTATTGAGAGGCTAGCACCCGACGAGTATCATATGCGAAAGAAAAATAATGAGTCTGGCCCTAAACTCGAATGGATAGATTGGTATTATGGGAAGAGAAATTGGTGATCAAGCCGTAAAGGAGGATCGGCAGGATGTAGCCCAAGTCTGGAAGAGCTTTCGGATTTGTGCTACGCGATACTGAAGCGAGCGTAGTGTGATAGTAAAATCTTTCTACCCGCCGTCAAAATGGAAACCGATGCTAGAGTGCCTAGATTAATTGAACGCCATTTATCTTTGAGAGTCAATGTATTTTCTTTTGGTAGTAGTGGTGGCGAACGTTTCGATTAGAACATGAACCTTATTCTTGGGGCATTGAAGAGTTCATTGGATATCGTAATGACTTTCTGCGATTGCGCTCGCCTGGTTGGGAATGGTCCCTCTGAACGAGAAGATATCGACCGTATACTAAACTTTTTTGATATGAAGAGCTTGGAATGATAATACAGCCCAAATGTGCCTGGATTCAATGTAAGATGTGGATTTGCGATCAAAAACCATGTTGTCATGACGTCTCAATCGTACTTTTATGCTACATCTCATGACATCCAAACGGGCTTAGTCTCGATCTCGGCCCGAGATTGCAAAAAACGTGGACGACGATCCCGACGTGGACGCGCGCTCCCCCGACGTTGAACCCTGCCGATTGACCCGAGCAAATCGCTCAACGAGGTGTCTTTAATGTTTGTGCAAGCCGATATTTCGGCCCGTTGAATTGACATCATGGCGCCGTCAACCGCAACTCCATCGAACCTGCATCGCGCCCCTGTGTAGGTAGCATGGGTCCCGGCCGCAACAACCACGCGCTGACTTGGGCTCCAGTGCTTGTCTTAGTTGCAGGGCAGCAAAGGTCCGATGTCTTGTTTCCCAGCGACAAGATCAATGCGATCGCTGCATTTCCAATGATGGCGAATGCGTCTTTACTCAGCCGAAGAGAACTCGGTTGAGGGCCCGGCCATACACGTACCACCGTGTGAGACAGCGTGCGGCCCATTCGCAGGATCGCGCCGAGGAGCCTGTCTCTGCTCCATCGGTGCGTTCATCGCCGGCTGTAACTCATGAAACCATTTCAGTTCTTCCGCTCCCAGCACCAAGCAGTCATGAAAATCAACCAATAGGCCCGCGCGTTGATGATGGGCCACCATCTGCGCCTCTTATCTCGGCCCAGACCAGAGCCAAAATCGTGGCAACATTAGCAACGCTGAAAGGGAAGAGAGGTTCACCATTCAGCTTCATAACATCGGGAGATCGACCGTCGTTTAGCGCCAGAGCCGCACCGGACGAATCAACACAAGATGCCCACCAACCACAGCAGGCGTCTGTTGAAAAGACAACGTCAGGCCCACCCTCGCTAAAGCTTTCATGGCTCCTCCGTCCGTTACGGGCAGGATCCCGGGCGCCACAAGCCGAGGAAGATCAACCGTCATCATGGGTCAAGATGCCGACATACATTTCTTCCATGACACTCGGCCAGACTATTGCGGACCCAATTGAAGGTGGCATTCTCACTCGAGTGGCGTCGGTGGCGCTATTCACTCATTTTCTATTAGAAATGAATGCAAAGTGGGAATATGTGCTTGATCCCCATTTTGATACGCATGATGAAATCAGGCAACGCAGCCCACTACTCTTTGCTACCATCCTGTTTTGCTCTTCGAAATTCGCGAATTACTTGAATGGCAATTTGGTTCCGGTGACGGACCCATTTCTCCAGACTCGGCTGTGTAGCTTGGCTCGAAACCTGGCCATCAAGGCGATTGCAGAGGGCGATAGATCTATTGAGATGATGCAAGCCCTTTACTTGTTAGTTTGCTGGAAGGATGCAGATGACGACGTTTCGTATCTTCACAGTGGTTACGCCTTTCGTATACTTCACGATTTGGACTTGGAGGGAAGTGACGGGGATAAGCGCCAGGCAGCACGTCGACGGCGGACATTCCTTGCCCTGTTCCGGCAGGACAAGCAGCAGAGTCTTTTCTTCATGAGAAGAGCCTCGCTCAACCAAGGCGACGAGGACACTCCATTCGTTGGCGACCTCGACACGTGGCTCAAGATGCCGCATGCACTGCCGTTGGATTTTGTCGCTTGCTGCAGTGCTGACATACGTCGGGTCCAAGCAAAATTGCGCTTCATGGTCCAAAAGGCTTCATCACCAATGCTGACGTGTCTGCTAGATCTCATGGATTCCGAGTTGAGCAAATGGAGAACATTATGGAAGCGTCACCTCCAGGGAAACGCAGACGATGCGCCTCTTGATCGCAGGCTTTTAGGCCCGAGCAGAGACCATGTCAGCGCGCTGTTGGGACTTTGGGAGTATAGCGTCAGACTCAACATCTCGTCAGCCATTCTTCGACAGGCATTGATGGCCTCGGTGACATCATCGCTCCGCTCGAATGGGCAGATGCTTCCCTCTTCCTTGGGCCTTGACCTTTTTGGCATAGAAAAGACCTTGTCCCTTGATGTCCCTGGATTAAGCAGCAGCGTGGAGGGTGCGTTTGGCACGCTTCGCCACTTTCTCGCATTTCCGATCGAAGATCTGAGACGCGGCCCCGATGCGGTTCTCCTTCTCGGGCCCAACGCAGCTTTATTCCTCTGTTTGCTTTTGTGTCTTCCCTGCACTGGGATTCTTGGACCAGCCTTTCAAAAGACGGCAATCCACCTTACCCAGGATGTCGCTCGGCACGTAGGGCAGGCCATCCAGTCGCACCAGGACACGCTTGTTCTGCATTCTGCGTACCTTGATTCACTGGTCGACCTCCTGGCTCCGACTTCCCCGGAGCGGCCACCGAATATGCATGAAGCAGTGGATGTATCGGCATTCGATTTGTCGCAAACGAATCTAGATGCGGACGAGCTTCACCTTGACGAGACGGCATTGCAAGCTGCTCATGTACTGGCGGGTGGAATGGGTGCACTGAATGGGAGTGGAGACGTCAATGAGGCATATTTTGTTTCGCTAGCGAGCCCGAACAAAACCTGCACATGCAGAGTTTGGCAAATCTGTTAGATACCAGTTTCTTCTGGGAAATGCCGCTGGTGTCGGCAGATGTTAATGCAGAAATGTAGTGGCAATGTCGGTTATCACGAATGTACTCGTGCATGGCACGCAATCTCGCCTAGAATCTTGACATATTGCTAATTTGGAATTGAACAAATAACACAGTCTACGCGATTTGGTAACATAGCATTAATAGCTCATACTACCTACTGAAAATCGAGCACACTTGGTTTGCTGTCGTGGAACAGTGCAAACTAGAAGTAACGGTCAATTCTCTCAACCAACACTGTTTTTTTGTTCAGTTCACCGCAGAAGACTTAACTTTTAAGAACTAGCTCCCCCAGTCACGGCTTCGCATTCCTTGTCCCCCGTTTGAATGCGTCGCTAGGATCAGTGGAAACACATGAAATGGCTATAACTGACTCGTTTGGATCTTGAGTCTGATCAAACAGGACTGGCCAAGCTGACGAGGTTCAAAGCACCTGGCAGCCTATCAGATACATGATTGAGAACTACCCTGTGGAGACCTGTGATAGAATAGCTGTGCTTCAAACCCATGTAAATCATGTGCGAAAATATTACGCGGTTGAATCGCTCTATAGGTACTGTTTAGATAAAAAAAATAAAAAAAACAGAAGACGAGGTCTTTCTCTTGAAGATTTATGATTCAAAGCAAAGTGTTTCGTTCAATTGTGCGTATGGTTGACCTCCCCATATGTGTGGCCGAATTTCCCCAACTGCCGTTTGGCAATGTTCTATCCTGCCCTACCCTGTACGATGTACCAAAAAAAGCCACCGATTAAACAAAGGCTGCGATTGACAAAAGTCCCAACATCGTAAATGTAAGACGTGTAAGTAAGCACGCGACTAGTCCACGGTATCTTCCACACCACCTCATGATGCCTGGACAGATTTCAAGCCCGTGTGGGGCGATTTGTTCTGGCTTAACGATATGTGTAGGGATGCTGATTCCTTCAGAGTATCTATCAGTAGTCTGATTGGGAAGGCCCAAGCTCACCGCGAATCGAAGCCAAGTTGCTCGCAGAATATCCACTCGCACGGTACGCAGTGGTGGGCTTATGTTTTCTTTTGCTGACATTCCTTTATTTTGGTCGATCCAATCATGTTTGTAGTAGCCGTCGCTACATGGCACCAAAATCGGCTCAGCGTCTGGTTGCTAATTTGGATGCCTCAGCACAGCCCTGTTGGAGATGGACCATTGATTGGCGAATTCTAGTTGCATATCCACTTAAATCAGGTGTGCCCCTCACCTGTCAGTAGGGCTGACAATTCCCCATTCTGAGTTCATTTGACCGTGTCTCTCGAGAACCTTCATCTCTTATCCCAGCCGAAGCTATGGTAGGCGTCCCGGGCAAGTCAAAATCATGCATAAATTGCCGCAAACGCAAAAAGAAGGTGAGAGGAAACAGCACAGTGGACATTCAAATCCTGTAGGCAAAGCTTATGCGGCATTATAGTGCGACCTGCTGCAGCCTGCATGCGGTCAGTGTCTGAGATTGGGCATCACCTGTGGCGGTTATGGCAGGCCAACTATATTTGTAAACAACACCGCGCAACAGGCCAGCAATGGCACCTTTTCTTTCCAGTCAGCCACGTATAGGGGAGATCAACCAGCGTCAACAGCACCCAGGCAGCGCGAGGAAGCTAGGGTATCGCATTCTGCTCGACCTATGTCGTTACTGCCTGACAAACTCGCTCGAAGTGCCTTTGAGGAGAAGGTTGTCGGCAACTTTTGGTCCAACTATCTTCCATACGGCCGGTCTGTGCCAAGCAAGGTCACACAATATTCCAACTATGGCTGGACCAATGTAGCTCATGAACTCTACACTGAGAACCCTCTCATTCGGCTGGCATTGTTAGCCGATGCCATCGGAGTTATGGGCAAGCATGAAAATAGTACTCAAATGCTTCACAAGAGTCAGCAACTGTACGGACAAGCCCTGCTGGTTGTGGGACAATCTCTTCGGGATCCCACCAGACATGAAGCTCACGTGGTACTAACCGTTCTCAAACTCCTCACCTTTCATGAGGTAAACCGACCAGTTGCTCTTAAAGGACCATGTATGAGCCAAGCTTTGCTAACGGAATACTAGATATGGTTCGGCACGCACGAAGAAAAATCTCCAGACCAATTCAAGAGATGGGCCACTCATATAAACGGCATCACTGCTTACATCCTTTCGCACGGCCCGCAAGCTTTTACCTACGGCTATAACCACAAACTATTCTTGGATATGAGAGCATCAAATGTAAGATAAATAGGACATGTCTTGTGGCAGTAATTTAAACCAGACAGCTGATGTCATCATATCTAGGCCCTTGTGGGAATTCAACTTCGTAAGGCGACACCACTAGCGGAGCCGGAATGGAAGTCTATTCCTTGGAAAGAATTTGAGAAGGGACCCAAGGACACTTTAATAGACATATTCATGGAGTTTCCGAGCATCTGCGCAGAGATCGACGCCATTCAGGCCTGCAGAGATGAAGATGAGCGGGTAAGGCGGCAAAAGCTCCTCGCATTAAAACGGTGGTCTGTCAGCCTTGACTTGAAAACTTGGGCTGCAAATTGTGGCCAGAACATAGTGGAATTCGCCGAATCAAAGATCAAAGACAAAAATCTCCAGTATTCTCCGCTCACGCCCCTTGAGGAATTTGCCAAGGGCCAACTGGCGTTGCAATACTGGGCCAGCTGCCTCATACTCTACGACTCCACCAATCCAGGTACGATTCACACCGGGACGACAACAAAAGAACCGTTAGATGAGTCAGACCCGTTGGTGTATTGTCGGAAAATGGCCAGTTTCATTCCATTCTTCATCAGCCCGAATGGAGGGTCACACTTCAACATCAGCGTCTTCCCGGTCGCTGCTGCTTTTCGGTACGTGAGGAAGATGCCAGACAAGGACCCGGACGAGAGGCTGTTTCTGCTTCGGGTCTTCGCAAGGTATTTGGGCAAGGGGGCAGCCGGAATAATCAACAGCTACAAGAGTTTTGAGGAGTCAGCAAAGAACAGCGCTTCACAGGCGCCGAAACCGTGAGGCGGAAACCGGTTCAATGCAATAGGTCGAGGCGGCGAGAGAATAGTGCGAGGCCGAGGATAATAACAGCTAGAGACTGGGAATCGCGGATTGTGTTGACCGCTGCCGAGTTCAAGATGTTGATGGATTGTAAATACTAAGATTGACTCACGTTGCAGAACCAAATATTGGTTTTGAAGAGTATCAAGACCACCAGAAAAGTTGCAAGTCAAATACTGACAATCTAGTTGGCAGCTAGGCTTACCCATTGGCATCGCATTCATTAACTGCTTCGCTCGGATAATTGCTAATAATGCGAAGCTCAAATGTGATAGCCCCATATTTATCTCTTGCATCTCGAATCACAGTCACACGAGGCTGAAGATGGTCGGGAGCGGGGTCAAAATCCATCAATCTTACTTCAACACCAACTCTGGCATCCAATGAAGCGCCGGGGCAACAGATTGGTTGGAAGCCGGGATCTTGACAACGAAAGCCGAGTTTTGAAGAATACTGCCCAGAGGTATTCCTTGGTGCAAGAGCCAGGCCGCTGTTCGCAAGCTGCTGATATCACGCGCTTTGTCGCTACTGGTTGCAACATGTCTTCTCTCACCGGATCCTCATACGTTATTGTTTTCAATGTTCCGGAGTCGCACGTATCTCAATGCAAAACAGCCATGCCCCCCCCCGATTGTTACACACTAATTATTACACACACACATATTATATTTAAATGCGCTTTTGATTTGTTAATTAAGGAATCTAGCTTATTACTTTTTAAGACTTTTCATTGCCTTTGCCTCCTCTTATCTATCTATGCCTCTATCCTATACATAGTCTTAATCCTACATCTAATGCTATTTATTCACGGGTTTTACTACAGCTTACAGATTTCTTAAGTAAACTCCTACTATATTTTTATTCCTCTAATTTTAAGTTTACTAGTATTAATAAGGGCAATAATTACTTCTAAGATATTACTTTACTATTAGATAAAGTATTTATCTTACTAGCTAAAAGTACTATAATATAGTATAAAAAGCTTAAATTTAATTATTTATAATTAATTACCTAAGGTAAGGTTTATAGTAGGGGTCTAGTATATCTTAGGCAAATAGATCTATTTAAGTAAGATAATATATTAGTAGATTAAGATTTATAGCCCTATATATACTATATAAAGGGTACTATTAGCATATGCCTTCCTACTAGAGTAAGGGGATTGCCTAATTACTATATATTAAGAAGGCATTATAATCTTAGATAGTATATACTATGTATTAGAGCCGACCAGTCTTAGCAAGGCAAGAAAGTTATCTTAAGTAATAAGGGGTAAACTTTATCTCTAACTTACAAGGGCAAAGCTTATATGGCCTTTTAGGCCCCAAAGGGGATTTAAATTAATTATTATTTAGTCAGGGCAATAAGATTTTCACGACCAAACATATTATTGAACACTATTTGTATGCCACCTCTGTGGCCTGGCTCCTGGATCACCCGGTTAAGCCAACCGCTTGTTTTTTTAACCTAGAAATAAAAACAGCCATGTTTGCGGCTGGTGCAGGACGCGCCCAGGGCGCCTCGACTCAGCGATGTTGGTGTACACCAGGCACTGGTCAGTTTCGACCGGGAGATGCGGCGAACCCGCACATTGGATCCGTAGGAAATTTGGAGCAAGTCACAGAGGTCTGAGTCGAGATTCCGTGCGCTGGAGAGGACGTTGTTCGGAAGGCGGTTGAGGCATTGAAGAGGTATGCTTCTATGATTTGTCTTGGTTGGGTGATATTCCAAGTTCCACTCAAAACGGTGTGCTCTGGGTCAAGCTAACAGCCACTAAGTGCGCATCCATATGAAGAACCTTCATACAAGGTGTTGAAGGTGGAAGACATCTGAGTGTGGTAGTCTTTGTCCCTCACCTTGCTTAGGTTGGATCCGGCTTTGAATAACGTCCACAGAGACGTCAGGCGATTTCACTTAAGTAGAATTATGTGCACAGAAGAAGAGACGTATTTTAAATGAAATGCATTGGGGATATTGTGAGCAATCTAAGTCTAAATGCTAAACTCTAAACAAAAAAAGGAAACACGCTGAAGCAGTTGCTTTTCAACCAACGCCATCTATTAAAAAAAAGAATGAAAGAACATTAAACTTATTCTTCTCCCATGTAGGGAGAGATCATGGGCATCCCGCTCTCCAGTAGAGCCTCGATGTATGCAACAATCAACGGGTCCATGCCTTGCTGACCCGCACGAACCACCCATTCCTCCATGTCGAGCTCGTCGAAACGTCCGCCGTAGACTCTCTCCAAGTGAGCCCGGAACTCGCCCATGGGCGACTTGACACCACCAGAGTGGTGCCGGAACTGGATCTCAGCCTGGCGAACAACCTGAGATCGGGATGGTGCTGCTAGATCTAGGGCTGCTTTTGTGATTTGACCAATGATGGTATCGAGAGGCCCAAAGTCAAGATAGCCCTCAGCACGCTTCAAACGGGGCGCACACCGCATCGACAGGGAGTAGCGCAAGATACCATTCATGGCATCCGAGTTGGGAGCCTGGTCGCTGACCAGTGTGCAGGGTTGGTGAACGGCAACCTTGAGCGAGGACTGGGAACCGGTCTTCTCGTTCAAGTGAGCAACAAGGTTCTCCAAAAAGACCTCACCAGCCCATTTGCTTGCTGTGTAGCCGTCTTTACCATTTACAGGAGGGGGAGTGTCCCTTAGGGAGCCCGGCTTTGGTGCCGGATTGCCCGATAGAAGGACGGCTCGGCTGCTGGAGAGGAAAAGAAGCGGGACGGACCGTGGCAGCGCGAGAGATGCCAGGAAGTGAAGAGACTGGAGGTTGGGTGTGCGCAGGGAATCAAAGCGGTTGAGACAATGGCCGTTGGCTCCCGCATGCAACACGACGTGGACTGTTTGTTCAAGCTTGGTACGCTCTTGGGGTGTGAGACCCAGCGTGGGTGAGAGCAAACTTCCACTGTAGGATACAATCTTGGAGTTACTCTTGGGTAGTTTTTCCTGTTCGTCAATTGGCACAGCGATACAGTGAACCTTTGCCACAGTGGGGGACTGTAGCAGAGAGCGCAAGAGATGTCCGCCCAAGAAGCTGGTTGCACCGGTCAGCAGTACCTCAACACCCTCAGTTCTCGTAGTGACGGTATAGAGAGAACCATCCGTTGTGAGAGTCTGAACGCGCTCCTGGAGCCAAGCAGGCACCGCTGTCTCGGCTTCCCAGTTGACCGGAGCCGCCTCCTGTTCGGCGGAATCGGCCCCAGTTGCTCGGTCAAAGACACAGCTGGTCATGGCACGCAGCGTCGTAGCCTCGTAGAGCTGTTTGGTGGTAACGTGAACTCCAGTGGTCTCTTTGATGGCTTTCTGGAGCTTCATGAGAAGCAGCGAGTTACCTCCGCACAGGAAGAAGTCGGATGAGGGTCCAAGTCGAGTGTCACCAAGGGTGGGGAGCACGCGCTCCCATAAGAGACGCAGCTCACCTTCGCGAACTGTCATCTTCTCGACTGTCTGTTTGGCCGCTCCATTCTTGGCATCCTCGGCTGATGCAATAGGGAGACTCGCAATGGCCTTGCGATCCAGCTTGCCGTTGGATGTCGTGGGCATCGTGGCCAGGATTCGGATGGTAGCTGGGACAAAGGCCTGGGGCAACTTCACGCGAGGGAGAATTTGTTGCGCTCTCTTGGACTCATCATCGAGGCAAGCATGAGGGCTGGGGTTAGAGAGCGTGGCATGGGCGACAAGCACATGGTCACGAAGTGAGACGACCACCGACTCGAGGGTGCCCTCGGATGCCTGTAACAAAGCCGATTCGACCTCTTGCAATTCGATACGCTGTCCACGAAGCTTGATCTGAGTATCGCCATCCAGACGTCCCAGACACAAGAGTGTGCCGTCAGATAGCAGGCGACCCTTGTCGCCGGTTCGATACATGATATGGCGGCTGTTCCTGATGCTGGACCCATCAGATCCAGCCATGACATCTGTGACGAACTTGGCCTTAGTTTGGTCAGGTTGGTTGAGATAGCCAGTAGCTACACCTGCGCCACCAATGCAGATTTCTCCGATGTGCCGGGTCGGCAGAGGGTGCCCGGCCCCGTCGACGATACAGATTGAGTAGTTGGGTAGTGCTCTCCCAACTGCATACTGGGTCCAGGCCCCCGCTTCTCCAGAAAATAGGCATGATGAACCGCTCTCAGGTTCCAGAGAGATGGACTGGAATGTTGCCGCGGCTGTGATCTCAGTTGGGCCATAGCAGTTAGTCAAGGTGAGCTGGGGTAAACCCAAGCGGTGCAGCTCCGTCTTGAGCTGGACAGGGACTTGTTCGCCGCCAGAGAAGGCAAACCGCCAGTCCTTGTTCTTCTGCAACACTTCAGCGGCAGAGTTGGTCCAGGCTAAGTACTCTGTTGGCGTTGCAATGGTCATGGAGACGCCGTTGCGGGATATGAGCTTCGCGATCTCGACGGGATCGCGTCTGATGTCGCTTCCAGCAATGACAAGATGGCCACCGTTGGCAAGGGCCGAGAAAATCTGGATGAGGGACATATCGAAACCTAGAGAGCTCTGCTGCAGTACGCATTCTTGCTGCAGGCCCATCTGGTCAGTCTTCAACGCAATGTGGTTGACAAAGTTGGCCTGTGTCAGGACGATTCCCTTGGGTGTACCAGTAGAACCACTGGTGTAGAGCAAGACGGCGGGTGAGTTTGGCTTGGAAGCAATAGGAGGGACGGGGAATTCGCTTCGATCACCACCGGAGCCAATTTGAATCACTCGCACGTCGCCAAAGGGCTCGAGAAGGTCCTGGACACGCTGCTCTGTTTGGGCGTGGCAGAGCAAAAACTTAGCATCACAGCCACTCACCATGTCTGTGTGACGAGAAGCGGGCAGGCTGGTATCCACAGGGACATATACGCCTCCAATGTAGAGGATAGCTAACATAGCCGTGACGCTGTCGATGGACGGACTGCACAGAACAGCGACTCGATCTCCAGGGATTGCTCCAGCATCAAGGATTTTCTGGGCCACTCGATTGATCTCCGTCTCCAGCTGGGAGTACGACAGGCTCTTGCCTGAAGACTCTGTGACGGCAATTGTCGTTGGGTGCAAGAGGCACATGTCCTTCACGCGATGCACCAGCGTGCTGGGCCAGCCGAAGTTCATCTCGGCGCCCTTGCCCATCTGAAGAGCGTGGTTTACTGTAGCAACATCGTGAAGTTTGACGTCGGCGACCGAGACATATGGATCGCGGGCTAACGCCTCAAGCAGACTGAGGTACGAGTCCAACATTGTGCGGCAGGCGTCCTGACCGTACAAGTCGGCGAGACACCACATCTGAACGAGACAGCTGTTTTGGGTCTCGATGAAGCCTAAGCTGATGTCGTAAGGGTTCTCAGCCTCCTTAGCCTCCTCGGTGGATAGCTGCATACGACACTCTTCACCCAGTGGCAGGTTCCACATATCCATACCACCCACAGCCGTACGGTAGTTGATGGCGGCCTGGAACAATGGGTTGGTTCCCACAGCTCGGGGTGCCTGTGTCTGGTCAAGGATGCGATCAAAAGGCACGGTGCCGTGAGCAAAGACGTCCATAGCCTTGCGTGATGCCCCGACAGCAACATCGGCGAAGGTGGACGTACTAGGTACGTTGCAGCGCAGGGGCAGCATGTTCACAAAGCAGCCTACAGTGCCACCGAAACGCTCGTCTCTGCGGTTGGCATCGACGACGCCCACGCACACATCATCGATGTCAGCTAGGCGAGCCAAGAGGACCTGGAATAGGGCGAGGTGTAGGTGGAAGGGGCTGACGCGAAGCTGCTTGCAGAGGTCCTTTTGTGCGGCTATTTGCGCCGGGTTGAGCTCGCGGTCCAAGTAGTGGCTGCCATTGTCCTTCTGTTGCTGAGTCAAGGTCGATCTGTCAAGTCCGCGGGCCATGGGTAGCAGCGGGAGGGTATCGGGAAGCGTTTCAAACTCTTTGTGCCAGAAGGAAAGGTGCTCATCCAATACTCCCGTCTTCTCTTCGGCCAATTGGTGAATGGAGTAGTCCAGATAAGAGACATGGGAGAGCGTATCGAGCGGCTGTAGGCGGTAGGCCCGGTCCACATCGCGGAGGAACAGGGCCAAGCTCCAACCGTCCATCAGGATGTGGTGGTAGCCAAGGACAAGATCATGCTCAGTCGAGCTGCGGCCAAGAACAGCGATGGCCATGGTACGACCTTGCTCTAGGTTCCAGACGCGGCTCTTGAATTGTGAGAGGGTCTCTCGAAGAATAGCATCATACTTGTCGGCATCACCATCATCATCGTCAGCGTGCTTCATTATCAGCTCAAACTCCGATGTGGCCATGACACCTTGCATGGGGTGGCCGTCCTCGAGGCGTGGATAGAAACAAGTGCGCAAGCACTCGTGATGGTTCACGACTAGCTGCAAGGCGCGTCGCAGTCGGGCAATGCTGATGTGTCCCTGGATGCGGTAGTGAAAGGCAGTGTTGTACGCCGCCGGGTCGTCATAGTGCTTGGACACGAACCAGATTCGGGACTGCGCCGCCGACATTGGCGCTTCACGAATGATGGCTGGTGGTGGGTTGGTCTCCTGATTATGGTCTTCCCCTTTATTGTCTTCACTCCCCGATTCCTCCGAGTCGCTACTGTTAGCGTTGCTAACAGAGCCGGATCCAGTCACAGGGGTGTAGGCAGCGGTCTGGATACCAGATCCAAGCTCATCCCCGAGGCTGCTGGATTTTGTGCTGAAGTCACTAGCATCTGAAAGGGAACTGGTTGATCGAGCAGGAGTAATAACGAGCGGAATAGAGGTGGCTGGGGTGATATTTTCGGAAATAGGAACGAAAGCAGGCACCGAAACAGGAGCAGAAGAAGGGGTGGCAACAGGAACAGGAAGAGGAGCTGGAGCGGCAATGGGAACTGGAGCAATAACTGGAGCCTTGGCCGGAGCTGGAACAGAGGCGGGAGCGGGAGCAGCCTTGGCCTCCTTAGCCACCTCCTTCTTTTCCTTGGGACTACGGTTAGCCCAGATCTTCTTGGTCGCCTGGGCGCAGATCTGCAACACGGTGTCACCACCGAGGATCTTGACCACTGCTACCTCGGCATCGACATCCTTGAGGAACCAAGTTCGGATCTCGGTAGCGACGAGCGAATCAATACCTAGGTTGATGACGGGCCGCTCAAGATCCTCAAGAACAGATCCAGCCGGGAGCTGTAGCATGGTCTCGAGCTTGGCGGCAAACGCAGTGGCCACAACTGCCACGGCCGCCTCCTCGGACTCGGCGGCTTCGACCTGTTCTCGGACGTTACTGCCAGAGAGGCCTTGTCCTGGAAGCTGCTGCTGGGATGATTCCGAGAGCGTGCTGTACGGACACAGAGACATGAGCTGTGGGTTCGACACCCATAATGCCTTGTTCTTCTGGTTGGGTTGCATGGGTGCCGTCGGTGGATCAAGACCCATGGTAATATCGTGACTTCCAGCGTCATGTGCTTCGAGGCCAGATTGAGGCTTGCCTGCACGAACTGCTTGGGCAAAGGCATCGTGCACGTCCGTCTCGGAGAGAGGAATGAAGCGCATGCTGCGGAAATGGTCCTCCAGAAGCTGGTACCTATCAGAGCGAGTAACGTAGCCCGTATCAGCGACCCAGCCAATGTGGATGACTGAACCAGCCAGACCGCGTGAGCGACGACGCTCGACAACAGCAGCCATGAACAGGTTGGCGGCGTGGTAGTTGGCCTGTCCGACATTGCCGACCGTACTAGCTGTTGAGGACGTGAGTACAAAGAAGTCAAGTGGCGGGTGTGCCGCATTTGCATCCGTGTTGCTGAAGATGTCATCGAGAATCTCGGTACCAATGACCTTGGCATCCAGAGTGCCATTGAGCTGGCGGGCAGACATGTCAAGGAACATCTTGTCGTGGAGCACCATTGACAAATTACACAAACCAGCAATGGGCGGCATGGTCTTGCGCACCTTGTTCACTGCGGCGACCACTTGGTCTTGCTTGGTGGCATCCATAGCCACCATCTGCACCGACGCCCCGAATCGATCAGCCTCCTTCTGCAGGCCCGCATCAATCTTGGGGTTACGGCTAGTGATGGCGATGTGTCTAGCGCCGTGGCGGATCATTAAGTGGCAGAGTGAGAGACCTAGTCCTCCAGAACCACCCACAAGGAGATACGTGCGATCTGGTCGCAAAGTCTCCAGAGGGTTGACGTCGAGGGGTTGAACTGTGAGAGAAAGCGCCTGTCTCTCACGCCAGTCAGTGATGTATCGCTGGTGGGTGAGAGCGGTGGCATCTGCTCCGGACAAGTTGGCTGCTGCGATGACCTTGGAGTGCTGCTCCTGAGAATTCTTGATGTTGATACGAGCGGCATCCAGAATAGTTGGCAGGGAGGCACCAGCGCTCTCCAAGGCGTTCTTCAGAAGCTCAGCATCCAGCCTCCATGTCTCACAAGCGGATGGCAGGCACGCCAGGAGCTGGTTGTGACCATGCACTCGGTTCTCATACTCCGTAGAACAGTTAATAAACAAGTCTACATTGCCAGCAGGCAAGCACTGCTTGGCCATTCGCTTCGAAGCGTTAGCGTGGATTCGGATCCAGCCACTGGGAGCATCAGCCTTGGATGAGACGCAGTACACGCGATGGCCAGCCTGGGCAAGCTGTGTCTTGACCTGTTCAGCCATGCGCTGTTCGGGCTCAAGCAAAAGTACTGCCACCGAGGCCCCGGCCCTAGACTCTGCGAGAGAGTGTGCTCGACTCACGAGAGCATGTTGTAGAAGAGCGTCAGTGGTTCCCTCCAGGCCACCTGGTGTGCAGAGCGATGAGTCGATAATGGCTAATCTCTCAGCCTCCAGATACAACTTTGAAGCATTCGCGTGGCTGACAGCCATAGCAAAGCGAGCTGGCTCACCATCTTTCTGCAGTTGTTGACCATAGGCCACATAGAGACCTTGGCTCTTTTGGGAGTATGAGGGAATGTGCATAGCATACTGGACCTGGATACCTTCACTCAGAGAGGACTTCTGTGGAGTAGTCTGGAGCGCCATCCTTGAAGAGTCTTGAGGCACGACGGCCTCCACAGCGATACTGGTTGCGTCGACAGTCTTCACAATTGATCGAGTCTTGGCGTTGAAACGCTCATCCAGATCTGTATCCGGCATCACACGAGGGATCCTGATGCTGCCATCTGTCAGCACCTCAGATTCAGGCTCCACAGTGAACAGCATGGTCTCAGAGTCAGTCTGTGCAGCTTTGGTTTTGATGTCTTCTTGATGCAGAAGACGGAAAAGTGCTTCGACACAGTGCCGGGCATTAGTGACATGGCTTGCGCTACCGGCCTCAAGCTCGACTCCAAGGACCTGCATGGTGAGGTGCGGCATCTCAACGGGAACTACACGAGCAACACCGCGAATCATGCTAGCTCGAGGAGAGTAAGATGCTCCTGCACCAGTCACCCACAGCAGATTCTTCGCCGACATGAGCATCTGCTGTAGCTTCTCTAACCGGGCATCGGTGATGGGCAGCTCTGCAAACAGGGACTCGTCGGCATCTTGGAGACAGATGATATTCATGGTGCCCTCAAGCTGGTCCAGAGCCAGAGCGTCAATGCTGGGCACGACATGCACCAAGTTGGCTTGCTGCCACGATCGCGGGAGGAGCTTCTCGATCTCTTCAATCACTTTGCTGCTGTATAAGCGACGACCTCCAATAATCAGGAGACGCGTGGTTGATTCTGGCGCAAAAGCCATGGGCTCGGCAAGGTGCAGGAAGTCATCGTTAACAGCTCGGCTCACAATGCAGGAATGAACGTGCTTTTTCTCGTCCTCGTTATCATAGAATACAGCGTCCGCACCAGAGAAACCAGAACGACGCAGCAGTCTGTGCCACTGAACCATTGAAACAGTTGGCTTGCCGCCGAATAGAAGCTCGCCGACCACGTTCTCCGATGCCGTCATTTCAGAGAGCACCAGGTAACCGCCAGGGCGTAGCAGCGATCGGGCTTTTTCTAGAGTCTCCTCCATGGACATGCTGCTGGTAGCCGTGTTGGCAAACAGTACATGGGGTGCAATGACAACGTCGTAGGAGTTGGGCCTGAATCCCTGAGAATCCACGTCTCCCTCAATATCTAGCGACTTGTAGATGACTCTCTCAAAATTGGCCAGCTCGGTAGCGACACCAGGGAACACATCTGAGGAAGCATTTGTATATGTGTAGGAGTCGTACATGTTCTCGATGGCGCTGAGGATGCCTCGTGCTGTGCTGGCTTTGCCGGTGCCGTTGCCAATCTCCAGCATCTTGCAGCGCGGGAACTTGAAGGTGACTTGCTTCAGTATCTGGCTGATGGCATGGTCGGTCACAACAGACGCCGACGGTAAGTGTTGCTTCAAGCTCCAGCTGCTCTCACTCTGGCCCCGAATAACCTGTGCCAATTCGGTCCCCACAGCATGCACTAACTTCAGCTCAGAGGCCTTTGGATCAGGATGCTCAAGGTCCGCCAGCCGGGTCTTCAGATCATCTTGAAGGCAGTCACTGCTTAAGAGAAGAGATTGTCCCTGTCGCACAGCATCCACCTGACGCTCAAAAGACTGCAATAGATGCTGGTAGTCCGGCTGAAGTGTAACTCGCTCCTTAGGCTTGATCTCATCTAGGACACGTCGCATGTAGAACAGGGCCAGGCGCTCTGTAGCAATATTGGCCTGGAACGCTTGGGCGTCCTGGACAGAATCGTGCGACGGAAGCAATAGCCCTCCCATGGATGCATCATGGCCGTGAACCGTCTTCAAGAAGAGGTGCTTGTCGTGAGCGGCATCCTGAGCACCACCAGCCGAGCGAGTAGACAAGCCCTCGACTTGAACAAATGCACGACCCGACTCGGCTTCATAGATATTGATGTCACCGTCAAGTGCTGTTCCAGTGGCCGAGACAACCCAAGCATCGAAGCTGCATGTAGTGGCAACAGCAGTGGCGTCGCTTTCGGGCAGAACTGGCACATGAGGGTCGACAATGACTCGATCGATGTGCGAAGGCAACAGCGCCGACGTGAGCTTCTTACTGGAGGGGTGAACGTGTGCAACAAACAGGGACTGAAAGGCTACATCCAGAATGGCTGGGTGCAGGACGTATTGTGACTGTGCACTTGCACCCACAATTGCTGAGTCGGCTGGCCAGACACCTGTAGCAGCAGTGTACCCGAGACAGCGGCGACTCTCGGTGATGGCATCAAAGGCACCAGTGTAGTTCAGTCCAATACCGCGGAACATGTCGTACACCGGCCCCCTCTCAATCGGGACCACATTCTCCGGAATTGGCTGGCGAGGAGGCAGGACGTAGGCCTTAGCGGCATCGGATGCATGGTCGGAACCCTGGCCAAGATGAATGACGAGGAGACCACTGCATGTGTGGATCATGACTCCTGTAGCTTCATTCTGGCAGACATAGTACGAGAATCGTGCGCGGACCACGGCCGGCGCCTTGCTGTCGGCAGAGAGCACTTGAGCCGTAAACAAGGTCTCCACTCCGTCCTTGTTATCGGGCACCACAACCGGCCGGAGAATGTCGACGTCCTCCACCGAGAGCTGGCTGATGAGTCGCCCTGGAGCAGCGATGGTAGCAAGGCTCTGCGCCGCCTGCGCTGCGATAGACACGTATGCGGCACCCGGCAGGAGTACCTCTCCAAGCACCTCGTGGCCGCGCAGCCAGGGCATCTCGCCCAGCCTGAGCACGTTGCGCCATCGCAGCTCGCGCTCGTTGTCATCGGGGACGCTGCGACCCAGCAGTTCATGGCCGATATCGCGACCGGTGCGGTATCGCATCGAGGTTCGTGACTCGCGCCAATAGACTTTGTCGTGATCCCACGAATAGCCCGGGAGGTCGCTGATCATTCGGGGCAGAGCCGGAACAGACTCTGCATCGTAAAAGCTGTTGCGAAAGCCCCTAAAGTCGATATGGGATGGCCCCAGCTGTGACCATATCTGGCCGATGGCATCCTGGAAGGCCGCAACGTCGCTGGTCTTGCGCTTGAGGAGACCAACGTATCGCGGTGTTGCGCCATAGGCGGCCTTGAGTGTCTGTTCGGTCGGACCCTTGAGCGCCGGGTGTGGACCGATCTCGATGGCCATGTCCCACGGGCCTCCGTGCCAGATGGACGACTCGATGGCCTGAGAGAACTTGACCGTTTGGACCATGTTCGCAACCCAGTAAGGACCCTTGAGAAGATTCAAGTCGCCGCCCTTCCTGAGCAGACGTGTATCACCACGCACACTGGAATTCCACACACATCCTCGCTTGGGCTGCGAGATCTGAATGTCGCAGGAAAGAAGAGCCTCCAGGTACTGGCTGGCACATGCCTGCATGTGGTGTGAGTGATATGCCGTGTCGACTTGGAGCTGGCGGGCAAATATGTTCTCCTCGTCCAGTTGTTTCTTGGCCTCGATGACAGCATCTAGGTCACCAGACAGAGTGCAGCTCTGTGGGCTGTTGCTGGCGGCCACGACCAGGCGTCCCTCAAAAGGAGGCTGGCGGCAGAAACGTGAAGCGGCCTCCATGGACAGACCAACGGCAATCATGCCGCCCTTCTGCCCGTCAGGTCCCTGACAAAGATGGGCGTAGAACCCACGGTAGTAGGAGATCTGCATCGCAGCCTTGCTTGTGATGATGCCGGCAGCATAGGCAGCGGCGATTTCACCAGAGGAGTGACCCACGGTGGCATCGAGACGGACACCAGCAGCGTTCAGCATGTCGACAAGGCCAATCTGCAGCGCCGTGCTGAGAGGCTGCGCCAAAGCTGCCTCTGAAAGACGAGACTCGCCGGCTTCCTTGGTGAGTTCTTCGATCAGTGACCATTCGGGCGCATCACCTGGCAACAAGTTGTCGCGGAGAACGGCCTCGCAGCTCTCTAGGCTGCGACGGAAGAGCGGCGATGTCTTGAGCAAGTCGCGGCCCATAGTAGCCCACTGCGCACCCTGGCCGGTGAAAACACCCAGAGTACCCGGAACTTCTTTTGGGTTGACAAGACGCGCGACGGTGCCAATGTCGCCGCCCTTGGTGGCCGACTTGTCGTACGTTGCGACAAACTTGGCCATAGAGTCCAAGACATCCATTCGCGAGGCACCCGTGAAACAGGTTCGCACACGGTGTGCGGATCGTCGTGTTTGAAGGATCCAGCTCAAATCTCGCAAATCAATATCCTCATGCTTCTGCACATAGGCCAGATACGACCGTACGTTTCGTAGCAGCGCCGGTCCCGAATTTGCAGAGAAGAGGAGAGGGCCCACAACGCCGCCGGAAGGTGGAACCTGAGCCCGAGACTCCGACTCCGCGTCTCCGTTCCGCTCGGAAGTGGAAGACGGCAAGCTCTCAATAATGACATGGGCATTAGTACCACCGAAACCAAAGCTGTTAATGCTAGCTCGCATAGGGGCGCCAGCAGGCAGCTCCGGCCACGGCACGGGCTTCGTTGGGATCATCAGGGCTTTATCGCCGTAGTAAGGCGTGAGCTTGGGATTGAGCTCTTTGAAGTGCATGTTGGGTGGGATGGTCTTGTGCTTGAGAGCAAGAAGGACTTTGATGACACCAGCAAGACCAGCGCAGCCTTCCAAATGTCCAATAATCGCTAAGCGCGAATGGTCAGTAAGTACTTCAAAAATTGCAACATGCTTTCAAATCAACATACTCTTGATTGATCCAACATGGATCGTCTGCGGGTCTTGCTTGGCCTCGCCCGTCTCTCCATCACGGTAGAAAGCCTCAAAGACGGCACGCGCCTCGACTGGATCTCCAGCCTGCGTACCTGTGCCGTGGCACTCGAAATACTGCGGTGGGTCCCGCAGCGGATCCAGCCCTGCACGGCGATATACGTGCCGGATCAAAGCCGCCTGTGTAGGGGCAAAGGGCATGGTGATTCCGGGGCTAGTTCCATCGGAGTTGACTCCCGATGCACGAATGACACCCTGAACGGGATCGCCGTCTCGAAGAGCGGCGCTGAGCGGTTTGAGCAGCAGCGAGGCGATACCCTCACCTCGTGCGTATCCGTTGGCCGACTTATCCCACATGCGGCTCTGAGAGTCGGGCGACAGCATGTGTAGTTTTGACTCGCCAATATAAGGCGTGGGCTCGAGGAGGAGGTTAGTGCCGCCGACAACAGCCATTTCACAGTCACCGTTGCGCAGCTCCTGGACGGCGTGATGTAGCGCCACGAGCGAACTGGAGCAGGCTGTGTCGAGAGTCACGGATGCGCCCTTGAGATCGAACACGTACGAGACGCGGTTCGAGAGAATGCTGTTGGCAGTACCTGTGGCGTTGTATTTGGGCAACGTCTCGGTATCGCGGGCCTGCATGACTGAGTAATCGTTGCTCATGACACCGACGTACACCGAAGTTAGCGACCCCCTGAGCTGCTCAAGAGTGATACCGGCGCTTTCGCTAGCCTCATATGTCGCTTCGAGCAGCAGTCGCTGCTGAGGGTCCATGCCAGCAGCTTCGACGGGGCTAATGGAGAAGAAGCCCGCATCGAACAGACGGTTGTCCTCCTCCAGCAGGTACGACTTTGCTTTCACGTCCGTGGCTCCGTGTGTCTCGCCATTTGGGTGGTAGAACCGCCCCAGGTTAAACCGCTTGGGGTCGAACGGCCTCACGACATCACGGGGCTCTCGGAGCAACTCCCAGAGCTTAGAGGTGGAACTGGAACCACCGGGGAACCTGCACGCCGAGCCAATGATGGCAACAGGTTCATCTGTGGGAGAAAAGAATGGTGCCATGGTTGCGGGTTTGCCTTGGGTCATAGGAGTGGAAGTGTGGGAATGTATCAAGTTGCGTCTTCAAAGATGTAGTTGAGTTGATATAAAAAAGAATGTTAAAGAGATACGAGTTTCAAACACCGAACTAAAGTGTATAGACAGTATCTCGTGCAACTAAGGAGGGAAGAACGGAAATGACTGAATAGCCTCAAGGCTGAATTGGGATTATTCGCAACTCCAGGCGGGATGCGCTTCTCTTTTGATCTCAAAATAGTCCTTTCAGACCCAGAAGTACGCAAGTTATATCCAACCAGCCGGAGTGCCGTTGACGAAGGGACCAAGTCTCCCAGCCTCATAGCATGGGACTGCTAGGGGGTGTCTGATTAGACGACGCCCACGCCCCAGCAGCGTCGACTACGAGAAGGGACCATTGAGTTGGTGAGTTTAGGTTTCGGGTACTCAATACACTTTTTTCTCTCAGCTAACAGTGCGGCATGCCTAGCGGCCGCGTCAATTTCGCAACGGGCAAAGCGAGATCTTAAGGTTCGTGCCAGCATCACAGATCAAGCGTGGTGGTCTGAGCCACGCAAAGCGGCAAGCCCAGCTTTGCCACCATAGTAAAACTGTTTCTGTGCTGAGAAACATCAAATGGAACCACGGAGGCGGTGTGATTCCTGAAGAATGAGCTGGCCAGCATCAAGTCTGATGCACAGGGTCGTTGATGGCACCACAATGATCTCTACCCATGGATAAGATCTCCGAGTAATTCGGCCGTGCCTACTTATTTCTCAGTGGAAAAATGACTCTATCTCAGACCCTTTTCAAATGCCGATTAGTGATTCTGAAAAGAAGCCAGTATCACGAGAATTTCCATGCAGGGTCTCCCAAAAATGTGGGCCTCGGCGGGCGTCACCTAGTCTCGCCGAGTGACCCGTAGTCAAGTCTCAACGCTGTGAACTTAGATCTTAGCAATCGCTACTAAAATGTGGCCCCTGTCGTGAGCCAGCACGTCCTAGTCTGTCATATTTGAGGCTCACTGCCCAGGAAGCAGCCCTGTCCGCGACAGCCGAAGCCGGGGTGGCCTCACGCTCTCCAGGACTGTGCCGGGGGGGGGGGGGGGGGGGGGGGGGGGGGGGGGGGGGGGGGGGGGGGGGGGGGGGGGGGGGGGGGGGGGGGGGGGGGGGGGGGGGGGGGGGGGGGGGGGGGGGGGGGGGGGGG
>JAKZGU010000143.1:0-99219 GCA_022837005.1 Calonectria pteridis
TATAAATTAAAAATAAAATATAATTAATAAAATTAAATATAATAACTAAAAATAAGCCTTTTATACTAAATAGCTTAATTAAACTTAAAAATATAATTTTTATTATTTTTATTATAATATTTATTTTTAATTATTTTTTTATTTTTAATTTTTATTATTTTTAGGCTTATTAAATAAAAAATAACTATAAATAAAAGTTTAAATTCTTATAAATAAAAAATAATAATTTTTATAGCTAAAATCTAAACAACTATAATATCTAGAATTTTATGGCTATCCGGTATTTTTGTGACCAACCTCGTAAGAGGTTGGCAGGCAGACCCGACCCACAACGCCAACGGGTATACACGAAAAGTTGTATTAAATGATTCGATTTTGATAGCCATCCTCAATCCCGTGACTCAGTTGGTTTAGTCTCTGGCTCATTTGATGGATTGGGAAGCCTGATGGTTCAGCCAGTAAGCTTCTGCGAGTCGTCTTTCCAGCCATTCAAACGCCACCAATTTGGTCTCGTGTCAATAAACACTGATGTGCTCCTTTTGGATTGCTATTTTGGTCATAGATTAAAATCTATATACTATAAGGTATCGGATCTCTCGGCGCCGAAGAATTGAGACGTCTCAAAACCCATATGCTTACCAACCAATTTTCATAGATGTCGTGACCAATAGATCAAATCAACTATATGAGACCAAGCCGTAGATGAAACGCGAACTCCCATCCTTTTGGAGGCGACCGATCCTGACGCAAAGACCTGATGTGCTCCTCCCTCCAAGAAAAGCGCATCTGAAAAAGGCTATTGGCAACACCAACTTTATTCTTCTACTTGTTCTTCGCGAATTTTTTTCTTCTTTTCTAAGAATCGCCAGCGTGATTCACGTCGAATACTCTTACCTTATTCACTCAGAAGCCACTAGGCCCATGCAACGACAGTTTCGCGAGAACAAGTCACTAAGGATCATTTAAATGCAGGGGCGGCTCCGCCAAGGAGTTTTCAGGTTGGCAACCAACACACCAATCAAAAGTGGCACGAACCAATAACGAGAAAGGCTGAAACAGCTGTGCCGTCCATTTCACTCTGGATGAAAAGGGAGGCGTCGTTCCTGGAGTCCATCAATAAATAACGACGAGTCTAATTGTCGTGGGCTCAAGATAAAGGCAGTGTGGTATCCGAAACACCGTTGCAGTTGATACCGACAACGCTAAATCTGAGAAAATAGAGGTCACGACCGCTATCCAAAAATAAAATTAGAGCTAGAATTAAGCATTCACCATGGCGCCAAGCCCAAGTGTTGTACCAGCGGCTAACAGCAGACGTGATTGGCTGTATTCTTTGCTCGACCAACACATTTATTATTTTGGTGTACCGTCGACCCGTCTCGCTCTCCTCTCGGCTGATCATTTGACTGATTGATATTTTTACCAATTCTGTTGGTATTCTTTTATTAGGCGCCGCTACTGGGGGAACTGACCTAATATCTTGCTTCAACACAACAAATAGCGATACATCATACTGCTGCGACCATACGGCAGATTGTTGTGACACTGGTGTAGGTCGGTTCCAGGTTCTCCCATCGGAACCAGACACATGGGCCACATGGGACTCAAAATCTACCAAATATATCGTTGTCAAAACACCGGCTAAAATCACGTCTACCACAACATCTAATTCAGCCTTGTCAACGAACGCGGCCACAACTACAGCTTGTCTGGGAACCGGTGCCACGTCGGAGGCACGGGATTCCACATCTGCATCAGTTATTTCTACTGCTGGAAAGGCGGGCATCGGCGCTGGTATCGGCGTCGGCGCACTCCTGATCGGAGTGATAGCGTACCTGCTCTGGAAGATACGCAGGAACAAGAGGGCTTCGCAGCAGAGTCAGCAAGCTTACGAACCGTCGATGGCGGACAATAAGAAGCGGAATTATTATTATTACCAACAAACTCAGTTGAAGCCACAGTTACCGTAAGAGATGGATACACAAGTTGAGAGCTGAGCTACCTGCACAAGTTCAATAATAGTAGCCTGCATTTATTATGAGTTTATGCCTAATTAGAAATGAGATTCAAAAGCGTACTCCAAGTATTCTACACGTACGGTGTGATCAACAACCTGTGCCTGCATTAGTTTGCTTGGCTAATCGAGCATTGAAGAAGTTACCTAACCCACAGAACACCTGTCCGCATGAGCCTCGGCGTACCACTAAATCAATGGGAGACTATATCAGCTAGGTGCCAAGAAACGGCTATGTAAACAATTCTGTATGTTCAAACCATTTTAGCCCAATTACGCGTATTTAATAAGTTCAGTGAATACGATTGGCGCCTAATACCCAGGATACATCTCGCCATGTCATGGGGCAATAATGAATGTCAGCTTACCACCCTTGATGCCAGCTGGTCCGTCGCTACAGAATCTGCATCAATTCACGGTCAACCACATAAAAATAAAAGAACATTCGTTTTTTATATTACATGAAAATTAGGTAAAAGTTTGCTGAATATTGCTGTCTTAGAAACGAGTCTGTTCCCTGACGTCAACCTGAAATTGGTTGGTAGTTTAACTTGTTGACGGCTCCTTCTTTCCGGTTGACCGATAATAAAGTGGTAAGCAGGTTCCATTCCCGGCTAAATACTGCAGAAAGCTGCTCATGACCATGTTACGCCGAATCAGCCCTGGAGTCTCGTATATCGTCATTTTAAGGATGCAACAGACAGAATGCCATGCAGACCAGTGACGATTTCTCAGTCAGTATAGAATTGGAAATCCGGCCGTGTTGCATTATAATACTACAGGACAGTGCGGTCACTCTTATGAGGGAAATAAAAGGATTCCAAATGTCAGCAGCATATTTCTGTTCATCTTAGACGGCCCTAGTCGAATCCTTCCATATCCCCGCCAGCCATAGCCAATTATCACGGTGCTCACACATGGCACAGGCCAAGCCTCATTACAGCCCTACTAGCTGCTACGCGCTAGGTTATGCTGGGGGCGGTGCAATACCTGGACATGGTGGATCACATCGCGTACACCCTACATGATGCAGCATCTCAAATAGTTGGGCTCCTACGTCCGGAATACTTCCGTTCCCTGGTCTCCTCATCTCACCACTCTTCCCTGCTCGGACTTTTCCTCTCGGACTGTCTTTTTCGTTTCTTCTCCCCTCCGTACGAAAAAGCCAATCGCCCTGCACGCCAGCATCACGATGCTGCCGCTAGCATTCCAAGACCCCACGCCATCACCACCACAGTCGAAGCCCTCTGGCCGCAAGGGCAACAAAAAGGTGCGAACAGGGTGCATCACTTGCAAGTCGGTTCTCCCCATTTAGTCAATCCTGTGGTTTCCCCCGGGCTGTTGCCGCTAACAAGTGTCCCACCCCGCTCAGAGTCCGGAAGGTCAAGTGCGACGAGGGCAAGCCGTTCTGTGAGCGCTGCGTCAAGACTGGTCGCAAATGCGATGGCTACAGGGCGACTCCTCCGCGGTCCACCCCGGGGGCTCTGAGCCCCATCCCGGCCTTCGGCTCTGACCGAGAGTCGCGTGCGTTCGATTACTACCGCTCGCGATCAGCAAAGGTCTTGTCCGGCGCCATTGATATGTCCTTCTGGGGTGACCTGGTCCTCAAGCTTAGCGCCACAGAGCCTGCCGTGCGGCATGCCATCCTCGCTGTAAGCGACCTGCATGAATATGTCGACGTCAAGTCCAAGACCGGCCGGGAACTAGATCGCAGGTTTGCGTTTCAGGAATACGGAAATGCCATTCGGTCTCTTCGAAACTGGGCCGACCGTGATGAGCCATCTACCGTACCACTGCTCGTGTGCATTCTGTTCATCTGCATCGAGTTCCTCGCCAAGCGCACCAGCGCCTCGCAAATGCATATTGCTCAGGGGAGAAACATCCTCTTCGGCTTGCCCAATCGCAATTCCCCCTCCACGGAAATAATCAAGCGCTCTCTCGTACCTATATACGTCCGTCTAAGTCTAGCGAGCTTCCTCTTCGGTAACAAACCAGCAACCATTCCAGACCACCTCAAATCCTGGACCGAGATCCCAGCCATATTCACGTGCATCGAAGACGCGAGACGGGGGCTCTACCAAATATTGGACGAGGGTCTGCAATTCAGCACCAGATCCGCCAGTGCCGTCTTTGACCCATCCGCAGAGATTGAGAGGCAGCAGTTCCGACAGGAACGGCAACAGTTGCTATCCCAATTCGCTCGCTGGCATTCTGCCTTTACGGTCCTCATCTCCATGACTCCTCGCTCCTCGGCCACTGACAACGTTCAAAATCTCCTCCTGCTGTACTATCATGCCGGAACCATATGGGTCACCAGGGCTTTGGATGCCGGAGAGCTCTCCTTTGATGACCACTTGTCTGACTTCGCTTCCATCATCTCCCTCGCCTCTTCAATCATCGGATCCCTCCCAAATGATGCAACCATGGAGACGTTCAGCTTCGAAACAGAACTGATCGCACCGGTGTACTGGACTGCGACGAAGTGTCGCCATCCCTTGCTGCGGCGAGCTGCCGTCAAGTTGTTGACGCGGGATCAGATGCACGGTCGACGAGAGAACCTGTGGGATGCAAGAGATGTAGCCGTCGTTGCTGCCCGTGTTATCGAAAAGGAAGAAGCAGATGCATCCTATTCAAACTTTGACAACAGCCCTGGAAGCTCACCTTCACCCTTTTCCGACGAAGACTGTGGTCGTAGCACAACATCCCGACCCGGCCTCCCAGAGGTCAGGGTGGACATCACACAGCCTCCCCGGCTTCCCGGTCCCACGCCTTCTTTTACAGACCCCATGGAAGATATCATCGACGACGAGGGCACTCCCATGTCTTCCCCGGAATCGGCCGACTCGGAGCCATCGCTCATCGCCACAGCCATCGATGCCATCCAGCAGCTGGACCTGAATTCAGTAAAGGCAGAAGGCCTAGAGCCACCTTTTGGCATCCCAGGATCGCGACGAATTGTGAATACAGTCATTGGTCCACCAGAGACTGACGGTATCTGGGCAACGTACTTCCAAGAACCGGGGTCCGGGCAGACAGAGTGGAACATTACGCGGGAATTTGTGAGATTTTAAGAGTGTAATATGGGGGTACAGTGTGGTGGGAAAACATAGGATTAGGTGGTTTGGATTTAAATAATGGTAGCAAGCGAATAGTGTTTTATTGTGTATGATTTACTGAACAGATGTCGTTTCGCCTCAAGATACATCGAGATTTAATTATGTGATAATAATTGTTACTTTGACTTCCCAACCTTTTTGGGCTGATATTTAATCTCGGATTCACCCTAAAATAAAATAAAAAAAGATTCATGTCCGATTCATCATTGATTGAAATAGATAAAACTGTTTTGTCTGTATTGGCTCCTTGCGAGTGGGCTACCCTACATCCTGAGACGCCGGCTTGATCGTGTTCGAATAAACGAAGAACCGTCTAGTTTACGTCACAAAAAGACGGACACTATTGTTCTTTACAACTTCGAACAAGCCACGCAATAGCATAGCGGGGTATCAATATTGCACACTTTACATCTACGTATCGGGCCATATCTAGCCTCTTGCATACTCAGCTGCAAGTTTTCTTCGCTTATTCATTTCATCCTGCTCTGCCAAGACCTTGGCAGTCAATGATGCGGCCAGCGAGTTGTTGATGCCGCTGATCCTCAAGTCTTGACTCTTTTTAATTGACTTTTTCTCACCGTTGGCACTTTCCTTTTTGGCGTTATTGTCCTCCTCCCTGACATCATCGCCCTTGCGCTTCTTCTTCTTTTCTGTCTTGTCCTTTTTGAGGGTGTGAGTGAGGCCCTGGCTCTTGAGGCTTTCGATGCGGGCTTCTAATTTGGTAATGTCGGCCTCGGTTGAAGCAAGCAGAGGGATGACGTTTTCTTGCTTGTACTCTTCGGCGCATTCTGGGCATGTCTTCTCTTGGATTTCCTTGATGGCCACTTCCGCAAACACATGACCGCACGGCACCAGGTATACGGACTTGACGGCGGGACCCAGCTCCTTCATGGAGATGGGGCAGACAAGTTTCTTGCCCTCCTTGGAGACTTTGAGCTTTGCAACATCGCGCAGAGACTTGATGCCGAGACTGGCTGGTGTGACCTCGGCTGGCTCGTCTGAAGGCATCAAGCCCTTCAGGATGGCTTCGTAATTGTATAACCGACCGCGCCAGTCGGAAACGAGGGTATCGATATCGAGAGGTTCGCCGCTGAGGGCGCAATGTGCCCAGGCATGACCGAGGGACTCGAGTGCGGTCGCTTTCAGCTCGGAGACAGTAGGTGCGCGGGCGGCATTCTTGACGAGTTCGCGGCGCTTGGGGATAGATCCTCCGTCATTACCCATGATGGCGGATGGGAGCGCAGTGTGATTTCGGTAGGAGCGTTCAAATTGGGGGGCAAAAAAAAAAAAAATGGAGAGAGGAACAGCTGTGTCTTTGATGGCTTCAGAGTTGGGATCTGGACTGGGTCTCAGTTTGGATCTGGTTCTGTTCGCCTTAGGAATCGTCGCCTCGCCAGTGGCGCGTGCATCGGGTGTGGTCAAGTGGCGGGCAGATTCCTAAATCCAAAGCTCCAACAGTGGCGCGGCCGCTAATCGATAAGTGCGGGAAGCTGGACGGGGTGCTACCACAGTGCGGAAGATCCACACCTTCGCGTGAAACACACCGACACGACGGTGATTTGGAGATCCCCCTGGCAATTAGCACTGTGCAGATACCTGCAGGTCCCCCCGGCATCAATGGCCATGTCCTCGCTGCCAAAGTTCCTAAATCTCCAATTTAACCTCCGCCTGACCAAACAATTGTCAACTTCAACACAACAAGGTGCCATGCGCCCGTAACGGATGAGCGCAACTGCGGTACCTGGTTGAGGGCGACTCTCCTCGATAAACTAGCGACCAGCGGCAGCCCATTTATACCTGCCCGTTGCCCTCTGCGCCGCGTCGAGACACGACGGCCATCTATCTCCAACACGGCCAGCTCACACCTGGCTGACCCGCAGCCGCAGCCGCACCCTCAGCCTTGACCTCGATTTGGCCCAAAATTCGACCCTGACCGACACGAGCGCGCATCCCGCTGCAGGTACATGCAACGTTGATAGCCCGGCCACAAGTGCCGTGCGGGGAGGATGGCGCAACAACAGCAGGTCGCCTTGGAGCGCCTCGACTACATCACACGGGGCTTGCGCTCGCGGTACGCCTTTCCACCTTGACCGAGTGCCCCCTTTCGCCTGCTAACAGTCTGCAGAACCTCCGATGATGTACGTAAACGCTCGGCGATGCAGCTTCGAGAGCTGGTCGTCGTATGTCATCGAGGTAAGTATCATGCCTCCCCTCCTCATCCTCGCCCAAACTAATTCAAGACATAGATTTGAACCCCGAACACTTTATGGCCTTTTACAACACCGTCAACAACAAGATCACGCAGCTCATTACGCATGGAAGCGATTCATCTGAACGACTTGGCGGCATCTACGCCCTGGACGCCCTCATCGACTTTGATGGCGTCGATGTCGCCCTCAAATACACCCGTTTCACACAAAACCTCAAAACGATCCTACGAGGAAAGGACATCAACCCTATGCAGCCTGCTGCCATCGCCCTGGGAAAGCTATGTCGGCCTGGTGGTGCATTGATATCCGAACTGGTGGATTCCGAGGTCAATACCGCCCTCGAGTGGCTGCAGAACGACCGTATCGAAGAACGGAGATATAGTGCTGTCCTCGTTTTGCGAGAGCTTGCTCGAAATGCCCCCACGTTGATGTACCAGTACATCCCAACCATCTTCGACTGGATCTGGATCGGACTGCGAGACACTCGGCAACTCATCCGGGCAACCTCGGCTGAAACGGTCAGCGCCTGCTTCCGAATTCTCCGCGAGAGAGACCAGGAGATGAAGCAGATTTGGATGAGCAAAATCTACAACGAGGCGAAACAGGGGCTCAAGGTCAACACTGTCGAATCTATCCATGGTTCGTTACTAGTTTTGAAGGAGCTCCTTGAGCAAGGTGCCATGTACATGCAGGAGCACTACCAGCAGGCCTGCGAGATTGTGTTTAAGCACAAGGACCACCGGGACCCTACCATCAGAAAAACGGTTGTGCTTCTCATCCCCGACCTGGCTAGCTACTCTCCAGCTGACTTTGCCAATGCCTGGCTGCACAAGTTCATGGTGTACTTGTCGGGTATGCTAAAAAAGGACAAGGAGCGGAACGATGCCTTTTTGGCGATTGGCAACATTGCCAATTCCGTCAAGAGTGCTATTGCTCCGTATCTGGATGGTGTTCTTATATATGTGAGAGAAGGCCTGAGCATCCAGTCCCGTAAGAGAGGATCGGTTGACCCAGTCTTCGACTGCATTAGTCGTCTTGCTGTGGCCGTTGGCCAGACGCTCAGCAAGTACATGGAAGCACTGCTGGACCCCATCTTTGCATGCGATCTGACTCCAAAGCTGACACAGGCTCTGGTTGATATGGCCTTTTATATCCCTCCTGTAAAGCCAACTATCCAGGAACGGTTGCTTGACATGCTGAGCGTGGTCCTCTGCGGCGAACCATTCAAGCCGCTTGGCGCGCCGCAGCCCAACACCCTAAACTCCGTGCCTATCATTGCGAAAGATGCAAAAGACCCCCAGGCCTATGAACACCGGAAATCAGAGGTCAAGTTGGCGCTCAACACTTTGGGAAGCTTCGACTTTTCTGGCCATGTGCTCAACGAATTTGTTCGTGACGTCGCCATCAAGTACGTCGAGGACGAAGACCCTGAAATCCGAGAGGCGGCTGCCCTTACCTGCTGCCAGCTGTATGTGCGGGATCCTATTGTCAACCAGACCAGCTACCATGCGCTTCAAGTTGTCGGTGACGTGATTGAGAAGTTGCTCACTGTCGGCGTATCGGATCCGGAGCCGAACATTCGACGAACCGTCTTGGCTGCTCTTGACGAGCGTTTTGATAGACACCTGGCCAAGGCCGAAAATATCCGAATCCTCTTCTTCGCCTTAAACGACGAAGTCTTCGCGATTAGAGAGGTTTCTATTTCCATAATCGGTCGACTGGCGCGGTTCAACCCTGCCTACGTCATTCCTTCCCTGCGCAAGACTCTAATTCAGATGCTCACTGAGCTCGAGTTTTCTGATGTAGCGCGAAACAAGGAAGAGAGCGCTAAGCTGCTGAGTCTTTTGGTGCAGAATGCGCAGGGTCTTATTAAGCCCTATGTTGAGCCCATGATTTCGGTTCTGCTACCCAAGGCGAACGACCCGAGTCCTTCCGTTGCCGCCACCATTTTGAAAGCGATAGGCGAGCTTGCAACTGTGGGCGGTGAGGATATGCTGCCTTACAAGGATAAACTGATGCCGCTCATCATCGACGCTTTGCAGGACCAGAGTTCCAACTCGAAGCGTGAAGCCGCCCTTCACACTCTGGGTCAACTTGCGAGCAACTCCGGATACGTCATTGAGCCTTACCTGGAGTACCCGCAGCTACTTGAGATTCTTCAAGGAATCATCCGTACTGAGGGCCAAAGGGTGCCACTTAGACAGGAGACTATCAAGCTGATGGGTATCCTGGGTGCGCTAGATCCTTACAAGCACCAGCAGGTTGAAGAGCGAACACCTGAGGTTCAGCGACGAGTAGAGTCAAACCAGATGACAGATATCTCGCTCATGATGACCGGTCTAACACCTTCCAACAAGGAATATTTCCCTACGGTCGTTATCAATGCTCTCCTTCAGATTTTGAAGGATCCTTCCCTAGTTCAGCACCATGCTGCCGTGATTGAAGCTATTATGAATATCTTCCGCACACTAGGGTTGGATTGTGTATCATTCCTCGATAGAATTGTTCCCGCTTTTCTGTTGGTGATTCGATCGTCTACATCGACTCGGCTGGAGTCGTACTTCAACCAGCTTGCAACTCTGGTTAGTATTGTCCGCCAACACATCAGGAATTACCTGCCGGAGATTGTAGAGATTCTCCAAGAGTACTGGCACACATCTCCATCTCTGCAAACCACCATTCTCTCATTGGTCGAGGCTATTTCGAGGTCGCTGGAAGGAGAATTTAAAATATATCTTGCCGGACTTCTTCCTCTTATGCTTGGTGTCCTTGACAAGGATGCTTCCACCAAGAGAACACCTTCAGAGCGTGTGCTGCATGCGTTCCTCGTTTTCGGAGCGAGTGCTGAAGAATATATGCACCTGATCATTCCTGGCATTGTGCGCACCTTTGAGAAACAAGGACAGCCGACCTTTATCAGGAAACAGGCCATCGACACTATTGGAAAGATCTCGCGACAAGTCAACCTGAATGACTTTGCCGCCAAGATCATCCATCCTCTCACGAGAGTGTTGGACATGGGAGAGAATACACTCCGGATCGCGGCCTTGGATACCTTGTGTGCGTTGATTCAGCAGCTGGGCAAAGACTATCTACATTTCATGGGTACCGTGAATAAGACAATCAACCAGCATCAGATTCAACACTCCAACTATGAACTCCTCGTCAGCAAGCTTCAGAAGGGCGAGGTCCTGCCCCAGGACCTCAGCTCTGAACATCGCTTCATGAATGGATCTGAGGAGACTGCCTATGCGGACCAAGCGCCTAAGAAGCTTGAGATGAACGCCATTCATCTCAAGGCAGCTTGGGATACCAAGGGTAAGTCTACCAAGGAGGATTGGCAAGAGTGGTTGCGAAGATTCAGCACTACTCTTCTCACCGAGTCACCCAACCATGCTCTCCGAGCATGTGCAAGCCTTGCCAGCGTGTATCTACCGCTGGCACGTGAGCTGTTCAACTCTGCCTTCGTCTCCTGCTGGAGCGAGTTGTATGAGCAGTTCCAAGATGAGCTCATCCAGAACATTGAAAGTGCCATCAAATCGGAGAATGTGCCGCCGGATCTGCTGGGTCTCTTGCTCAACCTTGCTGAGTTTATGGAACACGATGACAAGGCTCTGCCCATTGATATTCGCGTGCTCGGTAGAGAAGCTGCTCGCTGCCACGCCTATGCTAAGGCGTTGCATTACAAGGAGCTCGAGTTTTTGCAGGACCAGAGCAGTGGCGCTGTCGAGGCACTGATCGTGATCAACAACCAACTTCAGCAGTCTGACGCTGCCATTGGTATTCTACGCAAGGCTCAGCTTTATAAGGAAGGCATCCAGCTGCGTGAGACCTGGTTCGAAAAATTGGAGCGCTGGGAGGAGGCTTTGGCTTTCTACAACAAGAGAGAAGCGGAGGTGCCAGATGACCAACCTATTCCCGTGGATATTGTCATGGGCAAGATGCGTTGTCTGCACGCCCTGAGTGAATGGGAGGCACTGGCAAGCCTGACTGGCAGCACCTGGGCCAACTCTTCTCCCGAAGTCCAGCGAATGATTGCGCCCCTGGCTACCGCCGCCGCATGGGGATTGGGCAAGTGGGATTCTATGGACAACTACCTCTCATCCCTCAAGCGATACTCGCCGGACCGATCATTCTTTGGTGCTATTTTGGCACTGCATCGTAACCAGTTCCGCGAGGCCTTGGCCTGTGTGCAGCAGGCTCGTGAGGGTCTCGATACCGAATTGAGTGCTCTCGTGAGCGAATCCTACAATCGAGCATACCAGGTCGTCGTGCGTGTGCAGATGCTGGCTGAATTGGAGGAACTGATCGTTTACAAGCAATGTGACGAGAAGAAGCAGTCGATGATGCGACGAACATGGGAGACTCGATTGAAGGGCTGCCAGAGGAATGTCGAAATTTGGCACCGTATGCTTCGACTGCGCGCACTCGTCATTGCTCCCGCTGAGAACATGCACATGTGGATCAAATTCTCCAACTTGTGCCGCAAGTCTGGTCGTATGGACCTCGCAGAGAAGTCTTTGAAGCAGCTCATTGGTATCGAGGCTCCGCTCGAGACCATGATTCCTTACTGGTCGGATAGACAAACCGGCCCCGGACCTCGAAACACTCCCGCTCAGGTTATCTACGCTGTGCTCAAGTATCAATGGGAGCTTGGCCAGCGGTCACCTGTGCGAGGGGTGGGTATCGCCGAGAAGACGCTGTACTGCCTCAACAAGTTCACCAATGATACCGCCCACCGTTTGGATGTGGCGAAGGCGCACCTCACTGCACAGGCGGGCAACGATATGAGCCTGCAGACCGAGTATGGTTTCCAGAACCAGATGGATCCCTCTCTGATGAGCCCTCAGACCCAGCGTGCTCTCTACGACCAGACGGTGCTGCTGGCCAAGTGCTATCTCCGACAGGGTGAATGGTTGATTGCCTTGAATAAGGATGATTGGCAGTACACCCAGGTGCAAGATATCTTGACATCATACTCGCAGGCGACAAAGTACAACCCTCGTTGGTACAAGGCATGGCACGCTTGGGCCCTGGCCAACTTCGAGATTGTTCAGGCTCTCGCTGCCAGGAACGAGGGCCACTTGACGCGAGCTGACCAATCGATGATCATCGACCATGTCGTCCCAGCAGTCAAGGGCTTCTTCAAGTCCATCGCCCTGTCTGCCGGGAGCTCTCTTCAGGATACCCTCCGTCTTCTCACGCTTTGGTTCAGCCACGGTGGCAGCGCCGAGGTCAATTCTGCAGTCACGGAAGGATTCGCCAACGTCAGTGTCGATACCTGGCTCGAAGTTATTCCTCAGCTTATTGCTAGAATCAACCAGCCCAACAAGCGAGTCCAGCAGTCAGTCCACAACCTTCTCGCCGACGTTGGAAGGGCGCATCCCCAAGCTCTCGTGTACCCTCTTACGGTTGCCATGAAGTCTTGGCAAAACAGCCGACGATCAAGGTCTGCCGCGCAGATCATGGATAGCATGCGGCAGCATAGTGCCAACCTCGTTGCCCAGGCTGATACTGTCAGTCATGAGCTGATCAGAGTCGCGGTGCTGTGGCATGAGCTCTGGCATGAAGGCCTGGAAGAAGCTTCTCGACTTTACTTTGGCGACCATAACATTGAAGGGATGTTTGCGACGCTGGAGCCTCTTCATGACCTTCTTGAGCGCGGACCGGAGACACTTAGGGAGATTTCCTTTGCGCAGGCGTTCGGCAGGGATCTCAAGGAAGCACAGGACTGGTGTCGACAATACGAGACTAGCCAAGACGTCAACGACCTTAACCAAGCTTGGGATCTGTATTATCAAGTCTTCAGGAGGATCTCTAGGCAGCTTCCTCAGGTCACGACTCTAGAATTGACATACTGCTCTCCGAAGCTTCTTAACGCGAAGAATCTGGACCTGGCAGTTCCTGGAACGTACAAGAGCGGGCAGCCGATTGTTGGTATCATGTCTTTTGAGACGACATTCAGTGTCATCAACTCAAAGCAGCGGCCTAGGAAGCTAAACATCAACGGCAGCGACGGCAAATCGTACGCTTTCTTGCTCAAGGGCCACGAGGATATTCGCCAAGATGAGCGTGTTATGCAGCTGTTTGGCCTGTGCAACACACTTCTTTCCAACGACTCGGAATGTTACAAGAGACATCTCAACATTCAGCGATATCCTGCCATTCCCCTCTCACAAAACTCGGGTCTTCTTGGTTGGGTGCCCAACAGTGACACTCTCCACGTGCTCATTCGAGAATACCGTGAGAGCCGTAAGATTCTTCTCAACATCGAGCATCGGATTATGCTTCAGATGGCTCCTGATTATGATAACCTTACATTGATGCAAAAGGTCGAGGTATTTGGATATGCTCTCGACAACACCACTGGACAGGACTTGTACCGTGTGCTCTGGCTCAAGTCCAAGTCATCAGAAGCTTGGCTGGAGCGACGCACAAACTACACTCGCTCATTGGGTGTCATGTCTATGGTGGGCTACATTTTGGGCTTGGGAGACCGCCACCCTAGTAACTTGATGCTTGACCGAGTCACCGGCAAAATTATCCACATCGATTTTGGTGATTGTTTCGAAGTTGCTATGAAGCGCGAGAAATATCCCGAGCGGGTTCCGTTTAGATTGACGCGCATGTTGACTTATGCGATGGAGGTTAGCAACATCGAGGGAAGCTTTAGGATTACATGCGAGAACGTGATGAGAGTTTTGAGAGACAACAAGGAGAGCGTCATGGCGGTTTTGGAAGCGGTAAGCATTCTCGAGCTGTTTCTCTGTGGTGTACTAGTAACTAACATGAATTGCGCGCAGTTTATCCACGACCCGTTGCTCACGTGGCGACTGACCAACGCTGCCTCACCTACAGGGCCCAACTTTAGATCCGATCGCGAGGTGGCATTGGCTGGACCAGGAGGACAGAGGGCTAGGCGCCAATCTATCCTGGACAGCGACGTTGCACCCTCGGAGCTCCTCAACGCTGCTGAGCCATCAGCACCACCCACACGCAGCCGCGCCCGCACTAACAGCTCGGCTGCGCAGGACGGCAACATGGTCAACGGTGCTCAGGAGGTGGAGAGCCAAAACGCGCGTGCGGTTGAGGTGCTGGACCGTGTGGCTCAGAAATTGACGGGCCGCGATTTTAGGAACAACGAAGAGCTCGACGTTATCAACCAGGTGAACAAGCTCATCATGGAGGCCACCAAACTGGAAAACCTCTGCCAGCACTACATAGGATGGTGCAGTTTTTGGTAAACCAGGTGTAAGGCCAAGATAATGTAGTCACGAGTGGGGGGGCATTGTGAGTGCAGCGACATGTTGGAACAAGGAAACCTGAACGAGTAACCAAGAGGACAAGCCGTGTAGCCATTTTGAAGCGACGCGGCGGTATTGTACCTAGTTAGACCAGAAAGAATAGCACTGCGCGGAGTTGGAGGGGACTGGTTGCCACGTCCATGATTTTGGGATGAGAGGCTTTGTATGCGGGGCGAGCTGTGGGTTAGTTTGGAATTCATTCATGTATTTATATATAGGGAGGGAAGCGGTTAATGATAAAGAAGGGCCTTTTACGAATCTTGGTCAACTGCATGTGACACGGTGCATGTATGGGAAAGAATTGGCTGGTTTATTGATCCGGTACATGTTCCATAACCCTCTTTTGGTCATTCTCTTGACAATACAAATTCGCTTATCGCTACTACGCTAGATGGGGATGGGAGTTCCATACTGGTTTGTCCACTCGCTTCATAGTTCATCCTTGGCATGGTCATCAGCGGCGGCGGCAGCAGCAGCAGCAGACCTGACATCACCACAAGCAGCTGGGGTGCCGACTTCCATCTTGTAGACACACTTCTCGGCCTCGGCGACGCGCCAAAGCTCCTCGGTTTCTGCGCAGCCCAGCCAAACATCGGTGCGGCGGTTGGGACCGTTCCAGCAGCCCTGGCCATTCTCGTATCGCAGAACCATGCGCTCGCCCTTGCCAAGACTCTTGCCGTCGAGACGCTCCTCATCGTCGGCAATCTGGATGTCGATGCGGTCGAAGTGGCCCATGACGGTGTTACCGTGGCCCTTCTTGGACTTTTGCTTGGTCTGATCCAGCCAGCAGAGCTCGTATGTGTACTCGCCGGCCTCGGTGCTGACGCACTTGCTCTTGAGGGCACGGAAGATATCCTCGGGACCATAGTTCTTCTCGAGATCACCAGTTTCGGTCTCAAGAGATCGCGTCTTCTTCTCGAGGTCCCTGTTTGCGTTGTCGTAGGCCTCGCGGGCTCCCTTGACGCGTGAGGACTCAGTACCGGGGGCCACGTTGTCAGCAAGCACGCCGTTCTCGATGAGCCACGCGCGGAAGCTCTCAATGGAGCCGTGGAGGAGGTTTCTGGCAAACGATGGGAGGTATGCCTCGAAGCTGAAGACTGAGGAGGAGCATGTTAGTTAGTATAGGCTTATTCACAGGCATGTGATTTTGATTTGGGTATGCTTACGGATGTCAGTGTCAGACTCGTCGCCGCCTTCGAACTCCTTCCAGTTGATGCCATTGGTCTCGCTGTCCTCTTTGAGAACGTTGGCAATGTCAACGTCGGACTTTCGAGAGCGCTGAGCGGCCTCGCTCTGCTGGCGGGCAGAGTAGTCCTCAAAAGATTTGACAGCGGCCTTGACACCTTCGTCGTTGAAGTTGGGGTTGTATTCTTCCTTGAACTTGCGGAGAATTTCCTCCAGCTCGTTGACACGTTCGTTGAGCTCCTCTCGCTGCTCAAAGACATCGTCGAGGGCAGATCGGAGCTCGTTGACGCGCGTCTTGGCGAGACCGAGGAGCACGCCCACCTTTCCGCCGGTGCCCTCGCCTCGGACAACCTTTCCTTTCTCTTCTTTCTCAACCTCGCGGTATCGCTGATGCAGGCCGTCTCGCTTGGTCTCGAGGGCCTTGATTTCGTCCCTGATGGTGTTGATCTTGAGCTCGAGCTTTCGGCGGATCTCCTTGGCCTCGCTGATCATTGCATTCCTCTTCTTGGCAGCGCTCTCGATCTTCCTACGCTTCTCGTCCTCCAGTCTGCGGTATTCCTTTCCAATGGCAGCGCATCGGTTCTCGCACTTGACGTTGCCGCTGTACTCTTCGGAGCCGTCGCAGCAGAGATCGTAATCACAGACGCCATCGTTGACGTAGAGGAAGGGTATGTAGCTGCCGATGTGGCCTTCATTGGCGCACCAGAAGCCGGGGAGGGCGTTGGGGGTCTTTGTGGTGCCAGAGGCAGAGCCGGGCAAGGGCTGTTCGGGGGAGAGAAGATCGAGATGGGCGCAGGCGGCGGTGCCAGGCTCGTCAGATCCGTCGGGGCAATCGCAGGTGTTGTCATTGATCTGGTTCAGACTGAGCTTGATGGCGGCATTGGTGATGCAGGAGAACTCCTCCTTGCCCTGGTAGTGGGCGGCGACTGTGTTTTGGATGTTAGCAGCAGCTAAGATGATGTAGAGAGCCACAGCTGGAGCTCTAGGGGAGAGAACGCACAATCAGGACCAACACCCCGCGGTAGACTGCCAGCAGCCGCCAGGGTAAAGGCGTAGATGGCGCTCAGTAGCGCCCAGGACGGTGGGTGCTGCATTGTGAGGCTGTGGTTGCGAGGTTGTGCATGCACGACGCTCTCGTTGGAGGAGGACGGAGAGTTGGGAGAGTTGGAGCCAGGTCACCATCATCGGAGCTTGCTGCAGCTACGACAGGGGTGCGAGTGGCGGCCCCGGCGCCTGCTGTGGGGGGTGGACGGGCTGTTTCAGGGGTCGAAGGCGCTAGGCCACAGCGGTCCAGTGCGGGTTTCCAGAATGCCTGGCCAAAAGTATCCGTAGTAACGGGATAAACAACGATTGGAGCGAAGCGGTTCGACTTTATTCTTGTGCTAATTCATGTCCAAGTATGTCTGCTTAATTCATTTACGCTTGTTGCATCCACAGTCGTGATATCACTCATTTATTCTCCTCCATCAGCATCCACCATGTTTTTCGTCTTCTGCTTATCGGTGTACTCACTCATACATGACTTCCAGCCCATGAGAGTTCAATCCGAGCGGCCCACTGCCCGTTCACCGCCTGCCCAAAGCGGGGAGACCCAAGTTCTGACCGTCAAGCAAGGCGGGGGAAAGAAAAAAAAATTACCCCTCCATCACCACTACCAACACGTAAAGACGTTTTGGTGACGCAAATAGGAACATTGTCTTACGGGATACTCAGCATTTCCCTCCTTGTATGCATTCATGCGAGACAAGTATCTTTTCTTTTAGCTGATTGTTTACTATTTTCAACTTATTTCTTGAATACCCCATCATGGCTCCAACCGACGCCGAGGCCCTCAAGGCCATGAATACCATTGTCGAAACGGCCACAACTCTTCTCCAACAACTCCAAACCGTTTTAGCCGCCATCCACCGCGGCCAAGAGTCTACTCCCGCCACCGATGCGAAACCATCCAACTCTTCATCGTCATCGCCCCCCAACATTGACGCCCTTGCCCTCGCTCGCGATTCCACAAGCCTGATTAGAGCCCACACTACCAAGCTCTCTCTCCTCATCATCAACGAGCCATTCACCCCGACCGCAGTCTCTACCGTTGTACGCGAACTTATTGCCGGTCCTATTCCTGGTCTTTCTTCCGCCCTCGAGGTTTGCGATGCTAAGATTTACACTTCCGTCCTCCGCCGTGAGCTAGGTTGGCGGGCTCAAAGAGTTTTCATTGAGTTGAGTGGTCTTCTCCAAAGAGTTCCAAAGGACGGAAAAGTGCTTTCTGGAGACAAAAAGGATGCTTTTGGTCCAGGTGGGAAGGGTAGTCTTGCCTCAACTGGTGTATTGTGGTCCGCGTGTGATGATCTCCTTGCGCTGACTAATATGGGCGTTGGTGGCTTCTTCGTAAAGAAGGCGGAGCAGTGGAGAGACACACTAAAGGATGTTATGGAAGAGCTCAAAGAATGGGGCGAGGAGGAAACTGAGGATGATGAAGACGACGATGAGGACGATAAGGATGTGGACGGCCTCGCTGATCAGCTCTCTAAGCAAGATATGCTTGACGATCTCATGAATTCCCAGCAGGCTATCCCACGCGACGACCCTGACGGCATTCGACCACGTCTTGAATCAACCCTCAAGCGATTGCGCATGGTCGTGCTCTTGTACCAGGCAATGTGCAAGCGCCGATTTAAGAAGCTTCCTCCCTTCCCACTCAGCGACGCCAACTCTGATCTCCCACAACGACTTGACGAGACGGCCAAGATGCTTCAGCAACTTCCGGATAAATTTGGCGATTTGGCTGCTGCCTTTTATGAGCTCGACCCTAATGAGATCGACGAGGTCGCAACTCAGACTTTCTCTGATGCATCTAGCATGAGCGAGCTGTTGAGCAAGACTTGGGAAGGCTCGCGAGATGAGTTTACAGACTGGACGGAAAAGTTTCGAACTGAAGTTAAGAAGGCATAGTGATTCAGTATATAGACTAAATACTGATATCTGATATCAATGACCTTTGCCTTGGAGTTCTTGATGTTGTGAGGAAAACTGTCACAATTCTCACTACACTCGTCTGCCAGACATGTCAAGAAGAAAGAGCCAGAAACTTGGTCCAAGAAATGACAAGGAAGTAGAACATGTTCATGGGTTGCTCGTCCTTAAAAGAACAAAAAGACATGAGAGTAGGTTGGGCTCCTGGCAAACTTGGACAGCAGCGGGAAGCCGCAAAGGTACTGTGCAAGGCCCAAGTTTCATCTTATATAAAGCAGTTCGAATTAAATACGCCACAGTCCTCGCCATTTCTAGATCACCTCCCCAACTTGAGTATATTTCATCTCATCAGAGCTCATGCCCCACGACTGCTTCAGGTCGCAGCACCTGAGACACGCTGGCGGGATGATTAGTACCTGGACGCTGGCCTTTTGTGCCGCCCAGTACGTCTGGACCTCGCTGTGAAGCTTCTGGGCCGAGGGCCTGTCTTGGTACTTCTCTAGAATGACACGAATGATTTCCAGGTCTTTGCACAGACGTATCGATCCCTCCAGCGCTTCCAGAGTCTTGTGGATATCGTCGATATGCATGCCGTGCTGACGAAGAACCAGTCGCTTCAGGCGCGGAGGAAGCCTTACGCTCGCACGATCACTTACCCCGGATGCGGTAATGTCCAGCTCGTAAAGGTTTGGAAACTGATCCAGCAAAGTGAGTTCGTCTTCGCCCATCAGATAGTGCAAGGTGAGCGACTTGAGCGCGTCTCGTCTGGCGAGGAGGTCTGCCGTAACGTTCTGAGACGGTCCGAGCGTCAGTATGCCATGATAACGGCAAACGACAATGCTTTCCAGGAGCGGCATTGCTTGGACCAGCGTGTCAATACCCACCGGTCCGACGACAAAGTGACTCAGGCACCTAAATTCGAGATGCCTAATGTTGCGCACGGCGTGCGAGATGGAACCGTCGAAACGTGTGTAATTCCAAAGAACCAGCTTCTCGAGCCGAGGTTTGCTGGCGATGAATGCTGAGATGAGTTTAGCGTCCATCTTGTGGGATTCGAAGGTTGTGACAAGGCTCAGCTCCCTAAGGTGCGAGAAGTGGTTGGCCGACGGAATCCAGTAAGTCGCCTTTCTGCCCAAGAAGCCGTATTCAAGATGCAGCTGCTCAACATGCGTAGCGCGTTCTAGGAGGAGGGAAACCCGCGTGTCGTAACGAGACTGCAAGTGGACAGCGGCACTATCAAAGGGGCAGTGGAGGGTGCTGATGTAGCGGAACGAGAGACTCCTGATTTTCTGCGCGAGCCATGGTGTTGTCCTTGTAGACCGCTCCAAAGCCCTAACCTTGTAGAAGTTGCGTTTGGAATGGCTCCCAACCTCGGAGAAGAAGTGGAAGAGAACCGGCTGCGCGGCTTCCCTCATGGATTTCGAAACTAGGCACAGGTCTCGAAGCGGCTGTGATGACATGGGCGTCACGGACGTGGTTCTGATGGATGTGGCCCAGCCCACACAGCAATGATCGCAAAGGTATTCGCAGATCAGCGTTTTCGTCTCCAATGGCAGACGTGAAAGAAAGCCGTCTGAGTGTGAAGCAGCCATGATACCGGACTGATGGATTTCGTCCAGAGGCTTTGATGATGGGATATTGAAAGCAGTCAAGTTGGTCTTGGGAAGATGAAGTCGTGGCTGTGGGTGAAGTGGTAAAATCGAAAAGTAAAACACCCAGGAAACCCACAGAAGACCAAACAAACATCAAAGTTTCCATGGCCACACGTCGCTGGTGCCTTCCCTGGTAATTCTGAGCCCTACTCTGAAACTTTACCTTGAGTACACTTATGTCTTTATTTTTATTTTATTTTATTATTTAGTCATTTATTTTTATTTTTAGGACTAATAATCTATAAAATTTATTTATTTCCTGGTTATTTATTGGACTAGGCTCTACACTCTTGACATGTCTAGCAAAGGAGACTTGTAAGAATGAAGAGTGCGAATGAATAGCCTGAGTTCTCTACCCCAGGGAAGCTCGCTCTCGATGCGTGCAGGAGTTCTCTTCTAGGAACTCTGTGTCGAAATGTCATCAATGCCGGCACTCCATTCGACGATGTTCCAAAACGGATCATCGTCATCAGAATCGAAATGGAGCGGAATAGCTTCCGCGCCACCAGCCATAGTGGCCGAGGTAATGATCGCCCATTGCATATCCATCATAGCCTTGAAGAGATGCACATACTTGGTCGGGCGTTGCACCTTGAAGATGGATCCCGAGACTATAGGCCGGTTGGACGGGGCGTCATGGATCTTCACACTGCGATATAGCGGCTTTTCCTTTTCGGCGACAATGGGGTCGATCGTGGAGGCAATCTCAACATCGGTGGCTGGCCCCTTTCCTTTATCAACCTGTGTTGTTGCGCTCGAGGTACCCGTACCCTGTCGGTCATTTCCGGAGAATGATAGTTGTGGCAATCTTGATCCTTGCGCGGAATCCTCCATGGGTCGCGCACGGTTTCCTGCAGCGGATGACGCCCGTGGTATCTTGGTTTCTGGCATAGCTACGCTGGGGGTTCGCGCGGTTCGTCTTCTTTTTCTTCGAGCGGACTGTGGTGGCGATGGCCCAGCGGATTGTTGAGATTCCAACCGGACATTTTGCTGGAAGACTAGATAGACCGAATTAGCTATGAGTCCAAGAACCCCCCAAAGAAAGAAAAAGAAAACCCGCGACGTACATAATCTAACCAGGTCCTCAATGGAAGCTATAGCGTTCTGCGTGCCGCTGGGATAACGTCGCAGACTGCCAAGCGCCTCTAGAGGCATCCTTGCCAAGAGTGAGTACTCTACCGGGTTGAGGGTGAACGAGTTGTCCATTAAGACCCTTCTTTGCTCAGCGACTATCTGTTCGACAGCCTCGACACGTTGCAAATATTGATCAACAGGCATGATGTCTGCGGGAGTCACCAAAGTAGGTTCTGCCACTAAGAAACGACGCAATTCGGTGATATGCCTTGCATCATTGGCGTATCGCCCTAAGAACGTTTCGAGGCACGTTCTGAGGTCGTCTCTGGTGGCTTGAGAAGCCATCATGAATATTGAAAGTGTCGTGAAGAAGAGAAGCAAAAACAAGAAAGAACCTTGCTGTGTAAAGCTTGTTGTGTTGACTTGGGCCGTATTGGACCTCAAGGATGATAATGATAATAATAAAAACAAGAAAGAAAGATGCGAGTTGCTCAAATGTTATATTTCGGGCCACACGTGATCTGGAAGTTTGCGTGGGTGCAAGCACGTACGAGCGTGAGGTCAGAGGACAAACAGCTTGAGTGCTGTGAAGAAGACAAGGAAGACCAATTTATTTCTAGGTTAAAAAACAAGTGGTTGGCTCAACCGGGTGATCCAGGAGCCAAGCCACAGAGGTGGCATACAAATATTGTTCGTCCAGAAAAATGGGCATTCTCGCATAAGCCTTCTTTTTTTTTTTTTTTCCTGTTTTCGAATTATTCGCCAGACAATACAACCCTTGAATAAGGGTCTTGCCAAATGACCACAGGTGTCAGAACTTTTTTGCTCAAATAAATAAAAATAATGCCTAAATAACTTTATTCACCTTAGGATTCTTTCCTAGGATTCTATTTTTGGAATTATTTTGCTTTAGAAATAGTTATTATTTGGACATGAACAGCAGGGAGGATTTCAGTAATCATACCTGTTCTGGCAGAGCATCTTTTTTTCTCTTCAGCTTTGCAAGGAGCAAAACAGGAACCGATACAGTCTGCCAAAGCCACTCTAGTTTGGATATGCGCCATAATTCTCTTTAAAAAGGATTACGCTGAGCTTTAGCAACGTGCCCCGTAATTGTTCCACCGAAGCGCGGCATACAATCAACTCATGGTATCACGCAAGACCAACTTGGAACGGACCTCCATAGCCACGGCAAGATAATCTCTTCATCATGCATCATGCAAAAGTTTCCTTTAATTACCTGTTTATTTAATATTAACTACTGCATATCCCATTCACATTATATAATACCTCGCATTTCTGACGAGTCATCATTTGCTAGTTTGTTCACAAATTACACTGTACAGAGATTTTCATCCGTTCCTGCCCTTTGATGCACGAATTCTTTTGAAGAACGACTTGAATAGACTGGGTGCTTTAGAGTATGGAGCATTATCGAGCTCAGTGGATGCTAGTCTGGGAGATGATTGGGGCTGTAAGGACGACTGAGAATCTGTTTCAGACATTGTATTCAATACACTTAGACCGTTCTGCAACGGTGTAGGCAGAATCTTTCCTATTATTGCTCCTGGTGTCAAATACTCTGGTCCATGTCGGATCTTAACCGAGGGATCTGCGCCTTGCGCGATGAAAGCGTTTAGGATGCGCTCCAAGTGGGCCAACTCGTCATCAGTAAAGACGTAGGGTTGATCAGATCCCTCCAGCCAAAGCAGTAGCGCACTCAAGAACGCCGCCCAAATGCTGCATTCAGCTGGAAGGGAAGAGAATCGGTCACCTGAGCCTAGAGATGAATAGGGTAGTTGATTTGGGTCTGCTCCAGCCTCGAGAAGTAGTTCAAAAACTTGTGCGGATCTCTCAGAGAATGCGGCACATGCAGATAGAGGAAAGCTGAGGTAGAGACTCTTGTGTACCAGGAAGCCGAGAAGCAAGTTGAGTTTGGACTGGTCAAGTCGATGGGCTTTTGCTTTCAGATAAGATGAAAGCGGGCACATAAGAGCTAAGTAATAGAACCCTAAATCCATGTCTCGGCTAACCAGCTTGTTGTAAATGGTGCTGTCTGCTGTGGCAAAAGGCATGAAACGGCTGCCTGAATCAGGCGACCAAGCGGGCCTTTGCGTCGCGTTCAAGTCCCAAGGTTGGTGTAGCGTCGCGTGATGTAGAATTCGCGGTGTACTGCTATAGCGATTGGTGTTGTCTTTCAGCAATAACCTAAACCAATGTGAAGGGTACCAATCAGTAGCCATGCCGGACGAATTTCGATGAAGCTGCCTGACTATTCCAGCGTTCGATTTGTGCCAGTGGATAAGAAGATCGTCGTCAAGACAGTCCAGGTGCGCAACCTGAATCGGAGATGCGTGGAGTTCTGCGCTGTTGGCGAGAAGAACAGCTGCTGGTATATTACTCCAGGGAGAAACAGTCCATACGTCGTCCTGTCCGTTGATTGTATCGCATCGACCCATTATCTTGATCATCCAGTGCGAAGAACAAAACAGGGAAAGAAAGGGGTCAAAGGACGTGTTCCTTGTAACCGCCTTTAGGTTTTCCGACACTTCGGGATCGTTCAAGAAGTCCATAACAGTCCGGTGAATAAATTCGACGTGGAGCACGCGGATTCCATTTAGGGACAAGGGACCATTCATGGGCTGTATCAGCTCAACTAGACCTAAGCAGCGACTTCTGATGCGGGCTTCAGTCTGGACGATTCTTCTCTCGGCTTCCGCGCTAGATATAGAGCCCAAGCCACGATGCTCTAGAACCGTATCGGGTTTGTCCAGGGCATAAGAGAGCTGCAGTGCGGAAAGAGGTCGGATAAATCCTCCATCAGGTGAGCCACGCTGATGGCCAAAGTTAATTGCCAGCAACTGAAGCATTTCCGAAGCTTGTCCCCGATACTCGGAAGGTATCCTGCGAAACATGTACTGATATAAAGACCCCAATTCCGAAGGCATCTCCCGCAGACGTTGTTGGAGCTCTGCTAGAGTGTCGCCGTTGCGCAAGCCCTGGAGCAGAGATCTCACGACAACTGCGACCCAGAGAAACACGCCGCATGATTTATTGACTACTTCTGAAACCAGATGATTTGATTCCTTGCTGCCGACAGTAATGGCTTTATCGCGGAGGAGATCCGAGGCGTATGTTTGAATATCGTTCCGAGTCAAATCTTGCAAAAGGAGACCCGGGTAGGAACTGAGTGCATCGACACAGTCAGATATGGGCCGACTGGACAAGACAAACTTGATGTTGGGCGCGGCAGAAGCAAGATTAAGTAGTAACTTTAAGAGTTCGGTGTAGTCGCCAGTATACTCATCAATTCCGTCAATAAATAGACACATCCGGTAATTAGCGTCGCGGCTCAGCACGCTGCCGAGATTCTTGTACCAGCGAACCAGCTCGGTGATTGAAGGGGGACCGAAGCCTTTAAAAACAACTTCCTTGCTGGCCTCGACAAAGAGCTCGGGCATTAAATGAGTAATCAACTGTTTGTTAGATTTCAGAATGCTGAAAAGGAGAGACCGAAGCAACCCCTCCTGGGACTTCTGGATGGAATACCCCAGATACCAGAAGAAAAAAGACGCCGTGGTTAGAGGCTTGCCGCCGGCCCACTTCTTCAGGTATTTTTGCGTGCGTTCATCTTTATATATGAACTTCATCAAGGTAGATTTTCCAGAACCCGCTTTGCCCTGGATCCAGTAACATCCAGTCCCTTCCTCAAGCCATTTGGGGAAATCGGACCAAGGCTTGCTTGTTTTCTCTGGATCACAGAAAACCCACTCAAACGTTTGTCGATGGGCCTCCTTGACAGATTCAAACCTGTCGACGATCTGTCTAAAATGGAGGGAGTCAAGTACCGCATGTCGAATAGACCTCATTTTCTTGATCATGACTTCAGGCTCCCCACCCTGCATCTTATCAACCAGGTTTATAATCGAGTCAGGAATTGGATTTTCGGGAACATTTGCCGAATGGCCTCCAGAAACTGCTTTGCGAGATATCGTCTTTGCTTCACCGCTCTCTAGGCTCACGATGGCTTCTTGAATCTCAGAACTGTTAAACGCAAGAACACCTGTAACTCGTCGACTGTTTCGTTCCGATTCGTCGAAATCCTGATGTGAGCTACCTTGAGTAACATCAAGTTCCGAATTCAAGCACGCGAGAACCCGCACGACTATTTCTCTCCTAGAAGTGTTGATGTTGTTTCGTATCTCATCCAAATATTCGGGGCCCCACGCTGTTTGGAAGGCCTGTCGAAAGCCTGTCCATTTCTCCTCTTGAATTCTTGGCTGGAGAGATACCAAAGTGCTGTGTAAGCCCTGAGCGATGCTTTGACACTCGATGACAAGGTTTTGGAGCGACTTATATGATGTCAGCACCGTACACGTGAGCAAGTTTCCCCCGGAGAGTTGATCACGTACCGCTTCGTATGTAGCCCCGAACACCCGGTTGTTGAGCCTTGAAAGGCTCAGGGAAACCTTGCCCATGGCTCTGATATGAGACATCAAATGTCGGAAGGACTCTCCGAAGAGTTCATTCGTCAGAGTGGTGAGTCTGTCTTGGCCATCTTGGTATGGCGTTAATAACTGACGTGCAAAGTCAAGGAATGGCACTGTGGCTGCTGCAACTTCTAGGGCTATGAAGGACAGGTTATTCCCAATACTTCTGCGTAAATCTCCTTGGTTCGCTTCGGTGCTGGAAAGAGAACATGTCTGCTTTTGATGGTCTGCTGGGATGGGAAAGGGAAGGATGACTTCGAATTGAGGCGTATCTATCATGCTCTGTCCAGACTCTTTTAAGTTCCTTGGCTGAATCTCGACCAAGACCGCTTTGGCATAGGCGGCGGCTATTGCGGCAGAATATGGCTGCCATTCCTTATTCTTGTGTTCGTCTCCGTAATCACAAACCCCTCGAATAATGCCAACGGGGATGTGGTTGATTGTGCCAGCGGCCTCCATCTCGAGCCCAATGAGGTTGTACTTGTCTCTTAGTTCATTTCTTCTCCGTGCATTCTTCATGAGCTTTTCCCCAGAACCAATGGGTCCATACCAGACTCTTGTGCGCTTAGAATCTGGCCGTGGCTGACGATGTATTATTTTCTCCTCCCCTTGGTCGTCAAAGTCATAAAGTCGGTCCTGATCCTGGCCAGGGTCAATGAAGGTGCCATTCGCATGCTCTTTATTCTTCATCTCGTCGTAATACGGGAGGAATATCTCAGACTCGTTGGGTGCATCCATGCTGATGCTGCTTATCGCAGACCGGATGATGGTTTCGGTGGTGGCTAGAACATGGCCATGTCGCAATAGCTCTAGGCCCTCGCTCGTTTCCTTGCCCAGATCATATGCTACCAGCGCAGGGCTGTCACCCACGGAGAGTGCCACAAGGACATCGCCAAGGCGGATGTCGCGTGGTGGCGTTTGGGAGAGGTTTGGAAGGCCAGCTGCAACGCCAACGAGTAGTCCAAACCAAAGGTGTGGGAAGAACCTCTTTACCTGGCTGGCGAGAGCGGCAGCAGAACCCGTACCGTATTCCTGGCCAGCTGGCAAGGTCGCAATGACGACATTGTGTCCACCAACATCGCCAGCCTTGAAAACATAATCATCGCCTCTTTCGACAGGGAATCGACCGCGGTGTCTGTGTTCTAACATATACAGGGCAGCTTGTGCCTCGATCTGCAGCGGGGCGATCCACGCAACCGTGTAATCCCGGGGGTCCAACCTAGACATGGACTCGATCGATCATGGAGAGGGAGCCGGGTAAATCGCGCGGGCGAGGAGAGCAAGGAAGAGGCATCAGGCGGCCGACGTCGGGTCTGGCTGTGTGGTACTCAGTCAGGTGCGGTCAGCTGGCACCTTTCGTGCCCGATCAACGTGGTATAGCTCGGAGCCGTGTAGGAAATACTGCAAACGATCAACTAAGAAATCGGTCCGCTTTATGGATGACAAGATTGGGATGACCGCAGCCTGTTTCTGCGCAATACATCGAGAATAGGCGGGGGCGTGCTAGCTGCCGCCTTGTCCCAGGTGCGCTCACTTGGGGCTGAAGGCAACCAGACTGCTGCAGCCAATCATTCGCCAGTGAAGGAGGGGCTGAAACAAACCGAGCTATCTACTTTACAACATAGAAATCGGACAAATCATTGTGCAAGTGATAAACGCAACAAGAACCGTTAATAAAGGAATTTTAGGTAGGTATACAATACCACCCTTGAATGATTGCCAGTCCGACACTTTGCTGCATAGGGCCCTGCCAAAAGACCATAAGTCTTAGTATTCTAAAGATAATCTCTTAGACCGTGTCCATCTAACGAGACCAGTGGAAAGGACCTGGGGTACTTTTGACTTGACTTTGGAGCAACTAGCGTTGATGCGGAGGCTCTCTGCACCGCTCTTCGCAAATCCTCCTTACATCATTACATGGTGGAAGAATCTCTCCCAACTTTTACCGCATCTCCTGATTTGACCCACGCGCAGCTTTGTAAGAATCTCATCAGATTGCTTGATGTAATCCTCAATGGCCAGCTCTTCCTGAGCTGCAGCAATAGCCATGATTTGCTCTCTTGTGTGTGGAGATGACTGGGATATGGGCGAATCACCGTCGCTTTGGCAAGCAATATTCAGTTGCCGCTCTAAAAAAGCCATTAACTGCTGGTGGTCTTTTTCGTTCATTGGCGTGGCTCTTCTGTCTTAGGGAGGGCACGACGCAGCTCCTCCTGCAAGTCGATGCCAGGCACAATGCATCTGATTGCATCTGCAGTGGCTTCAGCAAAGAGCTCTGCTCCCTCTCCATCCAGAACAGTTAATGCAGCCCTCCTCTCACAAGGCATCGTTTTTCGGAGGCAATCAAGGTTACCAAGAGCACAAGCCAGCATCTCGACAGTGGCTTTGTCTTCCATGGACTCGAGTTCATCAAGCGGAATAGGAGAATGGCCCATGAGCTCGAGCTCCCGTGCCAATGCGGAGGCGGCAGTTTATGTCTTGCTCAACTTCTCGGCAGACTTTGCAGCCTTTTTGGACTTCTCATCTGCATTGTCACGAGTAACCAGGGTCAAACAGCTAGGCTACAATACCCTTGGCAGATTTATTGGACGACTCTGCCGCTCTAGCAAACATGCCAATGTAGACTTGCAAAACCTGGGGGCCTGAAGAATATGTTAGCCTGAGCTCATGGACCGGACCGTTGCGGGTCGAGGCTTCGAAGAAGTGTATTTCTCGGGCGGTAGCGGGCGAAAATAGGTTGAAACCTACACATAACGTTTAGAAGATAGGAGAATTCATGGATATTCCATAGGCCGAGATAAGCAATAAACGCTTGACTGATTGAAGTCCATACTCTCAGAGCGAAGAACCTTGGCGTGCGGGGGCAATCGAGATTTGGCGATGGACGTTTTCCATTGTTTGATCAGCTGAGTCTTCTCCTCTTGAGCTTGTTTGGTCTCGGGTGGTGGTCTCGGTTTCAAGTGCAGCAGATCAATATTCTTGAATACCTGCTGCCACTTGGGGACTGCAAGCCCCCTCTTCCACTGATCGCCGGTGATTGGAATACGCTGTTCATCTCCCAAGGTGGTGTCGGATACAGACTATGAGTGTGAGCGCGAGGGCTCGGGAGATGGAGCGGGCTCGGCTTGCGGAACCTCTGAGAGAGAAGCTGTTATCGCCGCTTCTAGATCTGCTTCTTCCTCTGCTTGTCGTTTGGGTAGGGATCGCCTTGTCATCGTTATCGTCCTTGAGGTCAATACGGCCCAAGTCAACACAGTAGGGTTTGAACAGTTAGGCTGCAATGCCCAATAGCATTTTGCACACATAGTATCTCCAATAGCCTCACACAACGAAGGGATCGCCTTGTATCCAGTTTGGGTGGTGGATCTGCATGGTCTCTGTCCTTTCTCGCATTTTGGTATACGTAGCCCCCGTCGCTAGCTTTTCGTGCGGATTCGGAAGACTTTGGTTCAAAGAGAGAGATGGTTCTGGAGGTGTGGATGAAATGAAGGAAGAGAATATAAAAAGGAAAGGGAGAAAGAGTGCGATATACATGTACTGGAAAGGAATGATTAGAGTATCACGTGAATTTACGCTTAGACCAGGCCGTAGTTTGGGTGTTTGCAGTTGTAATCATTGCATTGCGAATGTGATTTGTTGTTTTGCAGCGATGATGTTTGCCATCGGATACAGGGCAATTTTGGTGGGTACTGTTGGAATGGGTTATCTTACCCCTACTGTCTACACGAAATACAGTTCTCAGGGACTGTCCTTGCTGCGTTGACTTGGGTCGTACCGAGGGCTTCTCAAGCCGCCAGAAACGACCTCAGAACGCGCCTCGACACGTTACAGCGATACACCCATGATGCAAGGCACATCACCGAATTGCATCACCCAAGACGATGAAACCATTCACAAATGCGAAAATAGAAGACTGAAACTTCCAAATTGACCATTCATTCATTATCCCGCTATAATCGTAGCTTACAAACATGCTAATAGACATGTGGTATCCAAAGTTCAAAACTGGCTTAGTAGAAGCGAATCATATACATAAATAACCAGCCCTTCCGAGGGCGACGTTCCCAAAAACATGCACAGCTACCCATGCTCCATCCATCACTCATTAATCAGCATAACATAACCAAAAGTCATCTACAGACTAATCGCCACGGCGTTAAAGTTGAGGTACCCGCTCGCCGGCAGCGCATCTGTGATAGCAGCGCCCGTGACCGTCCGTCCGTTCATGGTCAGCGAGACGTTGCCGAGAGCACCATCAAACGGCAGCTCAAAGTAGTTGACGCGGTTGGTACCGTCAGCGGTAAACGTCTTGCTCGTGTCGCCAATCGAGAGCTGGAACTCGGTCGAGTTGACCGTGACCGTGATGACGGACACGACGTCGCGGGCGCCGTTGATGGCAGACTCGGAGCCACCCTGGCCCCAGACGGTGCCGCCGTCGGCGCCGATGGACTTGGACGTGGTGCGGTACCACGCGACGGCCGTCTCGTCTCCCGGGAGTTCCACGTTGCTCTCGCCCATCTTGTAGGCCTTGATGAAGTAGGGCAGCAGCTGGCGGTAGGCCGAGTGGCTGAAGCCGTCGACGTAGACCTCGGAGCCCGAGACGATCTGCGAGCCGACAATGTCGGCAATATAGCTCGACTCGCTGAAGTCGTTCCACGTGATGATCTCAATGTACTCGGGCAGGAGCTGGAACACCTCCTGCCAGCGGTCGTACCAAAGGGACTCGCTGGACGAGTACCAGTTCTTGGAGTAGCTTGGTAGGTCTGAAGGTTGACTCTTGTTACCATGATGTTTTTTTTGGTATGAAATGCGAGGAAGAAGCTACTTACTGACGTAGAAGTAGGGGCTGACGCCCATCATGTAAGGCTTGTCGCCGAGGACGTCCTTGTACTGGGTGTCGGTGGTGGTGGTGATGTTGTACTCGCCGGCGCCTGGCCATGCGCTCCAGGAGACTGCACGGAAACTCGATGTCAGCCACACATTCTTTGAGCTAAGTGGACAGACATTATTAACTTACACATTCCGTCAATGAGGTCCAACTTTTCCGACACGCCTGAAGCTCCAATGCTATTCCAGTTGGGGATAAAGAAGATACCGCCGGTCTGATCTCTCACAGTAGCCCAGTTGTCGGCCCAGCTGGGGCCCTCAAAGGTGCTCACCAGGGGCAGCCCGTTGACCAGCACCTGGGCCGTGCTGGCCTTGTACGTGTTGATGAAGCTCACGACCGAGTCCACGGACCAGTCGCTCGACATGTCAAAGGAGAGGAACAGGTCGAAACCAGCTGACTCGGCGGCCTGGTAAGCGAGATCAAGCTGTGTCGAAGTCCATGAGTCGCTGGGGCCAATGTTGAGAGCGAATCCGTCAATCGAGGCAGCCTGAGCATCGCTAATGTCCTTTTGCCATTGGGAGAGCTCCTGACCGGAAGTCAGACCGACCTTTTGGCGACGAGGTTAGTTTCGAACATAGTTGAGATGGGGCGGGTGGCTGTGTGGGTTGGTTGGTTGGTTACCATGTAATGAGCGTAAACTTGACGAGCCATGTTTGAGATGCAATCAACGACCAAACAAAAACGACTAAATTGTTAAAAAAGAGAGAGAGCTGGAACCTAGAGAGCAGTCATGGATAGCGCACGGCACGTAGGCATGGGGCTTCAAATACAAATACAAAAAGACTGCCGTGTGATATAGGCGGTGGCCCTGCAGCGGTTCGAATGCATATGCAGGCGCATAGCCTCAGCGGGCGAATCCTTCTGGTTCCTCAAACAGGGTTTGAGATGCCATGTTGGATAGTCTGGGCTCCACCGGACGGCTCCTTGTGGATCGCGAGATCGCTCGTTGGTCGCATCGGACCGTGCAACGGCCTTGCAGGGCCCATTCCGTGGGAAAAAGCATGACGAGTCCAGCAGAAGGATTCCCATCCCCGCCAATACATGACACCATGCGGCCGTCCTGGAATAAAAACCTCTCGTTCTCGCTTCAGCCCTAGCTGCTGAGCTGAATCGAATCTGACAATCAAAATTACCCACATCTCCACATGCCAGGGACATCCCCGGCCTACCTTTCACTCATCACCCAGAAATCGTCACCTTGAGAGAGCAATGCCACTATTTTTGTACTTCAAACTTCCTATCTGGGTTTGTTCTATCAGCCCCCAGGAGACCCGCTTCGTTTCCCCCTCGGACCATTTCTCTCCGTCTGCTTTCTCAGCTCGTTCTGTATCCATACACAGACAACTCTTTGCAACTGAGGGAAAATAAAAAATGAAAAGATGCAAGCTTCCCACCCCAACACCGCCGTGTACCATGTGCATCCATCCTAGAGACAAAGGAAAAGAAGAAAAAAACAATGATTCATGATGCCATATGATGCCAAGCCCCACCGAGTGTACCACGCCAGCACACAGCGCATTGTCATATACAAAAATACAATACTCGGGTTGAAACCAGGTTCGCGAACTCGCCAGAGTGCCCTTATATCGCTTGCCCGAGCCTTAGGATACCGCCACAGCCACATCTATTGGGCGAATGGCATCGTTCGTGCCGTCACGCTTGTGCTGCCAAGCTGCTTATCCTCCGAATCGGCATCCTGTGGTGCTGGCGTTTCAGGTGTAATAGTCAGCTGCGGCGGCGCTAGTGTATGTCCCTGGGTCTTCGTCGCTAGGTGTCCAGACTCCTCGACATGCTCTGCCTGTGCCTCATCCTTGTCTTCTTCCCTGACCTGCGAGAGCGGGCGCGAATGTCCGGTAAAATCCTTTGAGGAGTCGCCCTCCTCATCAACTGTGTACTGCAGTCCGGTTCCATCGATATCTGCACCAACCATCTGCGCGAGGCTGCTAAAGTTGAACATAGGCTCCGTACCTGCGCTGCCTGCATCGCGGTCGCCGTCATCGCTGTAGGCTCCCAGGCTGAGCCCGCTCGATCGAGGGCCTTCGTCGGGTCCAAGGTAATTCTGGCCTGCGTAGCTTCCTACGGGGCTATCGCCGCCTGATGATCCGATCGATGACGCGTTGCTCATTTGCCGAAGATGTGACCCTCCTCTTGTTGTTGAGGCTGGGAGAGGTAGAGAACTGGACGAAACACTTGGCCCAGCATTCGGCTCTAGACCGCGATCAATCGCCTTCCCCTTGTCCGCGCCGTCGTTTTTGCTCTCCGAGGACGCATCTTGGGTTTTGGGTGGTTGCGAGGCTCTCGAAGCTGTCGCCTCCATCAACAGGTTACTCGCAGTACTATTGCCGCGCCTGCGTCCGAGACCAAGTGAGAGACTGCTCGCGCTCGCGCTTGTGCCGCCGCTGTATGGACCACCTTGTTTCTTCATCGCCTTGCGCTCCTCCTTCTCCCTCTTCTTGGCCTCTTTCCGAACCGCTTTTTCCTCTTTGCGTTTGCGTTCTTCTTCTGCCGCGAGGGAGAGTCGCACAGCTTCCATGAACATCATCTCCTCTAGCTCATCCATGCGATTGCGTCGGGCTCCCTGGTTTCTGGACGAACCTCTAGCACCAGGTTCGGGGCCATCTGCTCCGTCCGGTTGGCTCTCGACTTGGCGTTCCAGAGGTGTGCTTGTGTTCGTGTTGCTTCCGGTGCCTCTTCGGCTGAAGCGTCCAGGTCGAAGAATAGACGACCGCTGCTCGGTTCCGTTCATGAGGAACGCAGCTGTATGTAGAGCCGTGGCAGCGGCAGCTCGGCGAGCTTGGTGTGCTCGGGCAGCGGCCAGCTTCGTGGCCCAGTCTGGGCGGATGCGGTCGGTGGTGATGACGTTCGGGGCAGTGGCTGACAAGCTGTGTCCTCGTCTGCGTCCAGTGGGTGCAGGTGGTGTGGGCAACGATGAGTTCAGCGAGGTCTGGGATGACATGGCAGTGCTCGAGGCAAAGTGTCCGGGGTGCGAGTAGACAAGGCCCCTTCGGAAGGGTGGTGGTTCGTAGGTTACGCCAAACTCGGGCTGCTGGCAGTATGGACAGCAGGACGGCTCCGAAATGAGCATCTCGGGAGGATCTTCAGCCGAGAGGCCCTCGTTGGGGTCTCTAGCTTGACCGTCCGGGTGATGTTCCGGCAAGTGGGGATCGGCACGCTTGATCTGAACAAAACATTCGGTGCAGATCGGCTGATCGCAGCACCTCGTACGGTTAAGGTAAGGAGGATACGTCAGGAAGCAAATCGGGCATTCATCAGCATCCTTGTATAAAAAGACTTCAATTGCCTGTCCATTTACGAATGGGTCATGGGGTAGAGCTATTTCCTTGGGAGCCAGCTCAGTGGACGACGCATTTCGGGAGCCCCCACTAAGAGCGGCTGCCAGGGCTTTGGCTCGAGGCTTAAACGGCGATGTCTTGCTCGGGCCGGCCGAGGCTGGCGAAGGCAGACCTGATCCCGCAGCGGATCCACTCCGATCCGATGCGGTGGAGAGTGTCCGGGGGCCCATAGGCACCGTGAGGTTGTGCAGGTTCTGGCTCGACGATGATGGGTTATCGGCGGGGGGAGGAGGCACCGTCATCAGTTCCGGGTCGGGAGGTGCGTCGGCGGGCGGGATGGGCAGCCCTCGTGCAGCAGCTATGATCTGGTGTTCGTTCCAGCTGTCAGACATGTCGTTGAGGCCGCGCCAGAAGGGTGCCAGCTTTCTGTCGATCTGGTTACAGCCAAAGGCGTCAGCTTACGCGGGGAATACACAAAAGCAAGCTCAAGATGGGGACTGAAATATGTACCACTAGTTGTCTCACAACAGCCTTGTTGAAGTCTTCAGTTCCAGTATAGGTTCCTAATGTGACGAGATAGCCTCCGTCAACATGCTCCTCGCGCATACTGCGCTCCCGCTCCTTTGCCCTTGCAGCTCGTTCTCGCTCAAGTTTCCTGGCCTCGCGCTCTTGTCTTGTTTCGCGGTGCTCAAACGGGACATCTTGGCGGTCGCGATCCCGAGAGGAGCTGCCGCCAAGGCCGAAAATGTTTAGCTCGCCGCGGCTCATGCGATTCCTCGATCGGTTGTGCTCTCTGGCAATCTCGCGGGCCAAGTTGACGGGGTCGCCGTTTGCGGACCGCCGACGGCCTTGACCATCATCGAAGCCGTCGGGGCGTGACTCCTTGGTGTTTGAGTTGCCCATGGTGGATGGCGGGGAGGGCTTTGTCGAAGGGACAAGTTTGGGTAGAGAGAGTGAGGTTTGGCGTGAAGAAGCCGTCAGGCCTAGGCTGATGAGGCTGGCAGGGACCGGGGTTCGTAGAGGATGTCGTTGTCGGTGCTGCCGTCAGCGGGACCCTGGATAAAGCAAAGCGCTGAGCTGGCCGGGCGGTGAAAGGACCAAAGGTAGCGCAGCAAGCTCGGTGGTGTTCGGCTTACGCACAAGCGTGCTGGGCCAGGTGCTGCACAGCTCGGTTGTGGTTGGGTGTCCCAAAGATGGGCAGTGATGGGGGAGAAGGCCGTCAGACGACGAGGGTCATCAACGCAAGCATTTCGTTTTTTCGACGGCAGAGGCTCGATGTCGGGGGTGATCGAGGCGATGGAGAGGGGGACCACGGGGACGCCGGTTCGTGCGAGTGAGGGTGGTAGATGGGAAAGTCGAGGTCGTCGGATCGAGCGTCGACGGACGAGAAGGTGGTTGGTGATAAGGCGGCTCGGAAAGGTGGGATGGGAACCGCGTGGACCTTGCTGGACCTTGCCTGGACGGGGGGAAGGGAGGGGAGGGGAGGAAGGTCGGATGGCCGAGGGCGAGAGCCAGAGAGGAGGGGGGGTCGCTATGCTATGGTAGGGGCGAGATGGTTTATGCGGCGTGGGACCGGTAGGCCGAGATGGAGACACAAGACGGACGGGGACGGAGTCGGAACGGCGCAAAGCAATCGGCCAGCTGCGATGTTTGTACGTATTAGGTAGGTAACTTGGGTGAGCGATTAGGCGCAACAAGCATCCAACCTGGCTGGGCGATGGCTGGCTAGAAGCACCCGAAAGACCCTGGTTCCTCTTTTTTGGGGGAACCTTTGGGGGGAGCACCTTTTGGGGATGTCTGCTTGGTTGGGAGGGCCCAGGCGTGTCGTACAAGTGGGCTTCGGGGCGTCGGGTGGCGGCGGGCGGGGTGGGCTTGTGGAGGACGACGAGGGGTGCAGGATGATATGGCGTTGGTGGTTGTGATAGTGTGACGAGGAGCTGAGCAGCAGTGCTGCGCGACGATGATGAAGCTGCACTGGATGCCGCCTGGGAGAGTAAGAAAGGACGTTCGAGATATCTTGAAGACGCCGGCAACAACGGGACAGAATTCGCACGAGGAAAAAAACGAGAACGTCTTTTAGCTACGTTGATGACTGAGGAATGATGCGTCGAGATGGTGACGCATTGGGATGGCTGCCCACTGCCCACTGCCGTCAAGAGTCCCTGTCGCGATTCACTGGGTCCCTTACAGGGCCTCCAGGCTGGGCACCCCAAGGGGGGTTGTACCGTTGTTCCCCCCCCGCCTTGCGATGCTGTACCTCCCCCCCGCAAGCTAACGTAGCCCCGGCGAAGCCAAGCCAGGCAGCTAAATAGCCCGCACCGAGACACGGCAGAACAGACGAAAAGAGCGTGTACCTGCTTACGACCTGGGCCTGGGCCTAGGCTGTGTGGTCAATATCGACGGGTGAAGCAGCGCACCACCCAAGTTATCTCCGCCCCGTACCCATGCATTTCCCCTGCATTTGCCATGAAAAAAAAAAAAAAAATGTCCCTTCTAGAACAGTCGCAGATATACTAGACGGCCCCATTGTGCATTTTATCCCCTCTATGCGCACCACTGGTTTCGTGTTTGGCCTGGCTATCCACCACCCAGGCCCTGTCGACTCCACACGTCAACATGCGTACGTCAGATGCAGCCCAGGAGGCTGAGTCCCTCCCTCACTTAATCGTCTCGCTCAATCCTCTTTATCACGCCATGCCAATCCCAATCCCAATTGCCCAGCCTCCCGGGTCGCTGGGACTCGAACTCAGTTGTGTGTTTCCAAACCAGAAAACTCAATCTTGATCCTGGCCCCTCTCGCTATCACACCCATCGGCGCATTGTACGCGCATCGCCATCGCCCATACATGTACATCTTCAAGACACAAGGTGTGGAACCGCCCATCACGCGACATGTGCGTCCCCGAGAGATCCGGATGCCGTCGACCGCCATTGACCAGTAGCCAGCTCGCATTCATCTCTGTAACCGCTGTATTCGTACCCGTGAACCTAGGTCCAGCCCAGAGGTCGCCGAGCTATGTTCTGATTTTTTCGTCCAAAGAGGAATGGCCCCCGTCATTCTTCAACGCCGGCCCAGCTATTCCCGTCAACGGCCTATGAAACCCCCGGCCATGGTTCCGGCCGTTCCGTATCGTACTGTATAAAACCGGTACGCAGCAGCAGCATCGTACTCGGCAACCAAATTCGCCGAAACCAACCATGTTAACGGACTCCGTTGCAATCCCAAGCCTCAGTCGATGCTATGCAGCACGTGGAGTCCAATGGCCAGCCAAGCTTCATTGACCACGTGTGCAACCCACACTGTGATTGATTGACTTGGGAAAAATGGTTGCCAAGGGACGTGTTTCAGGTGCTAAAACTAGCAGAGTATTCTACGTCATTCCAACCTGTTTGTCTTTGGCATTGCACATGCTATTTGCCACCCACATCTCGGCTAAGACTCCCTCATTCAAATTCCATTGCACAATTGATATTGGGCATTATCGCATTGGACCGATAAATTGACGCAAATGTTGGCAGATACGCACATACATGGCGCATAGTCTACCACACCATCATCTATTTATAAAAGCAAACATAGCTGATGTGCCAAGAATCTGCAGCGCCCCCATTGGATCGTCTACCCAAAACTCCGTGGTATCTTTCCAAACACCGTAAACCACAAACGCAACCGTCTATGCTTCAACGCTTCTCTATCTTGTTTGGAGCCCAAGCCTGCAACCATTCCCTCATCCTGTCTAGGTTTCCCTTTTCTGCTTCTGCCGCCGCAATGCACCATTCTACCTCCCATACTCCTTCTGATGATACCATTTCTGCCAGCTTGCGGCTGTTCTGGCTTGTTTCGTCTGTGCAAAAGTGAAGTGGCTGGTTCGCATCCGCCAAGTTGGCGACCAGTGGTTTGACAAGTGGCAACACACCCGCGGTGCTGGATGGTTTTGCTTCGAGTCCGAGGTTGGACCGTCCCGTCTTGCACCACTCGTTCCCGCAGTGTGACTTCTTGCATCCCGTCATCAGCTGGCCGAGATATCGTCTCTCGATTCTTCTTCTCAGAGCCTTCCCCTCTGGGTCATGCATGCTCACGTAAAGTGGCCCAAAGCAGATAGAGCACAGCCCTAGCTCGTTCCCTGAGTTCTCGCCCGGCGCCGCTCCTTGCTTGATCTGACCCCTGTCACCTACACCATATCGAGTTCTTCCGCAATTGACATTTCGACAAACTGGCGGTTTCATCCGAGAAACTTTGTCGAGTTCGTGGTGTTTGAGGTGGGTTTCCATGTCTCGGAGACGAACAATCTTGTCGCAAAGGTGGCACTCCGTCGTCCGAGCACCATCGGCAAGTTCGTGAGCAGTCATCCCCGAAAGGACAACCTCGGGACTGGGGTTGAAAGGATCTCCTTCCTGGGGCACTTCCAAATGGCAAAATCGGCAAAGAATAATCTTCCCCGGACAAACACTGGTCTGGTGCCTTGCGAGGTCAGGAATCGAGTTGGTCGAAAATTCGCATGAAGGACACTGGCGATGTGTGTGAAAGACGTTGTCGTGTTTCATACGACTTGATGTCGAGTTTCCATGAGCAGCATCTTTGTCGCAGTGCCAGTGATCATCCCATTCTGCCGATCCCTTTTTGAAAACTGTTTTGCAATGAGGACATATAATGTTATTTCTTCGACAGAAATTCTCATGCAAAACCATCGTTCGTTTGGGAACCCATTGAAGGCAGTTGCCGCATTGCGCATCGTCCGGAGAATGGCTTTCATTTTTGCTCTCTTCTTCACCGTTGCCGTTGTTATCCGTCAGGTCCGCGACTCTAGCGCGCAGAGTGTATTGAATGGGCACAGCCGAATCCACAGAAGATTCTGGATGTGGACTGCCATAGACAGAGATGAGTATCTTTTCCGCTTCCTCTAACTCCACATTGGTGGGAGAAATTGTGATTGACTTGGCCCCATCTTTGGCTGGCGAAAAGTCGCCAAAAACATGGACCAATTCGCGTGGTAAAGCCCTGTGTTGTGCAGATCGGGGTGAAATAAAGAGATCGATGCCATCCTCATCCCGATCAACCTTCAGCTCGATAACCAAGGGTTGAGAGCGATTCCATGATGGCAGTACATAGTCGACATATTCTCCCGGTACAACTTGTCCTTCAATTGGTTTCCAGATGTCGATTTCCCCGCCGGCTGAGCTGCCATCGCCTGTTCCCCTCTCGGATTTCTTCATCACCCGCCTCAACGTCTCACGGGCTTGTTCCTCATCCAAAGCTTCAATATCGACCTCAAGATCAGTGTTGACGACACAGATGGCGTCCCCTTCAGGGGCAATCTTGTCGACCAATAATTTAAATTCTTCTCCTTGGACCCCCTTTACTGCCAGCATTGTGCCTTTGCTCAAAGTTGTAAAGTTTTCTCGTAATTGTCGCTCGAGCAAAGGTTTCCAGTCGTCTGGATTATAGCCTGCCTCAAGAGGTCGCAGCCGGACATATGTTCCTTTAGGGAGTTCTCGTGCCTGAACTGTGACCTGTAGCCCATCCACGTCCATTTTCTCACTTGAGATATTCGTGCTATCATCATCATCGACGGAAATAGGCTGATCTTGAGATACAAAATCTCCGTCTTTGATCCCTAGTGCTTCTGTCAAGAAAGGACTTAGACCTAAGGTACCCTCCGGCGCGGAAAATTCCCGAATTCCAGCATAGACAGCATTATTATTCTTTGGGTTGACAAGTCGAAAGGTAAGGGGATTCGGGAGCTGGCTGGCGGTTTCGGTATCGAAGGCGGACCCAAAGGTTGAAGTATATCCTTTGAGGCGATTCGAGGGAACTGGAGGTCGGGATCGGGCAGCGTTCAGTAGCTGTTCGAGCGCAGACTGAGGGAGGAGGATCTTGTCGCCGCGGAGGTTTTTGGTCGATGTGATAGAGGGATGGAGGACCGGAAACGGGCCAGACCAGCACAAGGGGGCCGGTTCATCCATCGTGTATCGGCGCAGACCGGTATTCGTCCGGATGCAACTTATCAAGCTTGAGCAGAGAGAGCCTAAGGTGCGGGGCAGGAATTTGAGCTGATGGAGGCAGAGAACAATGCAAGAGTAGTGAATGCAGGACTGCCCATGTCATAGTAGGCTTTTAGCTCAAGGTACCATGAGAGGTATGGCTGGTGTTTTGTTGTCATGACAGATGTTGCCGCCAGGCGGCAATGCTCAGTCAGCAAGTTCGGTAATGTTCCACCCGCATCAGGAAGCATCATGGCGATGGAGGGGCACGCTAGTCACGTGGTCCAAATCGGAGACCCAGCTACGGCGTCGGAGATATTACAAAAAGTTGTTATCGATATCTTTTTCTGCCACCGACTCTTCCGCAATAGTGGCATCACGGGACACGAGCGCGGCAAACGGTTTGACTTGCCAAATTATTTCCTCGAGGCAAATCTTGGATTGCCGCCAGAGCCGTAGCCCGCAGCCCCTCTTAAGGTTCTTAAGGCTCTTAAGGCACACGCGCACCCTTCTTATCGAACAGAAGACTCATCACTGAGCACGCGGACAATGTTGGCAGGCCGTCTACTTCGGCCTAAACCAACTTACTGCTGCGTAAGGCAGCGCAGATGAGCTTGAAGTGAGCCAAGGCGAATAACGTTGCTCGGGTTTGATTCTGTCTGACTCTGCTCGGTTACAGGCGGGATATTGCCTCCAGAAAGTCTGATACTTGTTCTTTTCCTGTGAAGAGTTGGGTAGTACCAGAGAGGGTAGGGCATATTTGATCAGGCTCAAGTTCTGGCTGAGCACGTGGGCGCGGGCAGAGTCATCTCCCCCGGCTAAAAGAGTGAGCAGGGAACTGATCAATTGGCGCCGATGGCATCAACAACATCGTGCATACCCACCCACCCCAGCTGCGACCTCCTAGTCGTGCATGCATCGGCAAGGGAGCGGGACCGCACCGGCTCGGCAGCGGCGGACAGCGGACAGCAGCGGGGAGCGGGCACAGAGCGGCGGAGCTGGCTAGGGATAAACACCGACGCGATGGAACGGTTGAAACCGAAAAAAGAAAGAACAAAGAAGGGCGAGCCCACAGTGTCGCCGCTCCCCGAGACGAGCTGTTTCGCCCGTGACGGATAATGTGAACCGACCGGGAAGAAACCCGACCGGATGTGACACAAGTCCGCACATGGAGGATGGCGGTCAGCCTCAGCGTCTCGTTGCGTCGTTGCCACGCATCACCTCTTTGGCAGCATTGTTTGGTCGATCCTAAGGGGCTCGCGCTGCCGGGTGTTGCTTGGATCTCACCACAAGAGGAACACTACCTCATTGCCTAGATGCATCTGCACCAAGCCACTCATGGTCGCAAGAATGACGACGACACAGACGCTGTCGCTCCAAGGACCGTGTCGCATTGACGCAATAGCACTCGAAAAAAGGAAAACCGAAGCGCCGAGACTAGCTGGCACCACCAGCCCACCGCCCATCCAGCGGGATGCCGCCTGCTGAACCAAAGCTTCAACGCCAAAGCTCCCACCCAGCATCAACAAGGTCCCTTGGAAGCTAGCACAGTTGGGCCATGATGAGGCGTGCTGAGCCCCACCCACCCGAGCTTGGTTCGATCGGCAGCAAAGCCCCCGGATTCTGGTACGTTGATCAGGTCAACCTGTTCCCACAGCACCAGCATGAGACATCGCCGCTTTTACCTTGCATTTTGCTACTCTCTGTTTCTTTTTTCCCGTTGCCTACCCTCTGTGTGTGGGAGTGTCTTGGCCAGTATTATGCATAATTGAAACTAGGTCATTCCCTGTGTCATGTCAAAAATCTCGGTCAATTCCACCATGTTGGCGTCAGAATTCGTAGAGATTAGCTTCCTTAGCTAAATACCTGTCAAATTAGGAGTCGATCCCCGAGGCCCCTAGGTGGGCTTCTAGGGCTCCTCTTGGAGGTTCCATTAGGGTGGCTAATACTGATGAGGGGGCGTTTCCCCTCTCTCCAGACTGACTCTGTTATTGGCCACACAAGTTTCATAATGTTGCCTAATCCTATGTCTCGACTATCGCACCACCCCTCTCGCTGATCAACACACGGCAGAGGAGGTGATCAGAGGCACTTTGAATCTGGCCAAGACATTCCACATCATCAATGCTAGGATACCTCAGGTATTGTAGAGTGGCAACGGGGGGATGACACGGTCCCCCATCCCATCTCTAGAATCTCGCATTCGGCAGATTAGAACTCCTAGTTTTGCGATTCTAAACTCAGTCCCGTCGGAATACCCACCCGAGCAAAGAACCTCGAAAGTGGCTGCCAAGTCTGGATTAGATTCAACCAGCGCAGCGATAAATGAATGGTCGGACCGACCAGGCCTATAGCGCATCTTTGCCTGGCAGGTTATCAGTGCGCTTTGCGCGGAGGGGAACTCGATAAACTCGCCGAAATGGCACAATCTGTTGGTTGGCGTCGACTATGGCCGAGCCCCCTCCCCCCTCCCCCTTTTGGTTTTTACATACAAAATTACTGTAATAATATCATCAGATCTTGGGTGACGCCAAGACTAATAGCAGCGAGGGCGCTAATCTGACACAAGGATCTTGCACGCCTTTGATCTTTTCTGGCCGCCCCCCCTCCACGCCAGCAGTGTGCGACATGTGACGCCAGCAAGACGTTGCCAAATCACCCTACTTAGATTTAGGAGCCAGCAGCTAAGGCTTCGTTCCAAGGAATGGCCTCTCAACTGGATTGATGAGCGGGGTTTGGCACAAGGTCCAAGAGCTGGATGCCATAGGTGCAAAGGACGGATTAAGCTCGGACGGGGGACACATGGAGAGCAGGGAAACGAGGACGACAAGGGTCTAAGCTAGGGCGTGCGCCGTCATCGCGTTGCACCTTGAACGCCCATTCGCCATACAACATGCCCCCCAAGCTCTCTTGCAGCAGCGCTTCCATGGCGCGCCTACAGCTGCGGCGTAGTGGGATGTGAGCTGGAACTTAGCACAAGACGGCCCGCGTCACAGAGGGGACGAGGCAATGTGAGACACGGTCACGGCTCAACACAGGTCCAGACTATCAGCATGGGCATGCTACCCAACCACAATTCAACCGCCAATTTACCACACACCACAAAGAAAGAGGTGGGGGACACGGAGCGGGAAGGATGAAGAAAGAGAGGGGAAAGCATAGAGAGAAGAAAGAGAGAGCAGGAAGAGAAGGTGAAGGGGAAAAAAAGAGTCATCCAGCTTCGTCTCGTCCGCTCCAACCAACTCCACACCTCCCATTCAGCATCTCTTATTATTATTTTTTCTTCCTCACACGGGCCGATCTCAACACACCCGTGTCATCCGCCGCGCTGTCGCTGGGCCGCCTCCCACGCCCAAGCCCACCCACAGAGGCGCTCATCTTGCGTGGGCTTGGCTTCTCTCCGGTCCGGCCGGGGTCGTGCAGAAGGCAGATGGCGTTGCTCGCCTGCAATGCTCCACCTTCGCCGTCCTCCGTGTAGTCCGCCAGCCTATGTACGCCCCCCCTCGGATGCCAAAACGAAGCCCCAACACGGATCTGTCGCCAATCCCATGTCCCTCATGCCATCCATCTTGCCCAAGCACGAGCACAACCCATCCCATCCCAGATGGCACCCCCATGCGCATGCCCCCATTCCCCATCCATCCCATCTCATGCCATTTAGCAAGCTGCAGTGCTACGGCCGCCACCCTAGCTAGCCCACCACCACCCCTGGGAGCTCGTTGCGCAACCTGTCTTATTAGTTGACCGGATATGATATCTATACAGCCTCGTTCCTGCGACCATGCGGTTCTTGCACTCTCATCTTCATACCTTTGAATCCCTCTTTTTGATCGCCCTTTTTGACAGAGGGGCCGTCACTCATTTTTAATAGCGTCTTTGTCCGTCACATCTATTGGGTCCTGGAAGCCTGACATGAGCCAAGCTATTGTCGACCCCAACACGCGCGTAGAGATCCAACCCACGATCTTGACACTCTTCGACGCCCTTTGCAACTCTCTTGTCCTCCGCAACACCCTCCCCTACCTCCCCGTTTCGGGCCTCGTCAATCTTGCAGCCACCAGCCGTGAATTCCGATCCCTGATCCAAGAGACGCCCGGTGTCTTTCGCCACCTTGACCTCACCCACGTCAAGACTGCACAGCCTGAAAACACAAAGGACGTCGATAACGAGCTAGTCTGGCACAATGTGCAGCTTATCGACTACCTGACCGAAGATGAGTGAGTTGCGATAGATGCCACAAAAAAAATTCCGCCTGCTACTCTACAGTCCGGGCACCCTCCACTTTTCCACTGCACACCAGAGTTCTAGCTCACACATTTGGGACAGCTTCTACTCGGGACCCTTGAGAGGTGTTTTCTCGACGCTCCGGCAGCGAGACGTCCTCCGCGATGTCCAATCCTTAATTCTCGACGGCCTGTCCGTCACGGCCGAAATGTGCCACGAAATCATCAACGACTCGTCGTACAGCGTGCGACTGCTTTCGATCCGCGATGTCAAACACATGAACCAGGGCAAGCTGCGGTCGGCTTTGACCTATGCCTGTCGCAGCACGCGCCCCGAGGGCATGCCCCGGCTCAAGGCGCTCTACTTTTTCGGTTCCAAGGAGAGCGAGTCCCCTGCGTCTGGCTGCGCGCAGGCGTCGATTGGAGCGGGATGGAACCAGAAGAGCCAGAAGGCGCTGACCGACTCGCTGCAGGGCGAGGGCGACGCCTGGTGGTCGAGGAAGGGCCGAATGGTGGCCAACCCCATCGAGGGCGACTGGGCAAACTGTCTGCTGGCCTGCCAGGGCCTGATCGCCTTTGACGGGCTTCTATGCCAGGGCCCGCGGCACCGGAACTCGCCCGCATCCGGACAATTGATTCTGCCCTCGCCCTGCAGCCCGGCCATGGCCACCTTCTCTGTCGGCGGCTGCGCATCTTGCGGCAAAGCGCCTGAGGGACTGATGGATGCAGAAACGACCCACCCCTCATGCCTCCCGCTGCTGTCTCCGCCGCCGATTATGTCGTCGTCGGTGCAGGCCGCCACGGCGCCGGGGCCGGGCTCCAAGCCCTTCACGCCTCGATGCGCAGACTGCTTGAGAGAGCGGTGCTGCGTCAGCTGCAACAAGTGGTGGTGCGAGTCGTGCTACCTGCTCCCTGGCCAGGGCATGCAGGAGCAGAACGTCGTCATTGTGGACTACGATGGGAGCTGGGACTCGCTCGATAACGCCGAGCCCGAGTATTCCATGGTCAAATCAAAGGTACGAAATGGTCTATGTGTGTCGTGCACACTCCTCCATAGGTGAATGTGAATGGGGGAGGCGGATAGCAGCATCTAATCAACCAGGCGAGCAATTAGCGGGGACCGGCCGAATTAGCTGATGGCCTGGCGCTTTTAGAAATCCGTATGCATTGCTTGCAAGTTGGGATGATGCCTCGGCGTTGGTGGCATATTTTGTCTTAATTTTTTTGGCTTCTTTTCTTTGTTACAGGGCACTTCGCTGACTGTTCAAACTCAACAGCCCAGAATCTCGCGAAGCTGCTGGGAATGCGGTAGTAATGTTAGTTTCTAGAATATCCCCACCGGCCCAGTTTTGTTCTCCTGGGCCCCCCTGCTGCCCATGATCCCTGGACTGACAATCGATACCAGTGCGATGAGTGCATCGAACGCACGCAGAAGGTCTGTAGAAAGTGCCGCGGCGGATACTGCCTCATTCACAACGAGGGCTCGTCTGATGACTATGTGAGTATTTTTTTGGCTCCAGCCGCGCAGGACGCTTGGACGACGCATTGCTAACCATGATGACAGTGTGACTGTAGGCTCCCGCCCCGGAACCCTGGCGTTCCAAAGTCAATACGGAGGGCTAACATGTGTTTAGGGTGCGTTTCTCGGGGCCGTGGCTTAACACGTCTCTGAAGGCACATGGGGTCCGACACCCGTGTGTAGACGCCCGCAAGCAGCGGCGAGATGGACTGCCCTGTGCAATGCGACGACAGTGAAATGGACGCCTGAGAAAACCAAAAACGCACTGGGCAGAAACGCTCGCAGGCTGCAACGGGGCAAGGGAGGTATTTCCATCCGTCACATCACTCATGGGATATCTTTTTTTGATGGGCGAGGACCTGGAACGGTCACCCGACACCTATCGCCTCAATGCCAAACCGGTTTTGCAGTGCAGAGGAGGGAGTGCCACTCCCTGGAAGATGGGAGTGGCATCCCCGATGGACCTGTGGGGAGTGAGCGGCGGCGGCACATGGTGACGTGTGGGAACACCATGTGCAACATGGCGATGCGCGCGCGCGACAGGGGCTGACAAGGCAGGTCAGAAACAAAAGGCGCGACCGAAACGACACAATAGCTGCGGTGAAAGGGGGCAGGGGATTGGTTTCTTTCGTTTCTCTTTTTTCGTTTCTCTTTTTTCCTCTTCTTTACTGCGGTGCTCTCCTCTCTTTGGCTGGAACAAGGGTGCAACGGCTAGGTGAAACTCAGCTCTAGTATTTTAGTCAACAACTTCGCTCACTACTTTGTTTTGTATTACAATCCCTACTTGCTTGGCGTTTCCTTAATGGCACACGAAGCCTGCCAAGAAGTTTTTGTGACTAGTCCCCGACACGGGGAGTGTTGCGAGTGGTCGCGGAGATGCGGATAGTAGGCCGTCGAGCGGTTTGCTTGCACCTTGCAACAACAAGGTGTCGTCGAGTGGGAGTCATGACCGTTTAGCTCGCTAACGTCATGTCATGCCTCGAGGGACCCAGTCATGGTGCCAGATATGGGTCTATGGGTTATGGGGTGATGGCCCCCCGAACAGGCCATGCTAATCTAGGTCGCCAGCGCCTGCTTGCCCCCCTGTCCTGTTGGTGGTTTACGGAGCCTGGAATAATCCGAGGTGCAGGGTTCCCTCTCTGGGAAAGACGAGCCACTCACTACACACTACCGACAGAAATGCAGGAAGCCGACGTGCAGCCGACGAGGACAGGGTTATGGCGTGCAACGATGCAGAGTCACGGCGAGCACAAGCAATCTGCGATTCACTAACACATGCGGCCAAGAGAAGTAGCGTCGCTGGTTTCATCCGATTGGACACTAATTATTTGCATTGAACCCTTTTTTTGAGCTCCAAACTCCTGCTGTGCGATTTCCCAAAGGGCAATTTCGCCCCCACACGAGGCCTGGTCCCCAATGTGTTCGAAATGCTGGCGATGTCTGTTTGTGAACGCCCATTATTATACACAAGTCATGGCATCTGCTTATGCCATTATGCAAAAGAAAATTCATAACACAACAATCATGAATCGACAAACGCTGATGATGCAAATATCCTAGAAACTAAACAATCCGCTGCGGCGTTTGCCAAACGGATAGATGATTAGGGCGCTCATGAACAGGCCAACGGCAATGCCAATGGCAATCTGGATCATAGACGCAGCGACGTCGAAGATGACGGTGTTGAGCTGCTCGCCCTGCTGATAGTGCACGGTGCTGGTGCCGTTGACCTCGTGCGACGAGTTGGTCAGCAAGTTGGCCGTCGTGAGGCCGCTGAGCAGGCCGCCCGTCGAGGCCAGACCTCCCGGGACCTGGGCGAAGATGGCCGGGATCAGCGTGGCGGCCGCGACGCCGTGGCGGACGCGCGAGTACAGGTTGGCCAGGACGCCGACCGACAGGGCGCCCAGCGTGTTGGCGATGGACGGGCTGGCGGCGAACCTTTGGCTGCTGAAGAAGTTGACGACGTACCCCGCAAAGGCGATGACAATCATGACGGGCATCTGCCGCCACTTGGCCTGGTACAGGATGCTGATGCAGGCCACAAACGGCGGCACAAAGGCAAATGTGATGAGGCTGGGCATAGGATCCTGGCACGTCGTCTCCGAGGTGGCGTTGCTGTCGAACAGACCCCAGAGCGTAGCGCCGACTGTGATGCCGTATCCGAGGAGCAACGAGTATATGATGGCGTACACGATACGAATCGAACCGGGGACGATGGCGCGAGACTGGAGTTCGAGGGCGGAACATACTACAGTCCAAGTCAGTAAAGGGGCTTACAACCAACGACAAACGACGGCTTCACTTACACACAGAGTATCCGGGCAGCAACATGACAATGCCGCTCTGCGCCATGGCAGAGAAGCAGAACATGTTGCCGCCGCTAATGCTTCCAAATGCTCTGGCCAAGAAGCTCACAACCACGGTGGCGCTGACTTCAAAGACGTTGCTATACAGCTGCGACCTGGAGGCAACGATGAGTTGCAGCAGACCGACGAGACAACCAAAGCAAAAGGACAGAGGAAGATCTATGAGACGGGCACTGAAGGAAAAGGGACCGGCCATGGCGCTTGTCAAGCCGAAGACGAGGACGCGCAGCCAGGGGTTGAACTTGTCCTTGGCCGTCATCAGTTCGTCGAGCCGGCGAGTGCCCTCTTCGACACCATATACGTCGTGCATCACTTCTTTGTAGATGTGGTGCACATCCTTGAGCTTGCCCAGGTCGATACCTTGGGCGGTACGCACGATGCGCACCTCGGTTGTATGTGTCGACTTGTCATCGAAAGAGATAATCATGCAGCCGGGGAGATACAGGAACTGGCCGTCAATCTCGAGCACTCGCGCCGTCATGGTCATGTACTCCTCGAGACGATGCGTGGGTGCTCCATATAGCATCAGTGCTCGGCACAGCTTGATGATGTAGGCCTGGCGCGAGAGCGTCTCAGCAATATGTACCGTGATGCGCGCCTCGTGCGTCTGCCAGAACTGGCTGAGCCGCGATGCGCTGGCGGTGCGCTTGTGCATCGGACGCTTCTTGTTCTTGCCATCGCTTTTACCGTCGCCAGCCTTGCTGTCGTGATCGCCGGCGGGGTTGGCCAGCTTGGCCGAGGCCCCAATGAGGTTGGCGAGCGTGTCCTGGGATCGGTTCTGTTCGTACCACTTCTTGCGCGTGGGCGTCGTCGATCCGGAGGGTGTGCCTGGCGTCAGCGTGCCGCCGCCGTATGACGAGTTACGCTTGTGCGAGCTGCCGGTATCGTTGGGCTTGTTGTACAGCTTCAGGAGCTGTGAGAGCACGCTCCCGCGGTACTGCTGCGGAGGGGGCACCGTGTACACGCCATCATAACCTCCCACGTTCATCTCCTCGATGCCTGCATCTGCCGGAGCCTCTTCGGCCGCCGCGGGAGTCGTGGATTGGGTTTTAGCTGCTGAAGGATCGAACCGCTGGGTGTGAGCTCGCACTAGCTTGTAAGCCTCATCTTGAAGGTCCTGGCTCGTCTTTGCTTCATCGGTACCCTGTTGGGACTGGCCGTCCTCGGTGTTGACTTGTTTCCAGCCGCCCTCACGGGTCTTGGGGTAGTTGAGGTCGTTCAGCGGAATACCGAACTCGCCCTGGACGAGAGGACCATCGCTGGTGGCCGTCTCAGCCGTCGAGTCAAGTGAATTCCTCGAGCTGGGTGTGGGAGAGTCCCTCTGGAGCTTGGCCGCCACCTGCTCGGCACGCTCCTTGGCAGCTGCGGCGGCAGACATGGACCGCTCCGATTCGATGTCGGTGTTGCTGCCGAGGTCTCGGACCGTGGTGACGGAGTTGCTCGAGTTGCCTCTCAACACGGACGGCCGCGGCTTTGTGATGGGGGGAGGAGCATCGCCCTGCTCTGGGATGGTGCTGGGGACGTTGGCAAGGTTTGCGGGCTTGGTCTCTGCAGCCTTGCTGTTGAACCGGACGCGACCTTTTTCCTTCTTTGCCTCGTATAGAGCTGCTGCTGCGGCTTCAGAAGCTGGTGCTGATGATGTTGTTGAGGCAGCCGGTGACTCTGGAGCTGTGTCCTCGAAGGAAGGAAACGATTCCCCTGGAGTAGGCTTCTCTTCCAACTCAGGGTCACGATCGTCTTTGGGAGAGCTCTTGGAGGGCGAGTCCATTTCAAGAATGAGGCACAGCAACAATAACGAGGGCCAAGCTTTCTGCTTTCTGGGGAGGACCCGCTTATACTGTAAACCACAAAGCGGAACCGAGTAATCGGGATCGTCGGGGGATCGGGTCGGGTAGGGAAGGGGAGGGGAAAAGAGAGAGAGAGAGAGTAACAGGACACTGATGGCTGCAGGACAAGTCGTTTATATGGAGAAGGCGGCGGGAGCTTCATTAATAGCCATTGGCACGAGGTGGGAGAGCTAAGACGGGCTTCGATGGGCTCGTGCCTAGATGCTCTCCACAAGGGACGCTCAAGCCTTTTCTGGAGACCTTGTTGTCTCTTTCTTTTTTTTTTTCCTTGGTACCTACCTTGCCGTCCGTCGACTTCGACTCCGTCCCCGGCAAAAGGAACGATCGGCCCCCGGTGGGTGGTAACTCTATAGGCGACATGACGTCAAAAAGGCAAAGCGGACGCGGTCGACGGGTGCTGGAGACTGAGGTTTTCTGAATCAAGTATGCGAAACGCACTTGTTGCATTAGTGTTAGGTAATTAGTTTGCGAAGATCGGGTGACGGTTTCGTGTACGGCTTGACCGAGAACTCCACCACACCGAAAATCTATTTTTGTGTTTTGTATGGAACCGCGATGGCTTCTCGAAGAACAACAACGCTACCCACGATGCCACAACTGGTTCATGCGATTTTTATTTCCAATACTCGACGCACATGAATTTTCCGGATTTCCAGGCGATCACCATACGCCGAATGGCACTTCAGCCAAGTACCTCGTTGTATACCCATTTTTGGAATTTGACCGGGTATACTAGGCCTAGTGCTACAGCTTCTTCTCCACTTGAGCTTTTTGCCCAGGTCAAAATGGATCTGCCCAGTCCAGATCCACGAGATCTCTTTTTTTTCACGGACCTTTTTTTTTTTCTTTCACTTCATCTTCCCACTTTCCAATTGACCCCACTCTGGCCACCTCTGGGCGGCTACTACTGAGGGCCGGAGGGGCAAAAAGGGCAAAGAAGCTGACGTGTTGGGGTGCAGAGACCGATGATCCCCAGCGGACGGATCCCCGCAAAAGGGCATTGAGAAGTCGTCGTCGCACGCAACGCAGAAAGGGGTCTTTGGGTCCCCCGGGGAGCCGTGCCGTGTTAAACTATCTGGCTAAAAAAGAGGCCGGCAGTGCATAAGGATCGTTTATAGCCCGGGTTCGTGCCTTGGCGCGCTGCCCATGTCGTCGTCGTTGTCGTCGTCTTCGGTGAGGTATCCCGATGGATCGCCGTCTTTATTAAGGAGGCTCAGCCAAGAATGCTTGCGTCTTCCCTCTCCCGCGGCCACTCGTCGCCCACGTGTGCGTGCTGGCGTTGCAAACTGGAGTCTCTCGCCATGACCTGGTCCGATCACTCAATCAACCGCCGCTCGCCGCCCCCCTGTCCCCCTGTCAAGCGCGGCTATGGATACCTTCTTGCGGTCCACGATAGCGGCGTCTCGTGACGTGAAGAGCCTGTCTGTCGTCCAAGATGACTCGTTGAACAAGGTAAGGCTTCTGGCGCTCGCGCCCAACGTGGAGGCCGCCAAATAAGTCGTGAAGGAAAAAAAATTTTTCTTGCCTGTTACTCTTCATCCTTCATTTCATAGTCCAGGGGTTTTTCTTTTTCTTGGCCGGGACGGCACGAGCAATAGCGTGCGTGGTGGGCTCTCAAGGTGAGCGGTGAAATTAACACACGGGAATGACTCCTCACAAATGGGTTTGCTGCTAGTTCGCATATAGTGGAACAAGGCTATAATGGCCAGCCGCTCTCCCGCCTGTATGGAACATTCCAAAAGATTATAGTGTTTGACCCATGGCATGGGGGTCGTGGTCATGGTGGTGGTCATAGCATGCCACCGTCGGAGGCTCGAGTTAATCCGGGCGGTGCTGGTGTGTGTCGACCTCCCCGGACACAAGCCGGACACGCACAGTTCGATAAAGAAGACAGTGAACGGGCGACACAGAAGACAAGCCGACGAAGATGGGTCCTTGCGCTACGCAGCCGACGAGCAGCCGACGGCGAGCCGATGTCGTGCAGATGAAGAGGCAGCAGCACGTCAGATGACCACGACCAAGCGTCGGATGGAACTTTGATTCTATTTCTATTTAACTTCTTCTCTGGCTCTCACGCACAACGTCGAGTCTTTTTGAAACGACCTGTGTTTCCCCAAACAACACACAACACACACGTTTCTCGCTCTCGCCCTCTCTTCCCCCTCACTCACCCGCGTATACCACCTGCGCACAACGGCTCGCACACCTCGTCCCCCAATGGCGTAAGCGGTCTGGCTGATGGCGCACTCGGTTCCTTCCGGACTCCGAGGTTCGACCCTCCTCAGTCAAATGATGAATCATCCATCAACCATCGCCAATGACAGTCAGCCGGGGTCATGAACCGTGCTTTGCGCTACGATAAGCCGGAGCTCTCATGCTAAAAGTCTATTTTCCAACCACTCATATCTTTTTCTGCTTCTTTTTTTTTTCTCCGATTATATATTCGCTTTTTTTTTTAGGCCGATCATGACAAATCCAATCAGCGTCCCCCATCATGCATCATGGACCAGAAGGAGAGCCAGGCCATGCAGCTCAGCCAATCCAACCTCGCTCGAGGCACTTTGGCCCTTGGGGAAAGCGCGAATTATATCACAGCCTTGTGAGTCCAGAACCAAAAAACTAAACTCGTCGATGACCGAGTCCCCGCCGAGATCTGGCCCCGAAATTGTCTCCCCCCCACTCGGACTCGGCCTTTCTGCCCCTCCACCGGGAAGGGGTCTAGATTGAGAGTCTCTGTAGCGTGCATATTGTAATTCTCTTGAACTCTTTACAACTACGCCAAGGTTTGTTCTCTCGTGGTTCGATTCTCTACTGTGTCGTGTTTGTTTTGTTCTCTGTCCACATACGATATATACTGCCAGATCACACAACAACCATGACGGCCGCGCGAAAACCTCTATCAGAGGTGCTCCCTCCCCTCATCCTCGGCACCGCCACCTTCAACCACCAGTACCACCCAGACCCCGCGCATATGCCCTACACGGATATCGTCGGCCGCGCCCTCGCTCACAACATTGTCGGCTTCGACACGTCTCCCTACTACGGTCCTTCCGAGGTGCTTCTAGGCGACGCCCTGCGCAAGCTCTCCCCGCCCCCGCCCCGAGACGCTTATTTTCTCATCACAAAGGCCGGACGCATCGCCGGCGACCAGTTCGACTACTCGCCCGCCTGGATCCGCTACAGTGTCTGCCGCAGCCTCGAGCGCTTGTCCACGCCCTACCTGGACCTCGTCTACACCCACGACGTCGAGTTTGTGTCCCCCCAGGAAGTCCTGGCCGCTGTCACAGAGCTGCGCAAGCTGAGGGACCAGGGCCTGATCCGCTATGTCGGCATCAGCGGCTACCCGGTCGAGACCTTGGCGTCCCTCGCCGAGATGATCCTGCGTGAGACGGGGGAGCCGCTGGACGCCGTCATGTCGTACAGCCACTTTTGCGTTCAGAACAGCCAGCTGGGCCAGCAGGCGCTGCTGGACCGCTTCCGCGACGCCGGCGTTGAGTGCATTCCCAACGCCAGCATGCTGAGCATGGGGCTTCTGACGACGCGCGGCGTAGAGAATAGTCCCATGGCTGCCTGGCATCCGGCCCCGCGCGAGCTGCAACGGGCGTGCAATAAGCTGGCGGCGATTGCGCAGGACGAAGGCGAGACGCTGGAGGAGGTGTCGCTGCGGTGGGCGATCGAGAACTGGGCGCGCATCGGGTCGCCGTTTGGCACCAAGCTGATCCCCGGCGTGCGCATCGGTGTAAGCGTCATGGGCGTGTCGAGCGTGGCCGAGCTCGAGGAGACGTGGGCGCTCTGGAGCAGCGTCGCGGGGCTGGTGGGCGAGCCCGAGCAGCGCGAGGCCCAGCGCGCCAAGATTGCGCGCATCGTACACAAGAAGATGGTGCCCAGCCTCGGGGCCTGGAAGGACTACGCCTGGGAGAGCGGCGGTCCGTCGTTTGTAAATGCTAGAACCGCCATCGGCGCTGTACCCCGCGATGTCGTCTCCGAGCGGTGGGGCCTGGTGCCGGCCGTCGTAGACACGCCCAAGATTTAAACGCAAAGGGAGGGAATTTTTATGAAATATAGAATTATTATTAGATGATTCACGTCATGAAATATGAAGCATTGTTTGTTCACCTATGGTTGTCAAGAGAACTCCAAGTGTGACATTGAAACATGATGATATCAAGAGTTTTAAAAGCAATAAGCGTCTAGCAGCGAGAATATAATTATTGGCCCAATCACCCGTTGCTTTGGTTCGGGCCGTCGATCAGCGTAGCACGTAGACCAAGTAAGCTAGCAGGAAAAAAGTCAAGTTGCGCGACCTCGCAATGACTGCGGTGAGCCACGTGAGACCAGCTGCGGCCAGTTGATTGGATTCGCCGCCATGGTAAAGTTGGAGCCGAACTGCAACACTTTCGTCACTGACTCACTTTCCGCACAAACCTATCAATGTCAATTTCGGCACGGAGAATGAAATAATAAAGTCACTTTTTCCCGTTCAAATTGTGGACCTTTGGGTCTGCTCCCCGGTCGTCCTCTGGCTAGCTGCCCATTCTGCATCGTATTTCGTTTTCGCGGGGACGGGGACGAGGCGTAGGGTGCGCCACATCGTCAAGCCGCACCGATCAACTTCGCCAAGTCTCAGATGGACCAACCACAAGCCCTAGAGGTGCAGGGCGACGAACATGATGGCCGCTAGCAATCGTATTTCGGTTTGCACTCAAGTCAGACGAGACATTGGGTGTTCAAGCGAGATGACCACGATTCTGTTGGTGATATAAGTCGAGAATATCGCTGTTTGAGATGGTTCGAGCAGAACCAAGTTCTTCTTTTCTTTGGCAATCAAGATGGTGTCTGGTAACAAAGTCCTTTGGCTTCTGCCCTTCAGTTCCTTGACCCAGGCGGCACTTGACTGTCGTCCAGAAGGGCCTGTTGTGCCCCGGCCAACTGCTCTCGGGAAAGCTTCCATCTTTAAGGAAGCAGGTGCCAAGCTGTCCAAAGCCTTGGATGATGCAGTTTCTGGGTCCATCAATGCTGGCTGGGCGGTCGAAAACTCGTCCTTCTCCCTGGCCGTCATCAGCTGGGACCAGGACCCTGGGACTCCCATCTGGGAATACCATCACCTGGCCAAGGCAAACACGAACGGCACAAAGCAGCTGAATCGGAACTCGCAATATCTTATTGGGTCCATTACGAAGGTGTTTACCGACTACCTCTTGATCAAGAGCGGGATCGATCTGGATGCGCCCGTCACCAAGTTTCTCAAGACATTGGCCAAGTCCGACTCGACTATCCAGTGGCAAAATGTCACGCTGAGAATGCTTGCTTCCTATCTCGGCGGAACTCCTGCAAACTGTATGTCATTTGCTTTCTTTCTCCATGCATTCAATGACTAACTCAGGCAGATGGATACTCGGAATACTACTACCTAAAGGACATATTTGTCAAGTTTGGGCTTCCCTCCATCAAGGACTCCGAATACCCTCCTTGCGGTGTCACCGCCTTTAGCAAACAATGTTCAAATCAAGGTGCGTAACAGGGCCACACATAATTTATCTTTACTTATATTTTTAGAATTCCTTGATGGCATGACTACACTCTACCCCACCACGGCGCCAATGGAACGGCCTCTCTATTCCAACTCGGCATTCGTCATCCTAGGCTTGGTGCTTGAGGAGTACACTGGCAAAAACTACACGCAACTCGTTAAAGACATGGTTTCAGGTCCTTTGAATCTAAAAGATACTTTTCCTTCTCCGGGTGATGACGAAAAGGCCGTGATTCCCCCTGGCGACAACAGTTGGGGGGCTGACTATGGTCTAAACACACCGTAAGTCGAGTAATGAAACATGGCAACAGGTTATTTCTGACAATTGTATCGCAGAGCCGGTGGCCTCGTATCCACAGTTTCGGATCTTTCCAAATTCTCCCACGCCCTTCTCTCGCGCACACTAGACCTCACTCCCACCCAGATCAACCAGTGGCTCAAGCCTGACTCGTTTGCAGGCGGTCCATACACCATGTCCGGCATGCCCTGGGAGATTATTCGCTCGTTCGATCTGACTCCCGACCATCCGCACCCCATTACCATCTACGGGAAAAGCGGCGGAGCGCTCGCGTACCGAAGCCAGTTGGACTTTGTGGATGACTACGGTATCGCTGTCCTAATTCTGACGGCAGGTCCCATGAAGGCCGCGAGTATCCTCAGAGATGCCATGCTCTCTACGTTCGTCCCCGCTGTGGATGGGGTATCAAGAAAACAGGCAGAGAAGTACGAGATAAAGTTTACGTCCAAAAATGAAGCGGGTGTCGTTATCGAAGCATCTCTTTCCCACGACAACGACTCGCTCCTCATTTCCTCGCTTCGCCGCAACGGTTCAGATATTGCCGTCGCACTCCCGTGCTTTGGAACATTACGATGGGAGAGTTCATCCCCAAGATTGGAGATACGATCCGGGTATTCCCGACTGAGCTCTTTGAGAAGAGTACTGTTGATGGCAAGCCGGCGACTCAAGAAGTGTGGCGTCTCTGGCCTGGAATCATTACGGAACGCAAGACTGATCTCCCTGGAAGCAACTTGGAGAAAAAGAATTGCATAGGGTGGATGAATGAGGATTGGGTTCGGTATGGTGGAGAGCCTTTGGATCGCATCTTGTTGTACAAGTACGATGATGGCAAGGTCGCCGGGCTTGAAGTTCCGTTTCTCCGGTCGGGTATTTTACTTCCAGAGTAAATTCTGTTTTATTTAATTGAGTTGGAGTTGCTTTTATCACTTTTTGGTAATTTTCTTTTTGCCTCTAGTCATTCACTTACACTCCTTTGCAGTGCCAGCAGTTGAAAGACGAAGAGGTATACTAAACGATAACAATCCAACCAATTTTGTTATTGAAAAAACTTTAAAGAAGCACTTTTAATTTCTACCACATTATTAAAGCCCATTAAACCACCTCCTTACTTTAATTATTGTGGGTGGAAGGTGTAATAGATGCCTTCAATTTAAGCGGATTACGTAACGCCACTCACGCACGTGAAGTCGCGTTCTCAAGACACCAACCGGGGAGCATCCCACCTTCACATTCACCACTCTCACCGAGACGCCATGGCCGGAGGACGCAAGGCCAAACCTGCGGCGCCGAAAGCTCCCGCGAACACGCTCGTCATCGACAATGGCGCCGACACGATAAAGGCCGGCCTCGTCTGCGGCGGCAAAATCGACGAGCCGCACATCATCCCCAACTGCATCGCCCGCGACCGCGCCCGAAAAGTCTATGTCGCCTCCGACCTGGAAAAGTGCCGCGACTTTGGCGAGGTCCAGTTCCGCCGGCCAGTCGAGAAGGGCTTCATCGTCAACTGGGAGGCCCAGAAGGAGGTCTGGGACCACGAATTTTTCGATGCGAATGCCCCGATGAAATGCGACCCATCCCAAACCAGATTAATTCTTGGACAGCCGCCAAATGGACTCCCGGCGCTAGACGCGAATTGCGATCAGATTGTCTTTGAAGAGTATGGTTTTGCAAGCTATTATCGCGGACTAGGTATGTGCTGCCCATGACATATCATGACAGCCTAGCTAACCAACCAAGGCTCGACCTTTAACGCCTATCACGATATCCAAAGCATTTTCCAAACTGCCAAAGACGCTGATACCGTCGCAAACATCCCCGCCGAAGTTCTCCTCGTCGTCGATTCCGGCTACTCGCATACAACCGTCACACCACTCCTCCAAGGCAGACCACTGCAATCAGCCATCCGCCGGCTCGATGTCGGAGGCAAGGTGCTAACAAATTACCTGACGCGACTCATCTCCCTCCGACATTTTGATATGCGTAACGATACATACATTGTGAACGAGATGAAGGAGTTGTCATGTTACGTATCTCTAGATTTCAAATCCGACTTGGAAAAGTCATGGAAGGGAACGAGGGGAGAGCGACGACCAGACTTTGTAACAGGAGGTGGCATTGCTAAGGACTATATCCTACCCGACTTTCACACACGCACAAAGGGCATTCTCTGTGATTATGACCCGGCTCGGCACTCAAAAGCCAAAAAGGCGGCCGGCCAGTCGGAGGAAGACGCATTGACGCTGCGCAATGAACGCTTCACAGTTCCGGAACTCATTTTCAGTCCATCCGATGCCGGGATTAGGCAACCCGGCTTGGCGGACTTAATTCAAGAGTCTCTTAACGAGCTTCCCATTGGTCTCTGGCCTAGCATGCTGGCCAATATTGTCGTTGTGGGCGGCAACGCACTCCTCGACGGGTTCATCCAACGTCTCCAGAAGGAGGTAGTCCAGCGAGTTCCCGACGATTGCATAGTTCGCGTCGCTAGGCCAGCAGATCCAATCACTCAGACATGGTATGGAGGTGCCCATCTGGCCAGCCATCCGCATATTGAGAAGCTCTCGGTAACAAAGAAGGAGTACGAGGAGCACGGCGCGGCCTGGGTCGCTCGCAAGTTCAGTGCAGGCTTAGGAGTCTGAGCCCAACGGTAACGAGGAGGAATAAAAACCCTGCTTTTAACGAATGCCCGTCATCTTGTTTTGCATCCAAAAGCAAACTAGATTAATGACCATCTCATGAAATGTCCATGTGGTCATTTCAACTCGAATCCGAAACAACTACTGGCCGAATCGGCTAGATCAAGAGCGGCGCACTTCTGCCCTCATTCAAAGAGAAAAATGGGAGCTGAATCTTCCATGCGCTCTTGCGCGACCTAATATACCCAATCAAGTCGTTGGTCTGCCAAACGGCCCAGATACGGCTTTACGCGCCATTCCCTTGGGTGGGATTTAATGCGTCCGTCGTCCAGATATATACAAGTGTAGGCTTCTCGTGCATTCTAGATAATAATCTGAATACAATGAGCCCTAAGATGCTTACTTTGCTTCCTAAAGCAAATCAAAATATAGAGAATGCCAAATAAGAAAAGAAAACCCCACCCATTTAAGCCCCTTCAATTATTGTGACAATGAATTGTTTCTGAGACGAATTTTATCGATATCTGTTTCGGGATTGCCCTGCTCTCCGTTAGCCGGCTGTGAAATGTAATGTTTTCTCGTTCCAGAACATGAGAAAGATGTTGGTTTAGTCGCATCATCTCAAGTTCCTCCACCATGCTCATCGCTTCTTTGCAATATCAAACCGGACTCAGTACCATGTTTCCTCTCTCTCTGCCTCGTCGCTATCTCATAAAAGTAACTCGCTAAATATGTGCCATGTCCAGGCTTCATGGTTCATATACATTCTGGCATCAATCCATGTACCCAAAAGGAGTTGATCAATTAATGCTTCCCTAATCCCGCCCCGAACGCCGAAGTGACCACGCACCACAAAATGCTTCGGGCCTACAGCTACATTTGGAAACGATACAGGCCAATATTAATATTAAATTACTCCTATGGTGGAGTTTTCAGCCCTTCGTCTCTCAAACTCTTCTTAGTTTAGCTATTGATTACATGTGATTGATCATGTCACTCCTGCATACCCAACAATTGCTCCCCACTATCAACACGAACAATAATTTTACCTCCACTCGAACCCTTCTTCAAATGCTCAAATGCCTTGTTTGCCTCTTCAAACTCGTACACGGAGTCAATAAAAGTCCTCAACTTGCCTTCTGCCAGCCACTGCACAACCTGCTCCAGCCCAGCGCGGTCGGGGTGCACATTGAAGCCGACGAACCTGCGCTTCCCGCCGCCGAGAAACGACGGCAACACCAGGCTTTTCGCAAGGCTCGCCGCGCTAGCGACCGATACAGCGCCGCCCACAAGGACAAATGTGCCCCCTGGCGCGAGGAAGCGGTGCGATGCAGCGTACAAACCCGGGGGCGAGTTGCCTACGTTGTCGACTGCTAGGCTGTACACGAGGCCCTTCTGCTCAAGCGCAGCGATGACATCGCACGCCGTATAGTCGATGATGTCATCAGCACCGGCCTCTCTGCAGAGAGCCGCCTTGGCCGGCGAGCAGGACACGGTAACATGACAGCCCAGGGTCTTTGCGATTTGGATGCCGAACAGCCCCACGCCGCCCGATCCGCCGTTGATGAAGACGCGATCGCCGACCTGGACGTGGGGCGCCAGCGTCTTGTACGCCGTTAACCCGGCCGTAGCCACCCCTGCCGCCTGGTCTGGGTCTAATTCGGCCGGGACCACCACGCACGAGTCCCGCCGGGCCACGGCGTACTGGGACAGAGAGCCCTCTCTGCCTCCGATGAGGATCCTGCCCAGGACTGCGTCCCCGGGCTTGACGTCCTCAATGTTGGAGGCGACGTCAACGACCCGGCCGCTAAAGTCCATGCCGGGCGTCTTGGGGAACCGGGTGATGGCTCTAGCAGCGACGCCGAGCTCAATAACTTTGTATTCCACTGGGTTGATGGCCGCCCGGGCTATTTTGACGAGTATCTGGCCTCTCTGGAGCGTCTTTCCTGGGCGGGGGGCGTCGTGGACGAGCTTGAGCGTCTTCTCCATGGGTCCGGGACCCGAGCATTGCCAGGCACGCATGTGTTCAGTCATTTTCTTGTTGTAGATTCAAGCGCAACTCTGGAAAATGAAATAAGAAGACATCTATTACGCGTTTCATTTTGGAACCTATGTTTGGTTTTATTCAAATACCGACGTCTTGCCACGCTGAACGTAGCTGCAATAGGGAGAGAAATCACGTTGTTGAGTTCTCAATTCGGCCAAGTTATCATGAGGACGAGCCTGAGTTACCCCGCCATCTCCAACGGAGTCGGACCAACAAATGTAAAAGGCCGATTTTAAATACCAGTTAATATCATTCTGTTATATGAATTAGGTACTTGATTTTTGAGTGTGGTAGAATATTAACTGGCGATTCAATTAGTACAAGTCGCTGACAATATCAGATTACCCTATATCTGACCCGAAAACCATAAAAGCACGGAAACAGCACTTTAATTCTTAAAGTGCATGCTAATCCCGTTAGGAAACAAACCCCATCTTTTTTTTTTTTTCGCTCCTTCAATGTAAACGTCGGCTCGATACGTCACATTCTTTAAGCGCCCACGGCGCTTCTCGCTGTGATCTCGGTCCTATTCCAGCCCCGCAACCTCTCGCGTCCCTGAAAGATGCGACCCAGCAGACCCGCCAGGATCACGCGTCGATTGGCAGCACTGTATCTGTCTACAATCTGCGGTGGATGGCACATCGCCCCGGCCTGGAGAAGAATATGGGGAGGAGATAAACACGGGGCACCAAACGTCTCCCCCCCCGGGTCCCCGGTTTTCCCGCCACGAGCAAGCCGCCCCAGGCACTCGGCCGCCCCGGCAGTCTGACCCCACACACGGACGGCAGGCAAAAAAGCCACTTCGCGGAGCAGATGCCCAGAAAGAGCGTCCGCGTGACCTATTCTGAATCGGTCTGCAAGATAGGGAATTTCGCGAACAACTGCCTAGCTCGAAAAAAAACTCTAGAGCTGTTTTTTTAGTGGATTAATAGTCGAGTCGAGTCCCTGCTCAACCTCAGAACGGCAGTTTGCGAGAATAAAATCGGTTAGCATAGTCGGTGAAGAGAGACGCGAATAGGATAATACGAGACTTGTATGTAAAAAAAGCATAGGAGATAAAAGCCAGGACGAGACCAAAAAAATCGTGCCATGCAGGGGAAATGTCGTCAAAAATCACTTTTGTGGCTGAATGGCCGAAACCTCCGCATCATTTAATTGTCTCAGATCGCGATGGCTTTGATCTGAATCACCACGTCGGCCTGCGTCCTGCACGCCACCCTCCCACTTTGAAACAGCGCGTGGCAGACACGTTTTGCCACGGGCGAAGAGCGGCCTAGAACTCCGATCATCAAAGCACTGGGCTGTCGCCAATATTTTCTGGGGTTCGATGAGGAGGCGGGTGTCATCTTGTCTTGTATCGCCCGCCCTGCTCTCTCTGGGATCTGGTCATGGCCCGTTCGGAGTGGATCTGTTTGCCGGACTGCCGGCCGGGCATCCCCCACTTACTGTCACCCAGCACCCCTTGCAAAAACAAAAAATGCTCCCTCTGGGTTTTCTCCCCCCCTCTCTCTCTTCCCATCAGAGCAATACGTGGATACACCCAAACACGGACGCAGTTCTTGGTCCCTTTCGACCACGAAAACCTTAAAAAACGGTCTGCCCGCGTACCCACTGTAACAGTATGAGACGGCAGATGTTCGGCAGACCCAGCTGATCTCTGCTGCATTCAGAGATTTCGCCGCGTCAGCTGGCACTGTGTCCCCCGATGCTGAGTATTCCCGTAATGGAAGGATGTCACCGCGCTGATCCATTGTTTGAGCCTTGCCGGCAGTGCTACATGGTACTGCTGCCAGCCTCCCAGGTTCGGCGCATCGAGTCGGTTTCAAGAAAGCCGCACCTGGAAAGGCTTGAGATCCAATCAGCGCATCGCAAAGGGAAGGGGGTTTTGGTACGCCTCAGTTTTTTATGTGAGGAAATGACCGGTCGTGTTGCACCGCAGCGAAGCAAGTACGCGGACATGCAAAATGCGCCATTCTCAATGCTCGTGTAAACTGTCGTCAAGCCACCGGTGCAATGCGGCTGACTCCTGTCGCACTGCGTTGCATTCCAGACACGGGCTCGGCACAGCGCAAGCTGAGGTGCAGCTGAAGGTGAAACTTGGCAAGAGAGATACCCAGGCAATAAGAACAAAAGTGCTATAGGGTACGTATAAGCCGTGATGTCTTGAACATGCATGCGAGTGGGAGGATAGGACGGAGGTGAGGACAAGGGGTTGACAAAGCGGTGGTTTGTCATGCAAGGCCGAGCGAAAGATTGCTTTTTCTCTTGTCGTCTTCTCGGCAAAACATCATATTGGCTTTTTGTTTGCCATGTGTTTGTCCCAAACAAATTGACAATTTAGGTGATACTCTGCAGCTGCAGGATGAATCTGATTCAATGGGGAGTGATCCCTCTTGCTTGCGTGCAGGGGGTGGCAACATGGCCAGAGGGAGAGGGTGATTTTCGGCCCCACTACCTCGTCTCGACAGTGTGAACCGCCAAGCTGGGTGCTCGTGACTGAACGGGTATGGGATGGGATGACAGATGGCGTATGGCGTGGCTGGTTAGTATACGGCGCACCGCCCGGGCGGGAGTGTGATTAATTCTCTAGTTTCCATTGCCCAAGCGCCTCCGTCGGAAATGTAAGCGGGAACAAGGGGGATTCGAGGAAGAGAGAGCGCGCACGGAATGGTGGCGCCCTGGGGACCTTGGGCGATTCATAGCCGATCCCATGACATGAAGAGAATTCCACCAGACGAGGGTGTTGTGACACATTCTGTTTGGAGTCATTGCACGGGAATACCGCCCGTCAGGGGCGAAGCGCACGCTGCTGTCCCCGTTTTCACCTTTGTCGGGAGAAATTTCCGCGTCCAATAGTCTGGCCAACTGGTTCCGGTAACTCGTCAGGTTTATCCACCCAACAGGCTCAGCAATTAACCACGACGCGACGACTTGGATCCTGTACCTTGCTGCACACCCGAGCCAACGGCCCGGCCGACATTTTTGGAGGTCACGAGTTCCGACTCTAATATGATTTGACAGGATTTTTTTTTGTTGCAACAGGGATATGTGTGGGTCCTCGGGCGGACTCATTCTTGAATGCTGGATCCCATGGGTCCATCCAGCAACCAGGGACAAGAGATTTCGAGCATTGAGGAGGGTGATCCATCATCCGGTCTCGATCCTCCGGCTCCAGTCTTCTGCGCCACGGGAACCAATAGCCCGATGGGCCTGGCCTGTTACACATGTTTATGTAAGTCTAGCTGCTCCATACTCCAGAGAGGGAGGTCCGGAGAGACGCCTAGTGCCCGTGGAGAAGAAAGTCGACGTGATCTCTGGAGGCATAAGCTTAGTGTTGTGGTTGTTTATCGGAGCCCTCCGCATCGTTGCCTCTTTGGGTAACCGAATTTTTTTTTTAAACCTGAATTTTGGTCGACTTCACTTGGCGCGCCCGTGCGATGTGCGACAATAGCTGAATCAAAAGGAATGCGCATCACGTCAATAGACGTTGGTGAGTGGTGACCCAAGCGAGAGATTGGCAGAGCGGAAAGCTAGCCGATGGGGGAAAGGGAAAGTCAAAAAACGTGGGACGGGTAGAGCTAGACAGTGTGTCGGATATGCGTCCCATTTCAAACCCTGTCAATTGGGTCGCTAGGCCAATTTTTCTCTTTTTTTTTTTCTCGTCATTTTTATTTTATTTTTAATTTTAGGCTCGGGCGAACAAGACGGAATTGTGCAACGCTTTGTGCAAGGTTGAACGGGGCGCACGGCATTATGGAGCCGAAGAAGGGCTTACAACTTCCTATGAGGGAAGTGTTAGAGCGATGCCGGCAGCAGAGAAGGTGAAAGCGATGACGGGAGGGGCTGCAGGTGGGATTGGGAGGTGATCAATCAGGCCGAGCAACCATCCGATAGTTTTTCTCGTGATGCATCATCCGCGACAAGATGCACCCAACTGGGATGCATGTTGGCTTGACTAACAGGTCGGTCAAGAGAGGCTAAGGGGTTCGGATCAAGAAGAACCAAGAACCATGGCGGTGGCGTTTAGACGAATCAACTAGCCTAGCCTCTGCCAACAATAGATCAATCGATCGGTGGAAGCCAGCCACCCGAGCTTGTCAAGCCTTCTGGCGGAAAAAAAAAAGACAACGTCAGGTCAGTGCGTGGACAGTGACGTTCGGGCCGGCGTGGTGCGTGACAAGCGACGCCGCTCGTGACAAGGTGGCAGCGAGTCCGTTGGTGTTTGCGACCAAGGTGCCATCGTGACAGCTCGACACTGCTGCGTCGTCCGTTTGCTCGGCCAAATTCATGGCTGCCCCTCCCCCCTCCCCGTGGGGGCTCCTCGTTCCCGCAGATTGGGCGAGAGTATGGGGGGAAGGGAAAGGGAAGTTGTGGGACAGGATTGGGCTGGGGAACGATGGTCGGCAGGGAAGCAAGACTTGATGGTATCATGACTTGGCGGTCGGCGTCCAGCTCGGAGCCATTGAACTGGTGGGTGAGAGGGCGGCATCTCGGCTGGCCAAAAGTCTTTTCGGTGCTGGACCAAATCAGCATAGTTCCCCGACATCCCCAAAAAGCTGGAGTGATTCCGGGGTCGAGAAGCTCAAACGGACTGGGGAATCTCCGCAAGAATGGAGTGAAGGTTGAGTGCGGTGGGAGAGACAGCTCGGTCAATTACGACCATCCCATGCATTGGAGGCCCTGAATAGCGTCCAGAGTACGACCGAAAATTCGCCCATTGGGACGGTCCCCAGGGGGCTTCCCCGCGCATACCCGGGGAGGGGGTAGGGTGTGGCAAGGCAGAAGTGTGGTGTGGGCGGCGTCTATTTGGTCCATTCGTGAGGAAGTGGTTGATGGCAGCAAGCACCCCGGCCCTGACTTGGCCGGGATCCCGTGGGCGCAGAAGGGGATTGGGCGGCGTGTACTGTTTGAGATTGGAGTAAAAGTGTAAAAGTGATAATTCCCGAGGCCTTGCACCGTCTGTCGCTGGAGGTACAGTCAACAACCGCGGCCGAAGTTTTCGTGGTTCGTTGGAGTGACGAGCTGGCAAGCCACTGGCGAGGCACTGACTGACAAAGGATTCTTCCAGTTGGCCGTCAGGTGACGGGTCGCGCGTCATGTGAGCACGGGACCGGTGGTTGGTTTGTCCTCCTCTCCCCCCCCCCGCCACCAGGTCGCATAGTGGCTTGCGAATCACCAAGCAAAGCAGACTGCACCTCTCACCACTCACCACTCAGCAGCACAGCGCCAGCAAAAAGGCAGGACGACAACGGCCGGCGATACTCGGCGCTTCTCTTGCCCGGCACAAACGGTGTGGGCCAGCCGTCCCCTCCAGACTCCATCGGCGTTACCTCGTAGCCCCTTGCCGCGGGGACCCGCCCATCCCCACGCGAGATTCCCCAGATGCTGGGCGCGTGGGCGGCACAATTTTTTTTCTCTTCGTCGTGGCTTCCATTTGTTCTGCTGAGTGAGCCATCGATCGAGGAAAACCCCGTCTCGGTCCCGTTAGCGACGGCCGCCGAACGATGCCCACTCTGCTCCGAAGCCGCGCGTAGTATAGTTATAGTACGTAGCTGAGACGGAGGGCCGAGACACCACACGATCAACCACGCGGTGGCTGTTCTAGCGCAGGTTCTAGGCGTGCTTTACAGTGGCCTCGCAGCGCCGTCGACAGACTCTGCACCCGCAGCGCAGCGCAGTGTAGTGCAGTAGGCGACACGCAGCTCGCCGATCGTGGGCCCCGTCGTGAGGGTGTTGCCTCTCTGTGGTGCTGCTGTTGCTCTGGGCGGCCAGCGAGCTCTACCTTACGTTCTAAGTGGTCGGCTCGCCCGCGCGTGCACGCCCCGGGGTGGCTCGTAACACCCACTTCCCATACTTTCAAGCTCAAGGTCAAGCTTATGCCGGGGGTGAATGCAACCACAATGACCCCATCCCATGCTCCATGCTCCATTGAGGGTCCCCTCGTCCCTTCCTCCCCTCCCCCTCAGGGCATCGGGTTCGGGGCCCCATCATGCTCCCCATTCCTCCACATGCCACCACATACGAAGAGTCGGGAGCTAAAGGGGGGTGTGGGTGTTATGGATGTTCTGGGTATTGTGAGGATGTTGCCGAACAGGGAACAAGGACTGCGGGCAGGGAAGGAGCGAGGGAGTAGACGACGAAAAGAGCTTGATCCGGGCAAGCACCGCCGTGAATCACTGACGGCAGGAACAGAGCCTTGGGTCCGCATCGAGAATAAATGACGCCGTCGTCCCTGCTCTGTGAAACCCGTCTCGCTCTGTTGATCAGCACCGCCTCTGTCTCACTTCCTCCTCACCTTCTTCTCCTCCAATTCCCACCTCTTCCCGTGTCTTGTCTCTCCTCTGAAGACTTGCACCGCAAAGGAAAGGAACGACAAAGACAAGACAAGACAAGTCAGAACCGCAGCCATGGGCGCCTCTTTCGAGAACAAGGAGGAGGGCCGCAAGGCCTCCGTCGTTGGCGGGCTCCAGGCCACCGACAACGTCGAGGCCATTGAGGCTCCCGTCACCTGGAAGGCCTACCTGATGTGCGCTTTCGCCTCGTTCGGTGGTATCTTCTTCGGTTACGACTCTGGATATATCAACGGTGTCAACGGTTCTCCCTACTTCATCCACGAGGTCGAGGGCTCCGGCCGCGACACTCTTACCGACTCCCACACCTCGCTCATCACCTCTATCCTGTCCTGCGGTACCTTCTTCGGTGCTATCATCGCTGGTGACCTTGCTGACCGCATGGGACGCAAGTGGACCGTCATTACTGGCTGCATCATCTATTCCCTCGGTGTGGTTATCCAGATGATTACTGGTGAGGGCGATGCCCTTGCTGCTATTGTTGCTGGTCGTTTGATTGCTGGTGTCGGTGTCGGTTTTGAGTCCGCCATTGTTATTCTCTACATGTCTGAGATTGTAAGTCGCTTTTTTCTGTCTCTGTCCCGATACCCGAAATGTCACCATGCTAACACGCGCATTAGTGCCCCCGCAAGGTTCGTGGATCTCTCGTCGCAGGTTACCAATTCTGCATCACCATCGGTCTTCTGCTCGCCTCTTGCGTCGTCTACGGCACTCAGGACATCAACTCAGCCAACTCTTACCGAATTCCCATTGCCATCCAGTTCCCCTGGGCTGTCATCCTCGGTGTTGGTCTGCTGTTCCTCCCCGACTCCCCCCGTTACTACGTCAAGAAGGGCCGCATCGACGATGCCATTGAGGCTCTGTCCCGCGTCCGTGGCCAGCCCCGCGACTCCAACTACGTCCAGGTTGAGATTTCCGAGATCGTCGCAAACGAGGAGTACGAGCGTGCTCTGATCCCCGACACCACCTGGTTCGGCAGCTGGGCCAACTGCTTCCGCGGTAGCCTCTGGGACGCCAAGTCTAACCTTCGACGAACCATCCTCGGTACTTCCCTGCAGATGATGCAGCAGTGGTAAGTTTAAGCTCGACTAACCCACCCGCATCGAAATCGCATCATGTGCTAACAAGCTCCAACAGGACTGGTGTCAACTTCATCTTCTACTACTCGACTCCTTTCCTCAAGTCCACTGGCGCCATCTCCAACTCCTTCCTCATGTCCATGATCTTCACTCTCGTCAACGTCCTGTCCACTCCCCTCTCCTTCTGGACTGTCGAGAGGTTCGGTCGCCGAAGCATCCTCATCATTGGTGCTGCTGGTATGCTTATCTGCCAGTTCCTCGTCGCCATCATCGGTGTCACTATTGGCTTCAACAAGACCCACCCCGACCCCAGCGATCCCTCTGCGTCCATTGCCGACAACATTCCCGCCGTCAACGCTCAGATTGCCTTCATCGCCATCTTCATCTTCTTCTTCGCCTCCACCTGGGGCCCCGGTGCTTGGATCGTCATTGGCGAGATCTTCCCCATCCCCATCCGATCCCGCGGTGTTGGTCTGTCTACCGCCTCCAACTGGCTGTGGAACACCATCATTGCCGTCATCACCCCCTACATGGTCGGCGAGACCAAGGGCAACCTTAAGTCTTCCGTCTTCTTCATCTGGGGTGGTCTCTGCACCTGCGCCTTCGTCTACGCTTACTTCCTCATTCCCGAGACCAAGGGTCTTACTCTGGAGCAGGTTGATAAGATGATGGAGGAGACCACTCCCCGTACTTCGGCCAAGTGGAAGCCCACCAGCACCTTTGCTGCCACTGTCCAGCACGAGGAGAAGGTTGAGGTTTAAGATTTTCCCTTTTAGTACCCAAAGTGTACTAGCACTTAATGCATAAATGAATGATACCTAGTTGAGTTTGCAATGTTAGGCATGGCCAAAGAAGAAGACCAATTGCCAGTGCATAATGTGTAGATATCAGCACAAACAGAATGAATATATTAAACAAAAAAAATTTGGTCCCTGTTTCGCATTTGATGGTGCTTTGCAAGTTTGAATGTTTTGTGTGCTCTAAACCGACTGTGCGGTGGTGATCGGACAGCGGCTAGGCTAGGCTAACTAGCTTACCAGTTTCCGCCTCTGGGGTAAATGTCCGAGAGACCAACTAAGCATTGCGCGGTCAGACATTGCGCTATGACGGAACCAGACCGCCATTCGTGTAGAGCAAATTCTAAAACGATAATGTTTCGCATTCTAATTGGCTGTCTAATTTACGAAGTTCGGTATAGGTATCTTGGTGTGGTGTAACTTTGTCTAAAGGGCCATGCTTGGATGTGTACGCAAAAAATAAAAAAATTAAAAAAAAGAATCCTAAAAAAATCTAATTTACCACTGGAAGCTCTCCTCAAAGTACTCTATGCGGGCGGTGCCGCTGGCCAGCATGGCAGCGACCGTCTTGCGGGCCGCATCAGCCATCTGGGCCGGGCCACACGCCACAACGGCAATGCTCTCGTCGGTGGGCGTGTCGGCGTGGACCGACGCAATGACGGAGGGTGCGTCAATGCGGCCGTGCTGGATGGTGACCTGGGATGGCCAGTCGCTGGATTCGTCGCGGCCGGCAGCGGCGGGGGCAGATGAAGTAAGGTGCAGTTGGACCGTTAGGTTGGGCGAGCCCAGCGCATCGCCGATGTCGTTTTGAAGCACGTCGAGTGCGAAAGCGGGCTCGCGGACGGCCCAGTGGATCTGCACCGATCGGGGTGCCAGTTTGCCCGATGAGGCGCCCGCGGTGAGGCGAGATAGGTACGAGAGGGGCACGACGATGCCGCTGCCGCCTACGATGAAGACAACGTTGCCAAACGTGTGGAACGGCTGCGTGTGGCCGTAGGGCCCGTCGACGAGGACCTGCAGAGGCGCCTTTTGCGGCCAGGACCCGGCGGCTGAGTCCCTGAGGCGGGAGGTGAAGCCGTCGTAGGGTCGGATGAGGAACATCATGGACGATGTGTCGGGCTCTAGGTCCTGATCAATAGCGGCCGGGTCTGCGTCGGGCTCAGCTTCGCCTGATTCGAGGAGTGGCACCTGTTCGCCTAGCAGCTTGGCGGCCGTCTGGCCCTCGTCTAGCACCGAGGCGACGGTGAAGGGGTGGCTCTCCCAGCACCGCTTGCTGTTGAGCACGTGTAGGTAGTAGTATGTGCCAGGCGCGGGCTTGTATATGCTCGTGGCCCAGGGGATGTTGACGCGGATGATGTTGGATAGGGGGTTGTAGCTAGCGCTGCCCCATGTGTTCCAGAAGTAGGGGTTAAATGCTATGATGCGGATCGCTCTCAGGACGCGGTCAGCGACCCAGATAATGAACGGGATCCAGAAAAGGGAGTCGTATTGTCCCTCAAAGATGGAGACATGTCTGTGAGGAGTTAGAGACGGCGGTTTGCTAAGTTGGTGTGCTGTGGTACGTACATTAACATGCCGAATAGTGTTAGAACGGACAGGCCGATGTGAATAATAAGGAATAGTTCGTATTGCTGACGTCGGAGCCAGTATATGGAAAGGCCTAAAAGTAAGGACATGGCAACGGTTGCCTATGTTGTGTTAGTAGGCGCGACAACATAGGAGAGGAGAGGGAACTGACAACTACACCGGTACACCAGAACAACTGAGTCCACCAATAGGCAAAATATGTCCAGCCGCCCTCTGCTCAAAGTTAGTCATGCGCACCAAGTATTGATAAGTGAACCAACCTCTAAAAATTAATACGGTATATCCGACTGAATGGTAGATGGCTTGGACGGTGGCGATACGGGCGACCCATCGGTGGAAGTTGTTGTATGTTCCAAAATCCCACCCTGTCATCCACATGAGGATGTTGTTTCTCATTCCAAACATCCATATTAGCGGGAAATTGGCAAAAGAAATAACGCCTGTTCGGTCCGACGAATAACGGAGAATCTGCCTAAGTGCACTGTTGAAACTGGATTGACCTTGAGCTTCTATATCACGACTAGCTATCCAGGTGTGTGACTTACTACAAATTCACGGGCACAATTTTATATCCGTGGATGCAAAAAACGACATTCATGATGAAAAAGGCAGTGAGGGTGAGGGACTGGATCCTCGGGGGAACCGTGCCGAAGCCAATCTGCTGCGCGCATCGGTTTCCAAAGGTCGCGGGCACTGATATTCGGTTGACGAGCCACGAGTGCGAGTGTGCCAGTCTGTGCCACGACTTGAACGAGTGGCTGCGAAAGACTTGCGAGTGGGTGATGGCTGTGACGAGGTGGTTTCCCATGCCGATGGCGACTACGACGGCCCAGAAGATGGTCATGGCCAAGCTGTCACTTGTTAGAACAAAAACAAGGTTCAGGATCATCATGGTTCACAATACCCGTAGTAATAATGTCGAGCGTAGGTGTAGTCGACCGAGTCCTAGAAGGGGCACGGGTCAGCACGGTCCGGGCCGAGGCGGCATAATATCCGGAGAGTTTTTAGAACATACTAGCGTATCCCACCAAGCGCTAAACAGGCTCTTTGAGGGCAGCACAACCTCGTGGAACACGCCCGGCTTCTTGGTATCCTCCAGGTCGATCTTCCTCAGGTTGTCGATGTCGCCCTCGGTGTAGTTTGCGATGATGTCAAACGACGGGATCGCAGTGCGCGCCACGCTCTGGCACGTCTGGTTGAGCCGGCCAAGGCCGTAGGGCGCCGCCTCGGGCATGCAGTAGACGCCCAGGCACAGGTACAGCGACTCGAGGTAGTGGCGGCTGTGGCAGGTCCGGTTGAGCCCCGTGTGGCTCCAGAGCATGTCGTCGAACGTGAGGCCGGCGACGCAGCTCTGGCAGGCGTCGAAGCAGACCTTGTGAGCGCCCTCGCCGTGCGCCGATGCCGCAGGGATCCATGTCGCGGCGAGCAGAGGCGGCAGAGCGCCCACGAAGCGCGCAAACTTCATGGTCGCAGGGACCCCCTCTTCGCCCTGTAATTTTTGGGGGTACTGCGAGGAGACAGTGCGTGCGGAGTTCTCGTTGGAGATGGCTTCTGCGGCGCCGTTTGAGAGGTTTTTTTATCAGATCATCAGATAATCAATTGTGGAGAAGCCCGTCGACACATACAAATCACGTGAAGAGGCGAATGTCGCCAAGCACGTCTTTTTTGACGAGGAATCCTTTTTTTCCCCACTGCTGTCGGAGTTCGGATCAATGGATCGTGGGTGGGTTTATGCCTAAATCAGATGCCACCTGTGGCAGGGGAAAGACGGCGGTGTTTAGGCCGCGAATTCGAGCGGGCATTTTGTCTCTTACTTGTATGTTGGTTGGTACACGCTGAATCTCAATTCCCACTGGCTGCGGCTTTTGTCAGATTAGAGTGGCAGACACGGCAGCGGTCACACTCGTTTCCGTCCCGTGTGATGCAGTCATTCAGCCCCATTTCCAGTCATCTGGGACTAGTTAGCGCCACAGCGTCGTCTTAGTCTGCGTGGTTAACGGCACCTTTATCAGATTCTGTAGGTCGCAAATAATGATAAACACGTCAGCGTACGCATCATTAGATGAGATGAGTGTTGAAGTGGTTGAACTTTGTCGGATGCATTGTTGGATCAATTTGTCCGAGATTTTGGGTGTTGTCCGTACTGGGAAACAACCTGTAACCTTGTTTTTGGCAGTCGCTCCTCGAAGGTTACAGCACTGGACGGTATGTGGATAAGGGAACATTTTTCGATCTGTAAGTTACCATAAAAAACACGGCGACATTATTAGAGGAAATTTAAGACACTTTTCATCTGATGAAACATGTCATCACAGTGGGGAGATGAAGAATCACTTGCACTGGATGTACCATAAAACTACAGGGTAACTGCCCCAAAGAGTGCAAAGGAACCGACCCTATCATTTTGTACAAACTTAGCTAAAATCGTGGAAGTTAGCCTTGCACAACAGCGTGATTTAATTGGGTGGTAATTAATCTCCCTTGAAATGTTGCTGAGATTAAAAGTCGGTTTACTACTATGTTCCAACGGCTCTGGCTGTAGATTGATGGACACCACTTCATGTTTCACATTTATTGGGCAAAACAGTTTACAATGCAACTAGCTTTGAAGCTCAGATGCCATGCACAATATTCAACATTGAACAATCAAGAAACAAGACTAAACAGTTTGCGCTCTATGATACGAGCGTGTCATGATATATTACTTTTTTAAGTCATAATCATCCAAAAGCTGATAATTTGTCTAATAAAATGGGATCCGCCGAAAAAAAAACACCAAGGCTGCTACCGATGCTGTATTTACTCGGTGTAGAGACAGCTGATGGGCTGGGCAACGGCCTCCACGCGGGCCTTGATGCCGACGCAGTTCTCGTAGCCACCGGGGTTGGCGACGCCAGCGTTGACCCAGACGGCCCACGAGTCCTGGATGGCGCCGGGGCAGGCGAGGAAGCCGGCACCGGCAAGGGTGAGGCCGTTCTCGGCGTCGATGCCCCAGCCGTGGAGCTCGGCGTTGCGGGGAGGGGGCTGGGCGCCGGTGATGTAGCCAATCTTGCCCTGGCCTGTAAGAAATTGTTAGCAACATGTTGACTGAGATGAAGATCCTGGCGTGGTGAACGTACCCATGCCGGAGCGGTCGACGTAGATCTGCTGGGGAGGGTTGTCGGTCTTGTAGAGGAAGAGCTGGTTGTCGCTGATGTAGAAGGTGGCGGCCGTGTTCTCGGCGCCGGCGTCGCACGAGGCGTTGGTGCTGGGCAGCTGGAGGAGGATGCTGCTCAGGGCGGCCTGGAAGGGGCTGTACTGAACTTCGCTGCCGGAGCGGATCGAGATGAGGCTGAAGGCATCGGGCGTGACGACGGCGGTGCTGGTGGCCGTGGGAGTGGCAGAGGGAGTGGCGGCGACAATGTCGGCGACCTGGGGAGCGGCGGCGGCGAGGCCCGCAGAGAAGAGGAGGGTCTTGAACTGCATTTTGAAGGCGGAATTAAAGAATAGACAAAAATTGTCTGTTGATTAAAAAAAAAAAAAAAGGTGTTTGGATGAGAGGTGAAGCTGTTGATGTTGATGATCTGGATCCCTAAACGGCGTCTTGTCGTGTTCTTTATGTACTACGAGGTCGCATTGACTGTGGGTGCTGGAAGCGATCCAGAAGCTCCTTGAGGGCGGCGATCATTTCGCAACACGCGATGGGGGCAGGGATGGACAAGGTTGACATCATCTCCTGTGAATACGAGATGGAGACTTCTAGCCTCTCGCCTCTCCGGATGGCAGGCCATGTCCTGGCTCCGCCGCAAAGGCACGGCTCCCTCTGGTGCTACGGCGCCGCAGCCCGCGGAATGCAGCTGTAGCCAGTGTGCTCTTTTAGTCCCATCGCAGCGGCAGCCCAGCTAAGAAGAGCGCGGCAGATTCTAGAACATCATCAACGGTTATTATCGTCCATGCCCAGGACGGACGAGTCGGGGCCATCTTCTGCAATTTTCCCAGCGCGCCTGAAACGCAGCAACCCCCACCGTCGCTGTTGGACATAAACAACCGTGTGCGTGCTTAATTTAGAGGTGCGCCAACGCAAAAACAGCTGGTGAGGGGCGCTGCAACCTCGTTAAGGTTTGCATTGACCTCGACCTCAATTTCCCGGCTACACAGTACCGACTCGGGCATCCCTTGGCCATCGTGACCTGTCGCGCCGGGCTGTGCAAATCATGGGCCATGGAACTTTGGAGGCCCCAGAGATCGACGCCTTGTCCAGCCAAAGCTCCGCTGCTCAGCAGCGTTGCGCCGATTCACCAGACGAGGAGGGGGACCGTGGGTTGGAACGGACCATCGTCTTTGACCTCAGCCAAGACCTTGGCTGCTGGAGAGCCTCAACGCCTAAAAAAAAAGCACATCGACCACTTCATGACATCATTATCAGTTGCTTTCAGCTGGAGATCTGTAACGGACCTTGATGGACCGACTCCTCAATTCCCCCACAATGGTCTTGGCTGCTGGGCCTAGTGGTGGCAAGGTGGATGAGGAGAGGAATGCAGAGTTGCACCTCTAATGGTGTCAACCGAATAGCGAATCGCTTACCTTTCACCGCATTCAGCTTTGCTGAGACCGTTTCCACTGATAATAAGGAGAAGCAAGGTATTTTTGCTCGGCAAGGCATTCCTTAGCCAACTGTTCCACCACATGTCGAGCACCTTGTCTGCCAGCCCCATAATTTAGAGAAAAGCCACCAGTTTCCTGACTCTTGCATACACCGACACAAAGACCAGCTTATTGAAATAGAACTTTTGCACTTCTCGTTTGGTTGCGGGGCTTCCCTTGCGGCAGCCAACCGGATCTGCAGGCGAGATCCGTATTAAATTTCGTTCCAACCGTCATTGCGGGTTTCCCACGTTTCAGCCGAGCCGAGCGGGAGCCACTTTGGCGGGTCATGAATAGGCTGCAGATATAGCATAGGCGCATTCCCAGTCAATGACACTTGCAATTTGTCCGAGCTGTCTGGAGGTCTTCACCGCTCACAAATAGCTGCACTTCGCTCGGGTGCCCCTGATTTGATGTGTCGCATTACACATAGAATATTACCTAAACACCACCTTGGAAGCTTCGCTTGTCACGCAGGGGCAGTTAATGCCGCTTTAACCTGAGCCCGAGTTTCCCGAGCAGCGCCTCAACATACCTGGGCAGCGACTGTGGCAAGCGGGCTGGTACAAGAATATGATTGTACTAGTGACGCTACCTGGGCTTGTTAAGGCTAATGAGTATCCTGTGGGTAAGGGCAGGGATTCTTTGTACAGAGTCATGAATAGAAGAATTCTCTGCTTATTGAAACACTTCTCCCTTGTTATTCGACCTCATTTCTACTATCTAAGACAGTTCCAGTGAAATTACCAGACGCGCATCCGAGGGATTATCTTCCTGCCTCTCTTAGCGCCTTACGGATCAGAGCAACAATAGCCTGGTGGTTTCTTGTTGAGGCCCAAGTCAGCCATGTTGTATCGTTCAAATCTCCCAACCCGATCTCGATAGAGCGAGCATTAAGTAGCAGCTCAACCATGGCCTGATGCCCATTTGCGGCCGCCCTTGATAATTGTGTTTGACCACTATTATCTCTTGTGTTGACATCTATATTGCTATGATGAAGCAAGAGCTTAACAATAGATCCGTGACCGAACCTGGAAGCCATCAAGAGCGGTGTCTGGCTAATATTGTCTCTCGAGTTCACATCTATATTGTCATTATCAAGAAGTAACTTGACGATGGACTCATGACCGAATCCAGAGGCCAGCAAGAGCGGTGTTCGGCTAAATCTATCACTCGAGTCGAGATCAATATTGCCATGATCAAGCAGTAACTCAGCTATTGCTTTGTGTCCATTTTGGGCCGCGCGTGACAATGCTGTCTGGCCAATCTTATCCCTCGAGTTAGCATCCACACTGCCACCCTTGAGCAAGAGCTTAACACACACATGGACCGACGAAGAGGCTAGTAGGAGCGGCGTTTGGCCGAGCTTGTCTTTTAGGTTGGCATCCACCTCTCTGCTATCAAGAAGCAAATTGACAATGTGCCCGTAGCCATTGGATGCAGCCCAAGACAGCAGAGTCTGGCCATTTTTATCTTGGAGGTTCGCATTGAGCTTTCCGGTACCAAGTAATTGACTGGTAGTGGCCTCATCATTGTTGATAACGGCCCACCACAGCGTTAGATCACGCCCAAGCTCTTTGCCATTGGCAGCCATCAATGGGATGGACTCAGTATCGAAATTTTTACTGTTGAGAAGCTGGCGGCAAAGAGGCTTATGCTCGTTTGGGGTGATTATTGACAACAGGATCCGTTCAGATTTGTGTTTCACGTTTGAGTCAATCTCGTCCGCCTCAAGTAGCAGTTTGATGGTACTTTTATAGCCATGCTCAGCATCCCGTGATTGCGCCCACTTTTTATCGACTTTGCTGCTCTCGAGAAATGGCTTGAAAATGCCCTCATGGCCTCTTTTGGCAGCCAGGAGCAGCGGAATCCAGCCGTATTGATCTCTTGGGTCATCATGAATCTTGTGGCTCTGAAGTATTAGGTCGACAATACCCTTGAAATCATTCATGGCAACCCATGATAGCATCGATCTGGAATTGAACTTGCTACTTTCGGAAGCCTGGGCTAGTTTTTATTCAGCACTGACTTGACTGCTATCAAGAAGTAGCTTGATCAGCTTTTCGCTGGCGGAACATAGCAGAGAAGTCTGTCCAATGCGGGATTTCGCGTTGGCGTCCACATTGCTACTTTCAATCAGCAGCTTTACCACAGCTGCATGGCCGTTTCCAGCGGCTTGTAATAATAGAGTTTTGCCATCTGCATCTCTCACGTTGGGACTGACTTTACCGCTATTGAGCATCACCTTGACCACAGCGTCGTGACCATTCCTAGCAGCCTGGAACAATGGTGTCTCACCGTGATGGTTTTTGGCCTCCGGATCAACTTCATTGTCGAATAATAGCTTGACAATGTCTTGGTCTCCTTTTTTTGCAGCAGATGATAGCAATACTTGGCTAATAATGTACACCGAACCCACTCCAGCCCCGTGCTTAAGCAAAAAGCTAACCACAGCTGTTTGTCCATCGCACAGGGCATAAAATATTGGTGTTCCCATAATATCGTCCGTTAGGTCAACATAGGCTCCTGCATTGACTAAGAGCTCGACGACAGTCGCATACCTATTTAAAACGGCATATGTTAGCGGTGTTCGACGATGGATATCCACCTTGTCCAGTTCAGCCCTCTCAGTAGCAGGCCAGCACAGAACGCTTGCAAAGATACCCCGAGGGGGATTGATTAACAACTCTACGACGTCATCGAAGCCATTGCCGGCAGCCCAAGAAAGAGCTGATCGCCAATGTGTGTCATCATAAGAATTTATTCGAATATGACTTTCACGAAGTAGAAGCTCCACTGGCTGGTCAAGCCCGAAATAGGAGGCAATCATGAGGGTCGTGAATTTTGGAGGGACACTCCCGTGTGTAGCTTCCCAATTGATGCTGAGCCAAATCAAGCAGCGACCTGAATTCGGATCGCAGATGCCCATTAGTGATTTTGCGATTCTACCATCTTTGATGCCTGACATTCGAAAGTGGCTGGCCCAGTGTTTTGCGGAGTGGTCAAGAAAGACGTAAGTGATACCGGGAGTATAAAGGTTCTAGCAGTTAGGATCACAATAGACCAAATCGATATGGATGAAGAGAATAAATGCATCTTGAACCATTGTTACAATATTTACGATGAAGGGTTAGAAAATCGTCGGCCATTTCCATATTAATACGGGAATAAGCGAACGAGTTCTCTTATGCGAAAAAGGCACAGTCGTTGCTGGGACCACAGCCAGTATTTCCAGCGCGGTCTCTTCTACCAACGTCTCAGCAGGCATCACGAATTCTAGTGATATTTCATCGTCAACAGGTTTAAGCTCAGCTCAACAACTTCAACTGGCCGATAGGTGAGACTTTTGTCGTCATACAAATTCTATATGCTTACCACTCTACGCAGAGCTGTCGATCGGTTCAACCTTCTGTCTAACGATAAACAATTCGTGTTCGATTTCAGCCAACCTCGAAGGGGGGTAGGGGTGGGCGGTGAGATTGTAGTCGCTAGCAGACAAACTTTTCCGGCTCCAGTCGGCACTGGAGCCGGTATGGCTGTAGGCCGGATAAGTCGTATGTTCCACTTTCGCTCCATGACTGATACGTGCTTATATTGCTAGCATGTGGGCTCAATGCGTTTCATATACATCCTCGAGCCTCTGAGCTGCTCCTAGTTATCCAGTGTCGGCTCGTTGTAGAGACGATTCTGGAAAACGGTGTCTTCGACGCGACTGGACGACGTCGCATTATAAAGAACGAGATTGGTCCGTTCAGGATGACTCCAATCTATCAAGGATCTATCCATACATATTACAATCCTGATTGTACTGATACCACTAAGTGGGCACATTTTAGATTCAATCTTTTCTTCGAGCCCCGATATTATCACTGCTGCCTTCGGGCGGGCAATAGCAGGCGAAGATATCGGATCAGTTCGTAAAATGATTCCACCAAGTCTTGCTCTTGGAGTTGAGAAGCGTTTAGAGTCATGTCAACTTCAGAAGAATAGTTAATGTTACATAAAATTATGCCCTTCGGTACCTCCGCTCTGAAGCACAACTGTGTAGGTCGGAATGCTCGAGGCTGTGAAAACATCCATCCTCACCATAGGATCATGGGTTTTCGCCTAAATCGCGTACTTAGTCTTGCTTTGGGATATGGGAAGTTCATGCGTAGTCACCAGATCCATGGGCAGCGTCGAGTGATCTCCAGAGCCATGTTAGCTGACCTGTCGACTGCATACTGTGGTAATGCGACGATGCTGCCACAGTGGAATTTGGGCCGTGGAGGCGAGGAGGAAGGCCACGATGGCCACAAAGGCGTTCCTGGTCGTCACTACTACAAATTCCTACTATTTGATTTGCTATTTTACCTACTTCAGTTCTGCAGGGGGAAGGACGACCGCGAGTGCGGCTCTGCGATCACGCTATGGATGCGTTGCTGGTGCCCCATTCGCTACCACGATATCAGCGTGCCCGTTAGCACCAGTGAGCATGATTTACACCATGGTAAACGCTCACCGAAGTCCTAGGCACTCATGCTAGCTGATTGGTCTAATTTGTTTCACTTCAATCCACAATTCAGCGACGATTCTGGCTGCCGCAGGTCGAGGTGCCGGCACCCTTAGCGCAAGCGCCTCCCTCATCACCGTTGGTGACCATGTTTTCAGCCCGAGAAATATTTCATAACAGTCGTATTAAAGAATGCCGTTCTGCAACTAACTTGGCCGCCTACCCTTCGCTGTGCGATTGCGATTACGGTAGTAGCAGCGACTTCCCTGAAACAAGCCTGGATCGCAAAGCAACTCGGCCTTTTCCGAAGCTGTCCACGTGATCATCATGTTTCGAATGTTGGTAATAGCTTTAGGGCTTCTCCATGGAATGGAGGCGGGTCGCCCTGCCAGGACGGCTGCTACTACTGGGAGATAAGGTTGCTTGAAGTGGCATAATTCCATGTTGTTGGCGTCGTTCAAGCTCGACGAGGAGATATATAGGTTCGTGATTAGGAGCTATTGACCTTAAAATGTAACTCGGTCACTAAACTTTTGACCCAGTGATGAACACAGCTGGTGGACTCATAAAGGGAATCGGCTCGGCGTGGCTCCAATGCTTCCCGGTCCAGTGGGGCTTTCTCTCCTCCTGGGACATAGCTTAGGGCTAACTGCCCAATACGTAGATATCGACTATTAGTCATAATCCGTCGCAGACAGAAGGATGATACCAGCTTGAGTTCAGACTAATGGCAAGCCGCGCAAGCTTGCTTTTGACGTAGCGCCACAAAGAGTCTCGACTTCCACTGTCAAGTGCTGAGCTGGAGCTGAGACCAGACAAAGATCACTATTCTGTCTTAGTGACGCCACCATCATGAGTCGTGGGGCCGGAATTCCGAAGTGGCAGACCCACGTCGAATTGTTGTACATTGCAGCGGCTGCCCCGATATTGAGTGGCACGTGCCACTTATATGATTGAGATGAGCAAGATTGCTTGACATCCTAGTATACTAAGATTCACGAGATCTATGTCCTTAAGATAAGGACTTGATGTTGTATTTGTGGGCAATTTATTGAGGTTTGTCCGGATAAAGGTTTAAAGTCGGATAGTAGGCTGGATGCTGCGTTCTAGGTTCCGGTACCCGGGATCATGGGTGTTGGCTGGGTTGATGTGGTAAGGCGGCAACGGGTGAAGGATCGGGCGGTTGAACGAGAGCACGGGAGTCGTAGCCATTGTGCTGGTCTGTGTGTGTGTGGTCCGTTTGTGGGTCTTGACAGATGAGTGGGCAGTTTGGCGTGATCGTTGCAGGGATAATGGTAAGGGAAAGAGGCCGGGCTAGTCTTAGCAGGCATTTTATATTGGTGGTCGTGTTGAAGGTTTTTTCTAGAAGGTTATCTCCGATGTATTGTATGAGGCTATTGGAGATACTATGTGTGCAAAAGGCTATTGGGCATTATAGCCTAACTGAACCTTGCTGTGTAAAGCTTGTTGTGTTGACTTGGGCCGTATTGGACCTCAAGGATGATAATAATAATGAGGTACCCCACTTTCAAGGGTAAGATTCGCAGCCAAGCACAATGTTTACACAGTCGCCGGCATGGATCAAAAGCAGTATATGCCGGATTGATGAAAGTACGGGAACACCCGGGGCATCGTACATTTTAGCTGACAACATATAGAATGCTGCATCTGAAGATTCCGACATCGTAGCGAACGATGCGTTCAGCTTGTCGCATCCCTTAAGCGCCAACTGTTGTGGAAGGGTCAGGCATGATCAGCCACACGACTGAATCAAGACGCATTAAACTCTTGGCAGCCTGAACCTTTATCCAAGCCGCACCACAAACCAAACTCTGCTTGCGATCTATGGTAAGCCTGGACTCTAAACGAGGGGGATGGCCGAAAGCAAGTGTTAACCCTCGCGCCTCAAGGATGTCCTACGGGCTACGTAGTGTGTCTTAAAATGCTTTGTTGAGGGGCCTGTGCCCTGCGCTCTTGAGAAGCCCCAGGGAAGTCATTCGAGTCGATACATAAGCGATCATATTGACGAAGATGGCCCTTTTTAAACTCTTTTGGACCTCCATGTAATCAGCGTACACCACAGACCGAATTATAGCTCTGCCGACAGATGACAAACCTGAGCGACCACAACACAATGGGCCTAGATACTCGTTCCTTCATTGTAAGATCGCCATCAAGTAGCTGCATTTCAATTGCCACCACTCATATCTGCTGATCGTGCCTCCCAGATTGCCGAGTGGTGCTTAGTCTCAATCACGATGGCGATAGTGATCCTACGACTGGCCGTTCGCACATGGACCAAGAATTGGCTCTTCTTCTTATCCGACATCTTCCTCGTGCTGGCGCTCTTGGCCTTCCTTGCCCTCGTGGTAGGCGACACCTGCAGTTTTAGCCTGGGCTATCTTTCGTTTGCAGACTTTTACGATGAGGGATACTCTAAGGCACGTATTCCAGTTCGTTCCTACACACACTGCTTCATTGAAGCCTCTGACAATACATGCAATTAGTGGAAATTCGCGGACGACGTGCTCTTCGACACAGGGCTCTACCTTCCCCGATTCAGTCTTCTGGCCTTCTATAACAAGCTATTCCCCATCTCCGAACACAAGATGCGGATCTGCTTGTACATCGTCACGGCCTACACGATTTGTGGCTTGATATCTGTCCTCCTCATGGACTTGATGTGGTGCAATCTTGACATCGCGTCGAACTGGTCAGTCCACTTGTCAACTACTAGTAGTACAATTGCTTAGATGCAAATAATAATGAAATAAAAAACAGGAGCCCAAACCCTGCTGTTTGCACCTTTGTCAACTCTCAGACTCCGGGTTTCATTAGTTGGCCGATCGGCATCTTTTCTGAAGTCCTCGGTCAGTGCACCACAACAACCACGACGGCGAAGGCGACCTTAAGTTCACTGGTTGAAGCTCACTCTGACATGCGCCAGTCTTTGCGCTCCCGTTCGGCCTCCTGAGGCGATTGAGAAAACTCGACCCCAAAGAAAAAATCGGTCTTATCTGTATTTTCATGCTCGGCTTAGCGACATTGCTCGTTAGCACGACGCGCTTTATTTTACAGGTGCAGGGCCAATTCTCGTACGGTTCATGTGAGTGTTGCTCAGCTCTATTCCGAGGCTGCCGGGCCAAGAAGCGATCCGTGTGGACTGACGAGGAGGATGATCCTGCGAAGACCTTATCGGCGACATCGACCAAGCGACGCAGATCATCGTCGTAGCTCTGCCGGGGCTCCGGCCTCTCCTGAAGCCACTCCGGAAGGGATCGATCAAGACGCTGTCGACTTGGATTTCCGGCTTGGTTGGCTCAGGCGGAAGGTCCTTGAAGAGCGCGAAGTCGACTATTCACTCGAGTACTACATCGGAAACGCAAGGTGTCTGCCGGGAAAATAATGACCAGTTGGGTGAGAGTCTCACTTCTCGGTATGATTCGAGTATTGAAATGGAGAATGCTGGACCTGAGCCGAATCCTGAGCACATAAGCGAATCTGGCCGGGGGCCGGCGCCGTGGGAGGCTATTCAGTTGCCTCGCGACATCTAGTTTTGGTTTGTACGAACAACACTTTTCTGTCACAGAGTGTAAAGAGCAGGAGGCCGGAAAGGATCCTGTGTTATCCACAATCTCCACTGGGCGCAGGATAGATAAGGTAGGCTGAAACCGGCGGTGTTAGCCATCCCTGCTGCTCCGACATGAAAACCCAGCCACCTCTCCCCTTTAGGAGGTAGTCGGCGTCGACGAACTTCCATATCCACGTCGATCCATCTCACGGAATCACCCTTAGCGTCCATTTCCATTCATCCCGTTTGAGGTGGGACCAAATGCCGTCCACCCACACCGCTGGATGTGCATGGATGGAAATGCAATGGAACGGCCAGCCTGCCTAAGGGCAGTCTAAGCATTTTGGAAGAATATTCATTCAGTCATTTATTAAATGAATCATGTGCAGGATGTATCAGAGAGGAGAAAACGGAGTAGGTTTTTCAGGAGGCTGTTTGGCAAATTACATGCACACAATTTCCTCACGCCCGACGGCTAGGCCAAAAACAGCAAACAATCTGGTTCGAAATACATCTTATCTCCCAGGGCCCTACTGGCTCGATTGCTGCTTATGTCACCCCGGTCTGTAATTAAAATTCGAGGTCTCGTAGAAAGTGATGTAAGTGCTCACCGTGAAGGCTATTCTCCAAGTGCTCGGCGTCGTATCTGCACCGGGTCAAAGCGTTGGGCACTGTTGTGGTAGGAGGAGGTGGATCTGAGTTGGATACGTGGTTGAGGGGCGATGTGGTTTGCCATTCAGCTAGTGTGCACCTGTCGGTTAGAATTAGATCAAGAACTGTCAGTGGGCCCTTGGCCCACATTTGAAGGCATCCACGAGAAAAGCAGTAGTACGGTTGCACGACTTCCAAGTGTTGAGAACAAATGCCTGCTGCAATGACGGTTTGCATGATAGACATGCATATGCATTGCATGTAGAGACTGATCATGCTTTGCATATGTAGCCCTATTGCCGCTCTACCGTACGGGCTTGCGGCATGTGTGCGTAGACGAAGTTGCTTGCATGAAAGTGCACTTTAGATCTGCAGGTGCAACTTGACTTGTGTGGGAACTTTACGTGCAAATCGCAGAACTCCATTATATTGGCGTAAATTACAGATTAACTCCATTGCCTAATCCGCCATTCCATACAAATGTGCGACGCTTCTTACAACGTGGTTCGGACCATCGACATCTAAAGTCTTCAACGAGTCTCGGCCCTATTGTGCGCCTGATTACACCATTACAGACCTCACCTGCTCTGACCATGTGCGGAGAATCTCAACCTTTTGGTCAATCTCGCGCGCGATGAGCTCTTTGTCACTCTCTAGTCTTGTAGCTTGGTTAGCAAATGAAGTAACCACGGCGTATAGGCCAATATCTATGGAGGGTGTCTAGCTTAAGTCAAATCCTGGTCAACTCAGGTTAAGAGTCAGGGCTGATGAGTCATGCCTCACGCTGCACCGCCAAGAGCTCAGTTCTGAAAGTGGAAAAGGCTTTTGGTGACATCGGTTTTTACCACAGACTCTATCGCTATTTTCGACATCTCCTCATCGCTTTCCCCACTGAGGTGAATGACGGGCAGGTCTGGCATCTCAAGAGGTTGGAAACCTCGCCTGATTTGACCATAGGGTCGACTTGTCAAGAGAAATTCGAGATTACCCTTATTATTTGTTCTGCGATAAAAACTGCATGGATAGCGGGAGAGCTCGGTTTGTCCTTGATCTTGACACTCATCGAATGCGTTAAGTATGCATACTATTTCGCCGGTACAAGTATTCCGAGAAGCTGTCATCAAGACATCCCAAAGCCCGCCAACCGAGTCAATCAGAGGTTCTTCCACCTCAAACCGTTCCGCAACGTCATTTGAGAAAAGATCATCTCTTTGGCTAAAGATCTGATACAGAATGCAGCACAGTACATTGTTCGCACTCCTTTGATCCTCAAAATCATCCTTGAAAAAGAAATAGCACGTAGTTCTCGTTTCCGTGGTTTGCAGCAATCAGTCGACGAGGTATCTCGCTAGGACAGACTTCCCGCATCCGGGATCTGCCGAGACCCAGAGCATGCATGAAGATTTGCTCTGTTCCCACTTTCGAAACAATTTGTGATCTACAAACCAGTCGCAAGTGCCTGGGACCCGATCTGGGTTTCCATTCTTCCCGTCTCGGTACGAGTTGAACAGCGCTTTGAGTACCCTTCGTTTCCGATCGCGTCGGGCTGAATCAGGCGGCGAGTGAAAATTCTGGACTCCCCCATTGAAGGTGTTGCCAGCAAAGGCATTTCCATGGCGAACATCGATCGGACCACAAGACGATACTTCACCCATTTGGAAAACGTGGAGCGGCTGCTACAGGATGTTTCTCGCAACAAATTGGGCTACCAGATTGCGTTGGATTCTCGCTTTGGATGCCTCATCTCGAGACGCTTGAATTCGATGCGGGGCAGAAATGTGGCGTGCTGCGTGCCACGTCAATGATCTGTTTCAAATCTACCTGATTGGCGTAGCCTCGCAGGACATGCTGCTGACAGCCTGAGGTCTGATCGCTTTGGTGCTTCTGCAGGACGATTGAGCGAGAATCACCCATCGGTTTCCCGGATTGGTCTCTGCTTCTGTGCCTTGGTCGCTTTGCGCCGAAGATTCTGTGCCAAGCTTAGATTTTCTGCTACTCATGCAACTGGGCTGGGACTTGGCACAATCTTGTGATACGGACTGGTCCGTATGATGTCTAGGCCGTTGATTGAGCGTAGATAAATCACAAAACTTTCCTATAAGGATGAATAATGCTCATACTGTGACAAACCCAAAAAAAAAAAAAAAACAAGTGGCAGCAATGAGATCAATAAGCGGATGTTGGATACGAAACAAAATGCATGATAATTCGGAAGAGGGGACATGAGACCTAGCCAATGATGCTGTGGGATTTGCCGCCCGCCCTGAGGCCCACTCCGACAGCTCCGACACGGTCCCAGGCGGACTCGTCGCATTTGGTTGCCTTCCATATTTCTTGCTTCAACAATGTGAGTTCTTTCGACTGGGTACTACAGTACTTTAAGCATCTACTTTACGAGAAAAAGGTAAGTTAACTTTCCGCGCACCTCACCGAGGGGCTTTCTTTTTGGAGACTTTTTGTGTAAGCCACTAGGTGTCGAAGAGTCATGAGTATTGTGCCAAGCGTGGGCATTGTGCCAAGTCTGGGAATTTTGCGCATCGTTTATGGACTGGCGAAGTTCGGGCAGGAGGATAGAGCCTCCTATTTCTGGTCTGGCATCCTGAGACGGGCATTTCCAATGGGCCCCTATCAGCTGGCTTCTGAAAGGGGAGTCAATACCACAGCTGCCAACACGGTAGTACAGTATTCGGATGGGGAGCCTGGTGCGCTGACGACCTTTCTCTGGGTTGAACCCCGCCGCCAGCTGGAGAGCGTACAGCAACTCGAAGATCGAGCGCTCACTGCCGCGAATTTGAGCCTCAAGAAGAGCAAACGCACGTCCATGTATGTTTTGACGACGTCTGGCGTGGGATTCCGTCTCTGGAAAGTCTCGCAGGATTCCGAAGGCTTGGTTCCGCTGCATGGGACGGCAGCTGGAGGCGACGAGGGCGAGTACATCGATGCCGATACTGATGAGGCTCGCATTTTCACGGAAATAATGGAAAAGATTAAATCCGCACTTACATCTTAGCGGTAGCCTATATTTTAGCTCAGCTGGTCGTATAATTCTAGGAGGAAGTGCTCGTTTGTTTTCCGCATGCCGCGCTCTAGCAAAATCGTGATGTGCGGCCCTACAATTCGAGTTAACAGCCAGAAAGTCGGCATTACCGTGCACAAATGTGCGTTCTACTGCACTCCTGGGCTTGGCTGACGGCGAGGCGCTGGATGTCTTGACTACCCCTCCCCACGTGACCACCTGTCACATATCAGGCTGTTGTTTATTACGCGCCCTCAACAATAACAACCCATCTTTGCCATCTGTGAACGACAAACTTTGCAATCAGCCTCGCCGGTGCACAGATAGAGCCAGACTGCCCTAAGGTGCTGGTTGGCACTGGCGCCTGCTACGGGTAAACCGCTTTGTTTTCGATTCCCTATCTTCTCGGGCCGCCGCACGAGACACCCACGCCGTTCTTACTTCTACCTTGCTCATCATGTCCGAAGAAGACGAAGAGTTTATGCAGTACTGCGTCACACAGACTGTGTGCGGGCTATGCAGATTTGGGTTGGTAGTGGATGAGCCGGTTTGCGCATGTATGCAGCATTGTTGTTTTCCTCCTCCCGCCTCAAGCTAATGGTGCCTTGCTTTTCGACTAGTCATTGAAGACGAGCCTGTTCCTGTCCGGTTCCTATTTGGGCGAGGGGCCGGTTGGTTGTCAGATACATCTTCTGCTTCAGTTCATGTGTGTCTTCGGTACGATTGCCTACACGGAAGGAGCGAACCGATTGATTGTGTCCATGATCATTGTCATGAGTTCCATCCCGCTCCACCGAATCCCAATCTCTTCAATATTTCTCGTCATTCTTTTGCACAATCCACAGCCGAGACCAAAAATCGTTCCACATGGATCACCAACACGCTCGCTCATAAGCTGCAAAACACGAACCTATGGCCTCGGGACCTGCCCGGAGAACTGTGGCACCAAATTGCTGGCTATCTTGCACCCGAGTTCGCCATCTGCATGGCAGAGCGCTTTTCATCCCACGACGCTTGCGAGGACACGACTATTGACTTCACAAAGCCTATTTATGCGTCCTACGTCAAGTTCGAGAACCTTTGCTACGTCAGGCGCTTGCAAAATGAGGCCAAAGCCTACGCTGGCGAAAGAACATATCTCTTGCTGCCGGCCCAGGCTCAGCGGACCACTGAAGTCGAAATGTTCATCACCTTCGGCTACCTCGGCATTCATCGAGTGATATTCATCCCAAAAGAAGATTGCGAAAAATGGGCTCGCGAACAAGTGGCTACCCCTGGCGTGTGGTGGAAGCAAATTTCGGGGGATAAGATCTCTCCGCTCCTTGTCCTGGAAAGTGATGTAATGCTGTACACCCTTAGTTGCGCTTTATCAGCTGACACAGTGCTAGGGCCTCAAAATTCGAGACATCAATGGCGCCTCAGCCAATCTCTTTGGCGCCCCGAGCTACGCAAACTGGCCGGTTCCAGTGTCGTCGACTACTGTTTTGGTTGAACTGGAAAATCTTCAAGAGCCACGCTCACACCGCCACGGCGTGCGGATGCGCGCGATTGATTTCAACCATCCTAGCATCACCGGGTACTCTGTGGTAACGAATCAGTTGTGTGTTTTGGACATTTTTGCGCACAAGAAAGGCGAGGATTCAAACGCAAGCGTATATGAAACCGTCGATGATAGGCATTCTTATCTGTATATGCCCATCGATGAGGGAGAATATCTTACTCATATTTGCAAGAAAAATGAGGTCCTTTCGGGTAATGCATCATTCATTGAGAACATAACAGTAAGAAAACGATGCCCCTGGTGTTGCCTCATGAAATTAACAACTGTTTTGAGTTCTCAACAAGCAAACAACGAACCTTCACCTTTGGATGCTATGACAAAGAAAACATATTCAACACAGTCATGACCGCCAAGTTGCCCCCAACGACATTTCGAATTTACATTAACCAAAGGGATGCTGTTGCTGAAGACTGGGTCACGCTGCTTGGCATTGATCAGGGTGCCTTTGATTCGGTGAGAGCCTCGGACAAAGCCTCGGACGAACTACCCATCAGGCCAAAGCCGATCTCGCCATGTCCAAACACGACCTTGACGAGAAGGTGGGTATATTCTGCATGTTCAATGGAAAACATTGCACAAGTACGGCCTTGCATCAATGAGAATTGGTGGAACAAGCCGATGATAGGCATGCTTATCGACTACGAAGGTGGACACACCGAGTGTGTGGGCGAAATTCGTTTAGACTGGCTTACTGCGCCTATTGTTCTTAACTTGACGGATGTCATCTACATTCAAAGTAAAATGGAACGTGCAGGTGTCTGGTACGTCTCATCCATCAGTAACCGATACCATGGCAATGACGGAAAGGATGGTTGGCTTGATATTGCACAGAGTGGGATATTGGAATGGTGGTTTCTACCTCACCAAAGCCTGTTGTACTATGACGGAAAGCGGCTTGGTTGATACACGAGAGCAATCAGCCAATATTATTTTGTAATTTATATCTCTAGAAAAAAAAAAGGGTTTCGCGCAAGAATGTATTGTACTACAGGACTGTTTCGTATACCAAGCCGCTTCGCTCTATATCACCAGAGAAGCTGCTCTGCTCCATCACGAGGCACAAAGGCCCCGAGCCGCTTTTTTTCGTAGCATCGGAGTTTTGTTATCGCTGAGCCGATTTTGCAAACGGGATGCCTTGTATATTTCGGACAAAAGTGGGTGTAACATCGCTTGTCAAGTTACACGACCGCAGCAGACACGTCCTTGATTGGATCTTGACCAGGTACATCTGCAAAGCCACGCACACTTCTGAAACAGTTTGGAAAAAGGAGCTTTCAGACGCGGGACAGGAAGAAGAGGGTAGGGTTGTAACCAAGGACCACGTGGCTGTCGCGTTATTTGTTTTTTATTTATCAGGCTCCCCCTCGGCCGCAGCCTCACCCCGCTTCTTCACTTTCTCTCTCTCACACACTTCATACGTGCTGCTGTTTGCCATCCGCTATCACGTTCAGTCATCAAGAAAAACGTCTACACACACAAGTTCATCATGGCTCCTGTTCTTTCCACTCCATCTACCATGGGGTCAGAGATCAGGGCGTCGTTTGAAACAATCCCGCCGGAGTTGCGTAACTCCATTGTGCACCTTCTCGACGCAACATCACGCTCTGTGCTCACGAAAGTGTCCAAAGGCTTCAGAAATAGATACCTGGGGCTTGTCTTTCAGAAGCTGAAAGTCTACGGCAGCGTTTATAGTGTTTATCGTCAGCTGATTGCTCTCGCCAGGAATGAAGAGTTTGATAAGCTGCCTGACGGACGAAAGCTGGTCCGGTAAGTTTGTGTTTTCACATCGCACTTTCTATTAACGACTTTCGTGTGTGACAATGGGCACGCTAACCAGAGCGCCTGGCAGGGGGGCGAGCTTTGTTGTTGCAGAGACCGAGAGCGCTGGGGACTCTCCCGTGTACGTCGAACTGGTGCGCAGCCTTATCGAATGCGCCCGCGCCCTTTCCCACGCCGAAACTATGGGCATCAATCTGGAATGGGCAAACTTCGTGCCGACTTACGAGCTCATGACGTTGATCGATTCTCGTCCACTGTGGGAAAGTATCCTGTTACTGTCCATCGACGCTCCTCGTACGGTTGCCGCGTGTTGTATTCGAGCTTGCGACCCAAGCGTGCTCACGTCCCTCAGCCTTGCCGTTGACGAAGTGAGCTCGACTGCATACCGGGCGGTTGCTTCGCACCTGCCGAATCTCAAGAACTTGCGGCTTTGTGTAAGCTCTTCGGAGGAGGAAGACAAAGTGGGGGCCTTTAGACCCGACCTTCTTGAGACAGTCAGCAATGATTTCGAAGAGCTCGAGTATCTGGTGCTGGAAGACGCGGCTGACTGGCATGGGGTGCCAGAGAAAATGTGGGACTTTGTAAGTACAAGCAACGCCCTTGCAGTGCTCATACCCTCAACGCATCATTGGACCCTTCCTCTCCCTCTGCCTCTCTCTCTCACCCCACCCCTTCTTCCCATAGACGATGAAGCGAGGCTAATATACATTGACCTCCTCCCCCCTCGAAAACAGTCGGACTCAATGGTGGAGTCTCTTGAAATTTTGCCCAGATTCAAATCCCTTAAGCGTCTTTCATTTTCGATGCGCGAGAAGCAGATGGTCATGGACATCATCGTAGCGATTGGCTTCGCGCACACGGACGAACAGGCGGCCGAGCACCACCGCCTGATGCTGAAGCGAGTGGCAAGAGCTCACCCGCAACTGGAGAAGATTTCCATGAGAGGTAAAAATCATGTCATCTACGCGATAACCCGTGCAGAGAATGGTCAGTTCGAGATGGCCGAGGAGGAATGCTTTGCTTTCCCTTGAAAGACATCTGTTTCCTTTGAAAGGCATATGTTTCCTTGAGGTGCACTGGGTACCAACTGGATTGGGTGGGAGGCGAAAAAGAGATGGATTTATGCAGTCAAAAACACAAAACTTGGATAAGTTGCATGCGGGCAGGTTCTAGTTCAGCAGAGCTAATGCACCGGGGGCTGACGCATCGTTATCGGCTAGGCTAGCAAGGGTTTTGTTTGCGCCCTGGTCTCGCGTAGAAATATGGACATATCGGAAGCGGCTACGGAGTACACGCTAGTCAAAACGCACATTGGATAGGTAATTGGAGAGCAGAATGGTTTTTGTTTAGGAAGCTTGCGTCGAACTATTTAAAGGGCAAAGGGCGGGGGCATCTTTATGAAGATATAGAAATATACAAGACTGTGTGCGCAAAAAACCGCAATCGCTGGGCAATCATAATCAGACACCTCTCTCTCTCTTTGCAGCATCAGCAAAACCCATCAGATCATCAGTAAAAAGCCCAAGCAATCCGATTTCTTTGATTCTTTCGTTTTTTCTTATTTTCTTTCACGCCTCAAGTTTCTTTATCTTTTTACTTGAGCAGTCTGCGGGCGGCAGTCTCGGACCAGATGCGGGCGTACCACTGGTGCAGCTCCTCCATCCAGGGAGGCATGGGGCCCTTCTTGCCCTCGACCTTGCCCTCGCTGTGGTATAGGCAGCTCTTGAGGCGCAGCTCGACCTCGCCGCGGTCCTTGTCGACCCAGGTGCTGATGACGAAGAGGCCGTCGGAGCCGCGGAGCCCCTGGTTGCGGGGCGAGTCGCCGCAGCGGACCGTGATGGCCTCGCGCGTCTTGTCGACAATCTCAAAGTGGTCAGTGAACTTGGTGCCCTTGTCGTAGGTGCTCTCGGACAGCTGCTCGGTGGTCCAGAGCTGGTCCTCGGTCTCGGGGCCTCTCCACTTCCACTCCAGGTACTTTTGCTGGACCCTGAAGCCTATGGGAAAGGGTGGTTGGTTAATTAAGCTGCTTTCAATGTGAGGGGCATAAATTTCAATTCTTACCTAGACCGCTCCACACGCCTCGGCAAAACTCTACAGTCAGGTCGCCGTCCTTTTGCAGCAGCTCGGGACGGATCTTGTCAATGGGAAGGCGGCGGATGCACACGTCCTGGGTGGCCGGGTTGCGGTTGGGGTTGTGCCTCTTGTAGACCTTGGAGTACCAGATGGGGTCATCCTTGGGAATGGGAGAGAGGACCGGGTTGCGGGCCGCCAGGTACGCAGCGGCCGTGGACGTGCCCAGCAGGCCTGCAAAGACGGTCTTGCGGATGATGCCCATTGTTTGAATTGGCGAGGGCTGGTAAGGGTGCGTTGGTGTATGTGGGAAGTGAAGTCGTTGAGAGGTTGGATAAGCCTTCTCTCTCCCCTCCTCTTTCATTGCGGCCCGGGATGGTGGCCGGGTGGGCTGGCTTTTTTCTCTGCGGGAAAAATGTTGTCCCAGTGCCATGCGCCGGGTTTGTTCCCCACTACGAGAGCTGCGATAAGCTAAAGCGAGTGGCGGGGGATGCCACCCTTCCCCTCCTACGGCCTGGCCTGGCTGGCTGGGCTGCAATCTTATTCACAGCAACCAAGGTTATGCCATTTTCACGACACGCCCTGCACACAATGATCACCTCGTGTGTTATTCGTCGACACACGAAATGTTCTTTCATGCGCTCTTCTCATTATACAAGCTCTGCTATTGCGTCTCCAGCGACCCGGGTATCGGCCGAGACATGCACTTCATTTCCCATGTGATGTGCGGCACGCGCCCGAAGGTACCCCGCGGTTCATGGTCCTTGCGCGATAACGCTTGAGCCATTTGATGGGTTCATGCCGCCATCGACTTGGGCCGTTTCACCTGTTAAGCATGGGGCATTAAAATGCATGCAGATGCATAGGTAATTATTCACTGCCATTTTATACCCGATCGTCAATGTCGTTAGCACTGGGTATCCTGGGTGAGAATCCTGGAAGGCAATCGCCCAGCCCCACCTCAACGGCTTTTCAGAGACTCTTCCGCTGGCGCCTTATCCTCTTCCGTCAGTTGGCCATGCACCAATGATGGAGCTCACGAGTAACTATGGATCGAGCGAAAAAAGGTACGAGTATCCACATCAGATCAAAGCCCAAGCTTGTTTATTCATGACTATCGGGGAAACACCCGACTGTTGTATCTTACCAGCAACCCTTACTATAAATTTCTATTCTATTTTGACCCGCTCACAGGCGCTCGCCCTTCTCGTTAAACTTGACCACCTCGCCCGTCAACAGAGCGTGCTGCAGAGCGCGTCCAATGTGCATGACGAGCAGGCCGCCCTCCATGGGCAGCGGCACGGGCTTGTCGTTAATCACGCTATCGGTAAACTCGTTGGCCTCGAGGGCAAAGGCGTCCTCGAAGCGCTGCCAGTACTCGGGCTGGACCTCGTGGTGCATGCCCAGCTTGTCGCAGATGACGACGTTGTTGGCGCGCGGCACCACGTTGACGGCAATCTTGCCCGTCTTGCCCGTCACCTCGGTGCACACGTCGTGGCCGTGCGCCTGCGTGCGCGAGCAGTAGAAGTAGGCAATCTTGCCGCCCCAGAACTCGACCACGCCCACCGCGTTGTCCACGTCGTTGAGCTCCTTGAGCTCCGGGTGGTGCTGCAGCGTGCCAGCGGCCCAGCACGCCTTGGCGACAGGGTTGCCCAGGTACCACAGCGACAGGTCGATGTCGTGGATGGCGCAGTCGACAAAGATGCCGCCGTTGCGCGCCGCGTACCGCACGAAGAAGCCCGTTTCGTCGCGCAGGTCGCACGTGTTGGAGCGCACCAGAAAGGGCTCGCCAATGGCGCCCTCAACCAGGATCTTCTGCGCTGCGTCGCGGTAAGAGGCATCAAAGCGACGAGAGAAACCAGCCATGACCTTTAGGTGGGGTTTCTGTTTGGCGGCGTCCACAACGGATTGGGCCTGTTGGCTCGATTAGTGACGGTCTTCTAGTCACCAGTGTAAGTCGGCTCACCTCAGCCATGTCGGTACTCAAGGGCTTCTCGCACAGGACGTGGAGGTCCTTGGCAATGGCAGCCAGAGACTGGCTGGCGTGGACGTCAGTGCTGGTGGACACCCAGACAGCCTGGAGGCCCGGGTGGTTGAGCATGGTGTCGTAGTTGTCATAGACAGAGATGCCAAACGTCTTATACTCGGCGTTGGCCTGAGCCCACTCAACCTCGCTAGGAGTAGAACTGCACACGGCGACAACCTTGGCGTGGGGGACACGGTAGAGCAGAGTGTGGACGTGGCGCTTGCCCTGTTTCCCGTGTTAGATGAGTGGCAAAGATGTGCCAAAGGGGAGGCTTTACCATGCGGCCGAGGCCAACAACAGCAATGTTAAGAGGCTGAGCCATTGTGTCTAAGTGGTGAGGTGGTGTTGATGAGATGGAGTCGTCGAAGAGATGATGGTGTGATTTGGTTTCTCGACCCTGGAGGGAAGATGAGAAGCTTCTTATACCTCTCGATGAGTCTCCAGAGTTGATTGGAATAAACAAAAGAGGCAAGTTTGAGCATCGTGTGTCCTTTTTCCTTAGATCGTTTATTTTGGAAACTTTCTACAGCATCGCCACGTCTACGTGCCAGCGGCGATGCTTGCCGGATCAGGTAAATTGGACTTCGAGCCGAGTCCCAAAATTGCCTAACCTAGTAGTCTGATCTTCTCCGCACCTTAGTCATCCGTGCGTTTCGGCGATGGTTTCTCGACTGGATAATTTCCACAGCGATGCGGGGAAGATATGGGGTAGTCACTAGCCTATCTCAGTAGGTACGCCCTGAAACCCGCTATAAATTTCAAGGACCGAGTGCTTCCATTACCACTTCTAAACGGCGTTCAGGCCGTTCAAACGTTGGGCACTCGGTCAGCTGGACAGAAAGTGGACTTGGGTTGATTGCAGAAGTTGCCCTGTGTCGATTGTTGATTGCTGCGGGGTTTGGTCCTGTCTTTTCTTCTTTTTTTTTTTTTTTTTTTTTGGAAATAGTTTCCGAGCACGCTTCGGCATTCGGAGTTGTGTCCATCTACAAACTTCTGTCCTAAAATTGCAATGCCAAGAAGGAAGGAAACACCACGTAGTTCTTGTTTGAATTTGACTTTGGCCATGTGATTGCTTGGTTCTGCATAGTTTTGACAAATTCTTATCTTGTCAATCCACTCTTTTCTTCTCTTTACATCTTTCAACCATCATCATGAGCACCCACGTCGTGACAGTCATCTGGCTTCAAGATCAATTCTTAGTGCCCTTATTCTTGTACATCTTGGTTTGATTAAAGAATGTAAACTTGTCGCATTTCCCGCATCAAAAGTCCAGTGCCCCCAAGTTCATCAACTCCAGTCACCGGGTATTCCTTTTTCTTGGACAAAAGATTACAAAGCTATTAGGTACAGGATCAGGTAATGGTACGTGTTCACGGTACAGCACCCTCCCTTTTAAAGTCTTGCAAGGCTTTAGGGACCGGCCACGCACGTTGGTCTTTAAACCTTTGCACCATGCCCTTCAGCGCCTCTCGTTCCCACGGATCGGTAAAGTAACTACCGTACAGCTGTATCGCGAGGGCTGCGTTGACAATGGCCGGGGGCGTGGCTGGGTGCTGCAGCGCAATTCCGCAAACATCTAGCACTAGGGACCGAACCTTGCCCTCGGCTTCCCTGAATGCAAGTCTTGCATCCGGCTGGCCCCTTCTGTTTCGTGTCAGTATTCGTCCGGTTTGTGGATTGGGCAGACGTACCCAAGGAATGGTGACTCGGCAATCAATATCATCTTGGCAACCATGAGATGTTGCATTCCGATGAGTGCCATGCTCGACGCGAACCAGATGGCCGGAAACACCTCGCCCTTGGCTCTGATCGGTGTTTGAGAAAGAATTGGTGCAAACCCGCCAGCAACATGTTGGTCAAGATATTGCTTTTGTTGGTGTAGGCGTTCTGTGCGCGGCAGTCAGCATCTTGCTGACAGGTCATGCTAAAGGTACTCACGCCATTCAGTTGCTGACTTGTCGTCATAAAACCACTTAGCCACCTGACTAGTATGTATGATCAGCTTGTTGGCTGGGGAAATCTCGGCCAAGTCGACGGGAGGGTCCACCATTTGCGGTGAGTAGCCTCTCCGAAGAGCATAATACACTTCCTGTCTTAGAGCGATCCAGTACGAGGCTTCGAGCAAATCTAATCGTTTGAATAGGTGGGCCGAATTAGAACTTCTTAGCACGGCATCGAGGATACCAAGAAAATTGACTCGTCCATCGATGGGCGTGTCATTAAAACTGCCGTCTTGTCTGGAGGTGGGGTCTTCCTCCTCGTCCTCGTCGTGATCCATTTCTTCAAACTGTCTGAGAATGACTGCTGTCGTTATGATAAGTTCACGCGTCTCTTCGTCCCGTGTAGCATGAAACTCTTTCAGCACGGGAATGCATTTTAGCATGTACTCGACAGCTGTATCTGGGGTAAGGTTCGGCAGGAGTTGGCCCTGGTAGAGGATGCCTTCGGAGGTTTTTAGCTCTGGGAGGCGGCACAGATGACGGGCCGAGACGGCGTATATGGCGTACAGCAGCGGCGGGTACTTTCTTGCCCTTTCGGGAACATTGAACTGGAATCTACTCCGGGGATCGCAGATGTCGAACTGGGCGGGTCAGCGGAAACCACGCACAGAGGGGCTCTACGTACCCAGTGAGAGAGGCAGTTGACGTAGTACCTCAGGAGACAGGCCTCTTGGATAGCCTGCAGGGTCTCATCGCCGTCTTGTTTAGGTTGAAAGTCGGCCAACGTGTGAGTTAAAGCGGGTCCATGGCGGGAGAGCAACGGGAGGACTGGGGAATCTCCACCCCGGTAGCTGCCGGAGTGTCGGTGTGGCACGGACTGCTCCAGGGCCAGCGGTGAAGGGGCGAAGCCATCTGCGGCGCCGGAGCCGGACGAAGCGTGGCCGCCGGCGCTGCTCGGCGGATGGGGAGACGCGGCGCCAGGGTGAGGCGACTTTGGCGCGATGCTGGCCGGGTCGAGGTCCAGCCGGACGGCCGGCACCACGACGGCATCGACCTCGGGCGCAATGCGCTGGGCGGGCCCGCGGGGCTTGGTGTGAAGCCGGACTGGGACGGGAACGGGGTCAAACCTATTCTGGCAATTGGGGGGGAGAGATGCTGCACTACAGATCCGGAGAAACAAAGAAACAGGGTGTTCTTCTTACACTCCTTGGCGTTGCTGTTAACCCAGTTCTGGGTATTGGAGAACTGGGCGTCATACTTGGCCGACGAGCCATCGCGGAACTGGCGCTTCCTCGCCGGGCGGACGCACTGGAGACCTTTTGTAGTACAGCGACGGCACTGCAGGGCATCTTCATTGCCTACGTCGGTTGTCCAAGAGACAAGACATGTCAGCCGTCAAGGGGCACAGACGGTACGGGTGTTGTTGTACAGGCAGTTTTCCAATACGCGCCCGCCGCTCCCAGTTACGTACATTTTAGATGCTTTCCTGTGGGATAGGGGGCGGTCGTTAGCAAAACACGTCGCGTCTGGCGGATTGCAGGGTTTAGGGGGAAGCAGCAGGGCCCTACCTTTGCACTCGGAACAAGGGTTCTTCAGCGAAGGCATGTTATAATTCCCCTGCGTCGCATGTACGTAGTAGCTGGATCAACAAGGAAAACTGGGTTGAGGGAGAGCCGGCAACTAGAAAAGTGAAACGAGGGCCTTGTGCGGGGTCGGGCCACCCGGACTCGCCCCGGTGCAGGGTAGCCGCGTAGTGCACTGGAAAATGACCTGCCACGGGCTGTTTGTTTATCCTGCAGTTGCATTCATTATAGGCAGGGAATTTTATTAATTGCACCCTCCATAATTTTCACCTTTAAGCTTTCTACGCCCCCAATTGTCACACACATACATTTATATTAATTGCGCTTATGATTTATTAATAGAGAAAGTAGCTTATTATTTAAGAGACTTTTTATTGCTATAAGCAGTGGCTATAGCTATTACCTCTATTAACTACCCTAACTCTCTTGCCTTACCTACTTATATATAGTCTTAATTTAGTCCCTAATATCTTCTATCTATTTATTATTCTTAGGCTAATAGATTTCTTTAGTAAAGTTATATTATTTCTTAGTTTTTTTATTAAGCTTATTAATATTAAGATTATATAATATAAATATTATATTAAAAGTCTTTATTTATTATCTTATAAAGCTTTATTAATAAAAATTAAAAAGACTATAAAAAAATATAAAGAATTTAAATTAAATTAATTATAATTAATTATTTAAGATTAAATATAATATATCTTAATCTTAGATTTTCTATATATATATTAATTTAAGAAAATTATAGTATTAGTAAATATTAAGTATTAGCTTAATAAAAAAAGTATTAATAATATATATCTTTTTACTAGGATTTATAGATTATCTAATTACTATATATTAATAAGATATTTGTGGGTAAGTCCTAGGGTAACTAGATAACATAGTTAAGGTCATAGTTAGGGTAGTAGCTACTAGGGGTCTTCTTGTTGTAATAATGATTATTGTTTTATCTATTCTAGCTAAATGAGGCCCCTTTTGGTGTTTAGAAGAGGGTCATATGATACCCTTAATCTTGCTTCCTATTGTGTTTATACTAGGCACCTAGCCAGCGCCTTAGGCCTTAATAATTATAATCCCTTTAGTTAATTTAATATTCTAATATTAGAATTTTTTTTCTTTTAGCAAAAAGGGATTATATTTATTTAAAAATGAAATACTATTTTTCTTTAACTTTAAATTACTTACCTATAATATATATTCTTATTTTTTTTTTTTTTTTTAATTTTTTATAATTTATTTTTTTATTTAAATTATTATTATATTATTATTAATAAATTTCTTAAGTATTTAATTAAATATTATTTTTATAAGAATATTAATAATATTATTTTTCTTATTTATTTATCTAATTTTATAAAACTTATATTATTTATAAGACTATTATAGTACTATAATATTAATTATAAGTCTTTTTTTTTTTATAATTTTAAGCTTTACTAAATAT